>JAYKAV010000089.1:1068182-1104912 GCA_035582835.1 Phoebastria nigripes | reverse complement strand
CCCCGGTCATTTTTGTGGCCCTCCTCTGGACCCGCTCCAACAGGTCCGTGTCTTTCTTGTGCTGAGGGCCCCAGAGCTGGACGCAGTACTGCAGGTGGGGTCTCGCCAGCGCAGAGTAGAGGGGCAGAATCACCTCCCTCRACCTGCTGGCCACGCTGCTTCTGATGCAGCCCAGGACATGGTTGGCCTTCTGGGCTGCGAGYGCACATTGCTGGCTCATGTCCAGCTTCTCATCCACCAGTACCCCCAAGTCCTTCTCGGCAGGGCTGCTCTCAATCCCTTCATCCCTCAGCCTGTATTGATACCGGGGGTTGCCCTKACCCAGGTGCAGGACCTTGCACTTGGTCTTGTTGAACCTCATGAGGTTCACATGGGCCCACTTCCTCAGCTTGTCCAGGTCCCTCTGGATGGCATCCCGTCCCTCAGGKGTGTCGACTGCACCACTCGGCTTGGTGTCTGTAGATCAGAGATGGGTGGGTCAGATGGAAGAGATCACTGAGGCAGACAGTCCCGTGACAAAGAGATGCCCCCACGGAGGCAGCTGTTTATCTACCACCAAAGTGAGTTAGATGAAGAGGGATTTGGATGGGGCACCAAACCTGCCAGTAGCCAGTTGGGCAGTGGCTTGAGACACGATGATGAAAAAATGACATGGAGAGTTATTAAGGCTGGGGTCTGTTGTGTAAAGGTAACCGTGCCATGGATGAAATCCTGCTGCTTAAAAGGTAATACCAAAGGTATTATTATTGTCAGTGGACTTTTGCTCCAGCTCTTGTGGCACCCAGGATCATTGCAGCTCTGCGGTCAGGCGGTGGCTGGAGAGGAGCAGCAATAAGAAAACCACATCCAAGGGATGGGGAAAGTGAGGTGTACATGAGATCCGTGGGTGGCAGAGGTACTCATCCACAAACCTGCCCTGCGGAGCAAGAGGAGAGCCAGCTCTGCCCCTTTGCCAAAAACAGAAATCAAGGGAAAGGAACCGTAACACACGATGGGTATCTGCTCCTTGGGTTTTCCTTTCAGTAGCACAGTTGGGTTTTTGATGCAATTTGTTTCTCAYGCTTGTGGACGTGTAATGTGAGGCAGAGCACTCATTATTGGAGAGCCACAACTGATAGATGAATAACACGGTTGGGTGCCAATGTTAGTGTTGGCCCTGCGTAACCATCATGTTGGTAACCTGCATTAATTGCTCATGGCAAAACCAATGGGTTGGTTTTCCTTAGCAACTACTTTGTAATTACAGAACGAGTCCAACAAAAGCAGTAGTAAAGTATAATTATGTAGTTACTTTTTTTACAGTTACCAGGTCATTCCTGGAGATAAATATATATAATTAACATGTTGCTGCTGTGTGCTGGGTGGCTGGGAGAAGCCGGGCTTTGGAGCATGAAGTAGCTGCAGTTTCCTCCGTTGCTGGTGTTTTAGGAGGGCTAAGATCTGCTCATCCTTCTCGGTTGGGAGGAAGCATTGCTTTGTCCCCTGCCTTTTGACCATGGTGCTCTGGCCAGTTCTTGGACGTGTCTGCCTCCTCCCATCTGATGACATCTTTGCTTCTTTCCTGCCCCATGTCTGTGTGGCTGAAGCGTTTCTGGTTGTCCTGCAGGGATTTTAGCCAAACACCGTGGCAGAAAGTGCTCTTAACACATTAGGCAGCACTGGGGAAGACAGGTATGAGCACAGAAAACTGCTGCTAATACAGCAGTATTTTTTAAAGACTAAATGCAGAATGGATGCAGTGGGTCGTCTTTGGTTCTGTGCTGACTCTTCTGCATTGTGCATGATGAGTAGAGCAGATATTGGGKTTTTTTTTAATTGAAGGAAAAGGAAATTTCTGTGCAAACTTAAATTTTCCACATGAAAACCTCAGGTTTGCTACCAGAAAATCTGATGGGGGCAATCAAAACACAGCGCTGTGTTCTGGGTTGGTTTGGGATCACACTGATGTGCCAAAGTCCGGCAGCCTCAGCTGGATGCCCTGATCTGAGAACATCATGGTGCCTTATTGTATGTCCCATCAAACATAAACAGTTGTGACTTGATTTTTCTTCTGTAAAAAAAAAAAGCAGTATTTCAGCATTTGGCTGAAAACAAACGCCAGTTAATGTTCTTTATGTCTATTAAATAGGAAATCAGTGAATAAGAATGAGAGTGTGAAAAATGCTCTTTAATAATTTGGGATTTTGTTGATAATAACATAGATCTTTGCCCCAAAATTTGAAATTCAAGCAACTAGCCAACTTATGCAATATTTAGAAAATGTGTGATCTTCTGATTATTCCAGYGGAAAATGTTTAGGAATTCATAGAGCAGTCTCTGTGGTGGGTTTAGATTTAGGGATTCACTCAAACATCTGCTTAGGTCCCATTGATGTTGTAAAACCTAAATCCCGTTCCTAAACAGCAGTGCTTTCGCAGGTGAGGATTCAGGTTGGAAAAGTGCTTCCCTGTTAGGTCCATTTCAAGCCTTTCTCACCTCTCATCCTGCAGTGGGATGGATGTCCAGGGGGAGGGAGTTGTTTCCCCAGACCTCTCTGGTTCCCTGCAGCTGGATCCAGTCTTGGCTGTGAGTTGGGCACAGCCCTCATGGTTTAGGAGGTGGTTCCTGTAAACCCAGAACAGGGCTAATTTCAGGCTATTAGAGTTTTGCCTTTCAAAGCCTTGGTTCCCCCCTTCTGCTCTCTGCTCAAACCCTGGCAGGTGGGATTGTGGCTGCCTAATGTGAATTTACTCCTTGTGCAAATCTGGAGCATCGCTGAATTCCACAGAACTGCACCACCGTTTGAGCAGGGTACGTGGGGTAGGACACTTGCCGCTGTCTCTCTGCAGTGTTTTCAGTGATTTTCAAAGGACAATTGACTTTTCCTAAATTTAAGATATATTTCTATGGAAACTGTGAGGCTAGAAGAATGTTTTGAAAAAGTTTAATATAACACCTAACGGCAGCCGAGTTAATGGCAATAGCCAGACATACGATGGTGCATGGGATATCCCCAGCATCCTAAACAGTTGAGAAGCAGGCGTAGGCAGGTGGAATGGAGGATATATCCAGTATTCACTGCTCAGCCTGCACACCCTGTGCACCCCTTGCATGGTGCTTAGCAGCCTGTCATGCTCCCTAGGACCGTGGGCAGCAGTCACGGCCACTGGTGCTGGGAAGCAACTTGGGAAAACTGGAACCAGGGAATCGTAATGGGATGTGATAAAAGCAGACAGAGGAGTAAAGCTTGCGCAGCTCACTTGGTGCAAACTGCAGCGTGCCCTTGTCCGGGTGCGGAGGTGGGCGGTGGTGCAGCGCTTCCACAGCAGCGCCTGCATGGAGGCTATTTCCGACTCCCATAAAAATCTTTATGTCTCTGCGATCAGGATTCAGTGATGCAAATTTGCTGTGTCAAAGGAAGATGCCGCTGTAAATGAATTAGTACAAGAAGAACTTCTTATTTAAGAAGTGCTGACTCTGCACTCTCCCCTATGCCCTCGCTTTTAAAATTGAAGTCTGGGTTTGCTGCTTGCTATGATCTATATTTAGATACTTGTAAATGAAGTTTTGCAGTCACATGGCTGCATTCTTGTACGGCTTCATGAAGCTGGTTTTTCACATTACAGAGATTTATACGTTTACKTTTACATATTGCAGGTGTTTCCATAAAAGCTTGGGATAGCCACATTAAGGAGGATGGCCTGAAAGAAAACCAAGAAGTGTTTAAAATTATACCGAGCACACCTAAAAACACTGTCCTGGGGCAAAAAAGTGAAGTCACTGCAGAAACGAGGGAGTCACAGACAGGTAAGATTGATGGATGTAGGCTTTTTGGGAGCACCTCCAAGCAGAGGGTCGAGTCGTGCAAGGGGACAGCATCCCTTTCAGGATGTATCTTGTGCGATGCTCCCAGTAAGCTACCGAGCCCATAACAGAATATTTCAAAGTGTCAGAGAGTGCTGCAGTGCTGAGCTCATGCTATGTAAATGATAGCCTGATGAATTATGTGCTGTACACACTACACACAAATCCTGTCCCAACCAGCCCTGGAAGAGGAGATAGCATTCTTGCCGGTGTGTCCTCTGCTCCAGGAACCTTGCCAGGAGGACACGCCGTAATTCATGCTCTGCTGATGCTTTATAAAAGTTGCAGCCTATACCTTGGCTGCTGTGCTGCTGACCCCAGCATCCATGTCACCCCTCCGAGCCTGGTGGCTGACCGCATCCCCCTATGTTTATCCTGGGAAGCCTAATGGGTCAGCTAGTCCTCTGGCTGGTGCAGGCAGTGCAGGCAGGCAGTCCTGCCTTGCCTGGGCTCAGCACAGCATCAGACAAAAGGATAGGGCTCTCCCTGCTTTCAGGATACACCCAGAGCTGGCTTGACCTCAGCTTTGCCCTCCTGACTGCAGAAGCCTACAGCTTGACACAGAAAACAAGGTGGTAATTCATAGGGCTTCTTCTTAGCTGAAGAACCCCTCCAATATCTGCTGAGTAACAGCTATCAAAAGCAAAGGATTATCAGCACTTAATTTAGCCTGGTTCAGGACTCACCATAAAGCTGTAATGTAGCACCTTCCATGAGGCAGCGCCTGGGAAACAGGAGGTTTCCCAGGAGGAAGGGGCAGGTTTACAGTATGGGATGATAGGGGAATAAACKAAAATACTTCTGAAACATTGAGGGGGAATGGCAGAAGTTTGAGACAGAATAGCGAGAAAGAGTTTGGCTGTGGGGGCAAGAGTTGTTTTCTTCCACTCTCCATCCCTTTTTCCATGGTGTACTGTAAGCTTGGCCCGAGGAGGAGCCCTGTGCAAATCCCATCCTCTGGACAGGGCAAGGCAAGCTGCAATGTGGGGCAAGGGTGGGTAATCAGGGCTGGGAGCAGCCGGGCGGGTGGGTGCCCAAGCCAGCACACCCAGAGGAGCCAGCCTGCCTTTTTTGGAGGCTTCTGCCTTTTTGGAGGCTTGTTGGGGAACTAAAAAATCTCCAATTTCCTCCTGCCACAGACAAGGCTGGGTGCTGGCCCAAATGTGGGTCAAGAGTGACACCCTGTGGACAAGTTACTCTTTTTCGTAACTCCTCCAGGATTTCTCTCCTGCTGCTTTTTTTTTTTTTTTTTTTTTTTGGCCTCTGGCTTTATCCCCCCACCCCCGCTTTGCTTGCACAACCCTCCTCAAGCCCCCCCTCCCCAGCTTACCCAGGGCTTGCCCTGCAAGCCCCGCAAGCCCCGCAGCGCGCAGGGACCAGCGTTTCTCACCCCTTAAAAGTGAGGGGCTGAAAAGAGGGGCCCCAAATCCCCTTCCCTCCCCTCCTCTTTTTTGTTCCTTTTCGTTTTGTCCCCGTTTTGCACTCGGTTTCATCCGTGCATCCCGGCCCCGGCAGCGCCTCCGCTGTCGCTCCCCGTCGCGGCTCACCCCGGCTCCTCTGCCGCGCAGCTCAGCAGCTGGAGCCGGGTGCGCACCCGGGGCTCGTAAATCTACCGGCTGCTCGCAAAATTTGGYAAGTATGAAGCCAGGCTGTCTGTTAAACCGAGAGGGAAACTGCGTGGATTTCCCCGCAGCCACCCCCCATGCCCTCCCTGTCCTCCGTAGCTCCCCGAGCCACCCCCCCGGGTGAGGATTCCTGCACGAACACGAAAACTCCTCAAAAAAACAAGAGTATTATAAGGACTGCTCCTCTTCTGGTCACTATGATGGTCCCTTCCTAATCCTGGACCAGTTGGGGTTGCACCGTGCAGTCCTGATGCTCTTGGTGTTATCCCCAAGGAGCAAAATCTGGTGTCCCAGAACAGGCTGATTGACACCAGCTGACGACCTGGAGAGGGTACAGCTCTATTTTAAGCAACAAATAATTCAGTTTTATATCGGTGAGAAATTCCTCATCACTCATTTAATTACGCAGGTCTAAAAGAAACCATAACGTTTTGGCATGCCTGAGTGCTGGGAGTGGGAAAGAGGGGGGTGTCAAAACCCTTCCAAGAGTTTATGTCCTTTCTTACCCCCAGCAGTTTAACCCTGCCAAGTCTGCACAGACGTATATATCTATCTATATATATATATAGATAGATCCAAAAGCAAAGACTGGATGGAGATTCCTTAATACCCGCAAAAGAAGCAAATATAAAGGCAGTAATTTTTTCCAATGACATTTATATGCTGCCATTAACTCTACTTTAGCTGGTATAGTTTAGGGCTTTTAGAAAACGTAACTTCAGCTGCACCAACTACCATATGTTTTTGCTGAGAGGAGCTGCAGGGTTTGCCTGGACAGCCCACCAAGATTATCTTCCTTTTCCACTGTATGCAAAATCTGGAAGAGGAAGAGGTGTCTATGCCCTTATGCCATTTCCAGCAATCTAGGCCTGAGCAGGCATCCTTGTCAGATGAAAAGAAAGAGAGCAGGTTTCTTAGTCCAGTCTCTGGGACTCTACAGAAGAATATTTGGTCAAAAAAATAGAGGAGGGGGGCCGTATTTTTCCAACCATACTCATGACCTACCATGTGTTGTACTCTATCCTTTAAAATTAGGATGCTGCACCTGAGCAGGCATCAGAAGTGCTCAGAAGGCACAGGGAAAAAAAAGTGGAAAAACTTAAAAAAATTTGCATCGTCCCGGGAACTTCCTAATGAACAGCAGAAGTGGGAAGATCCACCAGGTAAGGAGTATGGGGCAAGAAGCTACTGGTGGCTGAAGAATAGGTTGGTTGGTTGGTTGGGTTGACTTCACCAAGCAAATGATGAAGGTTGTGGTAATGCTACTGGGCTGTGGACAACGGGGGTTAGGGACCCCAACGTGAGCACAGAAAGCTGTGTACCATCTCCAAGATGTGGCAAAGCCGAAAAATTCCCTCTTCTCTTTTAAGAGCCGAGGCCACAGCTTGGTGGGAAACATTTCATCTCAAGTCCTGCCTCCTCAGTTCAGATTAGGCCACTCTGCCTACAGAAAGGTGCCTTTGGGTGTCCCTTTCGGTCTTACTGCACAGTGGGACGATACAGCTGTGTGCCATGGAGCAGGTTGCAGAGATGGCTGCAAATCACAGGAAATTTATTGCTCATAATCTTCATCATTGTATTGGATGGTCTTGCTAAAGATATGCAGCTCCAAGCCAGCTTGGCACCAGGGGCTCAGGGGGAGCTTCGCCGCTTGCTTTGCAACAGCTCAGCTACAACAGCTATTGGCAGAGTTAGAAACAGGGTCAGACCATAACGGTCCATTTTGGAATTTAAATTTGGTCGATTTGAGGTAAATAAAATAACTGCACTGCCTAGTTTTCAAAGGATCGTTTACTTTTTTGGAAAGTAGAGTATGCTTTTGGAAAGTGTACAGGCATCTTTCAAGATGAAGGGCTCTGTGTGCAACAATCAAGTTTTTACCTTTTAATTAACAAAGCTTTATAAAGAATTTCAATTCAGAATTACTAAACAAAGAAACTATACAAGCCCCACATGAGATCTAAACAGTTTCCAAAAGACATTAAAAAAGGGAAAAATAGTGGGCCACATGTTTTTTCTTACGTCTCTTGAGTCCATTTATTCCAGACATCTGACATGCAATTCAAATTTCCAATAGTTTTAGGTAACCATGTCCAATTTAGAAACCGCAGCCTTCAGCTAAGCCTACCTACCTCCCAAATCAGTCCGGAAAACCAGAGCACTTGCTGATACTCTGCATTTTCAGATTTGCAGAGCTTTGTTATGTGTGTGCCATACATACTTGGGTTGAGTTTTCTGGCTCCGTGCAATCCATTTAGATATATTTCATAGACCTGTAGTCAGTGGTCACAGTCACATAAATTATAGTTCCTAATGGAGAGCCTGTTTGTGCTTTCAAAGAGTAAAACCGCTATAAAATTGATCTCCTCTTTTGAGATGCCTTTGACGGTGGTTGTCGTATGGCAGTTTGGATGAGACGGAAGCAAAGGCTCCCTGTGGATGAAGGACTAATGAGCTTTATTTCTGGCTCTGAGACTCAGGCTGATTTCTTAACCTTTCTGTGCCTGAGTGTTTGTATCTCGAAAGTGGAGATTAAACAGGGTCTTCATGATGGGCAAAGCCAAACTGCGGTGGAAATCCTACGTTCAGATATGGGCAAATAATGTCCTGCTATATGCCCTTTCCTAATTCCCCGCAGGAACCTCCTGGGTGAGGATTTAATGATGTCTGGGAGGAGGCAGGTAAGGCAGGGGATGCATTAGGTGTGGTTTCCATGCTGCCCTTCTCACCTTCCTCCCTAAAACTTAGGTCATCCAACCCCACAGACCCCAGCACCCTAGTCGAGCTTGTACAGTGCTATTCCTGCAGATGTCCTCTCCTCCAAGGCCCCAGGGAAATAGTAGATGGTCAGGTGTGAGGGCTTGGCTGAACACAAATTATGGAGCAGATTCTCTGCTGCTAAACCCCAAAGTCAGCAGAGACTTCATCAGCCTTCAGCAGCGAATCCTGTTTGGCTGGTAAGTGGCCATCACTTTATCCTGTAATCTCTCATTCATCTCATCTATTTTTATCTTTCCAGTTCAGTTTCCAGTGGGAGCGCTCATACGCACTCACAAACTCTGCTACTGCGGAAAAAATAGGATTTGAATCAAATTTATTGCTGTTAATTTCTTTCAAATGAATCACGAATCAGAGGGGCCAGCTAGCGGTGATGAAATGTCTGTTCATCCACAGCGTAAAAGCAGCCTCTGACATCGGTGATCAGGGAAGAGGCCAAGAGTGGAGCTGGTCCCTGGTAGGGTTTAGGGACTGGGAACATGGGAGGGCAAAGGGGAGAGTTGGAAAAGTCACCCGAACCATATTGCTATCCCTTATGGTTTTGCTGAGGATCTCCTCCATTCTCCTTCATGCAGAGATAACCTGAGCAGAATCAATATCCTTCCTTAAAAATAAAAAAGGAACAAAAGAGAGAATTGAGTGAATCACGACGTTCTCAGCCGATGTCTGGTTTGGGGTGACATTTATGTCCTTCAAAACCAGCGGTGCCAATTGCCACAGCCCCATTGACTTGGGGGGACTTGTGCTGATTTTAAGGACAGTATCTGCTCATTTTGAGCAGAAAACAAGTGGCCAGATTATGGTCCCCCAGTGGGAACACAGCAACAGACTTTCTTCAGCCTCTTTTTCTAGATATACGAGGGCTGAGAAGTAAAGAGGGAAATGCTGAGCCTGCTAAAAACTGTTCAGATTCTTGTGGGTGCTTTGGAGGAGCTGGTATACAATTATGAGGCCATTCTCTCTGCTGGCAAATTAACAGCTTAGAAAAATTACAACGGGGGGTGGGGGGAAGAAAAAAGACATGGAAATTCTGTTAATGAAACAGAACAATGAAAATCAAAGCTAAAGATGGAAGGAACTGAGTGGGCCCCATCCAGTTCATTGCCTGCTAGGCTGGATTTCTGCCTATAGTAATTTATGCCATAGCCTTGGAAGTGAAAACAGATTTCATTTACTACTGAACAGTACTACTCTGTGTAGACAGAGTTCATGGCCTCGCAGCATTTCTGAGAAGGTATTGTGGGATTATTGCTCCCACTTTGCAGATGGGTACGGTAATGCTGCTTGAATTCTTAAATTTAGGCTGTGGTGACGGGGAATCTGAATTAGGACTCGGGTGTCTGAGGGCTGTCCCTTGTCTCCTGCTGTCACACTGCCTGGCCACTATAGGAATTGTCAAGACTGTCGAGGTCCCCGTGAAGACTGGTGTTTGTGTGTGCAAGGCTCGGCATGAAGATCATCGCTTGCCCCAGGGGTTTGTCCCTCAAGGGTTTGATGGCAGAGTTGGACATAAGATGCTCCTCCGATAGGCAAAAATCAAATTTCAGCTTTAACTACACCTTAAGGGAGAAAAGTAATCTGAAACTTTTGGCTTGCTTTTCTTTTTCACTAGTCTGACTAGTACCAAGGAGAGCCCAAAGCCACAGCCTGCCCTACCAACTAACATCGAGACGGTGGATGACGGGTCCCTGCTTGCTCACATCGCCACTGCTGCCACAGGCACAACCTTCCTCGGAGAGCTTTGGCCGTGAGAAATGCAACATTCTGTTGCAAAATAGCAGAAAGCAGGTAAAATTAGCATTTGGAGAAAAGTTCCTATGGAAAAAACTATACGTTCCCCGAGAGCCAAATGAAAAAAAACCCAACCAACCCTCAAACCCAAGCTTGCAGAGTCTGCTGTAATTTATGATATACCATATGAATCTAACTATAGAACTTCATTTAAAAATTTTATAAAGACTGTAAATCTACAGTGAAATGTTCTAGGGACAATCTGCTGGCAGAAACCCACACTCTGCAGACTGACCTATGGGAGAACCAGTTTGTCAAGGGCTTGATCCGAAGCCCACTGAAGACAATGGAAATACTCTCATTGACGTCAGTGGCCTTTAGATCAAAAAGCCCCCAAAGCCCAGCATGGAAAAACGAGTAGTAAGGAGAAGCAAACTGCTCTAATCAATAGATGCTGCTGTATGAAGGTCTTTAACAATAGCTTAATGGGCCATGATGAGCTGCTTTGGACACTTTTATTTTGTATTGTATGTATCTTATAATCTTTCTCCTGAAACTTTTAATGGAATTTATCTCACTGGAGAATTTGGGAGAACATCTGCTGCAAATGATGGGTAAAGACATAAGCTGTTGTGGGTGGGGTGAGCCTCAGGAGGTTCACAGTTTGGGTTTGGCTTCTGCTTCAGATTCTTATCTGAACTATACAGATCTCCTGTGGCTGCAAAAATTGGACTTGAAATCACAAGAGTATGAGACTTCTTGTGAGATTTCCAGCACTTTTCTTATGGTTTTGACTGAACACCAGATGTGGAAAAAATATTTAACAAAACTGGATGCAGTTTTTTCATGTCTGGTTCTAAAAAGGGATGAAGGTTCAAGAATCTAATTTTATCCTTTCCAGTTTCACTCCTTGGTAAGATTCAGTTGTAGTTTTAAAAAAAAAAAGCAATTTAAACCCGAAATGTAGCTATTGCAACCAGTCCCCAAAGAATCGTTCAAGTAGATGAAACTTTAAACATTACATTGACCATGAACAAAATTAAAACCTTATGCCTTTGGCAAGTGGAGTGCAAAGAATGAACAGGGTGAATGGTGACCATTAGAAAATATTCACTAATATTCTTTCCCTTCAAAGATTATTTTTATTTGCTTTCCATGCAAACGTATTTGCATTTTTTACCCTTTCCTGCCTGCTTCCACCAAACAACCAAGCTCTTAGGCTTTGCCTAGCACAGATATTTTTAAGAATACTAGAGCAATTGTGCTTGCCATGTGGAAATTTTAAACTTTACACCTGGCTGCAAAATTTCCTATTCATCAAATAGACTTTGCAGGCTGCTTACACAAGCCTACGTTACCTTTTGGGTGTAATGCCAGTACCGGGATGCTGAGTCACTAACCAATGGCAAGTTCTTCTAATCTATATGTTCTATATGTTCTTTGTGGACAACTCACAGCTAGAAAGGAGGGTCAGTTCATTAGGTGGTTTACTCTAATTGTATCACCTGTTCACGCTTGCTTTTAAACTGGTGGTCTTTCATCAGAGAGGGAAAGAAAAGGGTTTTTTGAAGCCAAATAATGAAGATAGGTTAGGGGAGCTCTTAAGTCACAGGAAGGTTTCACAACACTTGTAGGCATGGATTTGGGTGATGGAAAGTGGCCTGAAGTGAAGTGAATGTTGTATCTTGAAGGATTTGGATCACAAATGTTGGGAGCAAAGCTGAAAATCAAACAATCAAATGAGGGAAAAAAGTTTAAAAGTGGTTGGGCTGGCGATGACCTCACTTACTCGAGTATTTTATCAGTCGCGATTGCCTCCGCAATTTTTGGTTTCWGTTTGGGACAGCAGGTTTGTCCCTGTGGGGTACGTAAAGGCCAGGCTAAACGGAAACTGAGCTGGCGTATCTTTTAAACTCCTCATTTGGTGCGTAGTTTCACATACAAATCAAACGCAACCGATGAAAAGGCAGGATATTATCCCGTCCAGAAGCTGTGGAGCAGTGAACCATAGCTCCAGCGCCTGAGGAGACTGTCTAGAACTCACCATGTCTTGTCATKTTGCTGAATTTTTGGCAATATCAGGGTGTTTTCTTCAAAGATCTAGGGCCAAGCCTCCTGTGAACCTCCACTGTCATTTAACAAACAGCAAATAAACCCATTAACAATGGCAAGAAACAGCTTCGAAGTGTGGACACCGCTGCTGGAAAAGGACGGGGAAGAAAAACCCCAGGGTTTGTTTTCAATCCTATTAATTTGGGAGGAAGGAGAGGCTCTGGTGAGCTTTGAAAGATTTTATAGATGTCTCTTTGGGCCCRGGGAAAGAGCGGTTTGCTGAGCGAGATGTGCCAAGACCCTGTCAGTGCCTCTGCTCCTGCCAGAGATGGGGCTCCTGGCCCCGGCGGGCGTAGGGCAGGTTTTGTGCTGGGGGGAGGCAGCTTCCTCGGGAGCTGGTTTCTGCGTGTGCACGGGGAGGTGAAATCCCTCTGCTTCTTCCTAGAGGTCTAGGAAATGTCCACCGGGATGGACCCTCCAAGAAAAATACTGTTTTTGGAAATGCAACTTGGGAGAGCACTAAAAAAGGCTGCAGAAAAGGGTAAGGAGGGGAGGGAAGAGCCCTCCCACTGCTCTCCCCACGCTCTGCTCGCAGGGCTGTACCTCCAGCCCATGTGGAAATAGTTACCTCCAAATAACACATCCTGCGGGACTATTTCTAGTCATTTCACAGAAGCCTTATTAAAAAATAGAGACTTTATTAACCTGAGATTCAGGGACTTGAATTCATGATAGAGGCTGTAAACTCTCAGCCTATGGTTCGGTTTTACAAGGACGATTTGAGGGTTGGAAAAGGAAATCTTGTGGAGAGAGGCTTAAGGAGCTCAATTTGGTGAACTTAGCAAAAAAGCAGATCACGCAGCGACCTGACTCTGTGCAGTAAATGCCTCTGGAGGAAAAAATACCGCGTACAAAAGGGCTTTATAGTCTAATGGGGGGAAACATAATGAGATGCAATGGCTAGAAATTTAAGACAGTTAAAATCGAGAGATTGGGAAGGGAGAGGGGCTGACTGCTGGGACAGACTGTTGAAGGGGGCTGGGGATTTGTCATCCTTTTGCATCTTGAAATCAGAACTGGAGGCCAGCCCAGATGACTTTGGTGAAACATATATGAGTAGTAGGCTCAATTAGCGGGTGAATGTGTGAAATTATTTTCTTGGGGATTTATATTGAGCGTTAAACTAGATGATCTGAATTGTCCCTTTCAGCCTTAAAAATGGAGGAAAGATGCCAGAAAAGGAGCTAGATACCCAAATTCTACCAAACTGCAATTGCTGGGGCCTCTGGGCCCCTTTGGAAATGCTGTAAGTGAAAGGAGACGTGCTCTATTTTGGGCGCTGGGCTTATGGAGGGACAGACAGAATGATGCATGCCATCACATGCCGCTAGCACAAACCCATTTGTAGCTGGTTTTCCTTCTTAGCCCCCCCAGCATGCTTTTCTTTTTTGTATTTATTTTTTTGAAACTAAAAATATATCCTCAGAGGCATTAGTCACTCTGCCCACATATTAATAAATTGCATAATGATGCCACCAAGCATCCAAAAACCTTTCAAACTGTTATATATTATTTCTTTCAATAATATTCTAAAAGGCCAGTGAGGCTTAATGAAGCCACATGGTATTGTATTTAATCCAGAAATCTGGAACTGTCTAAAATCTCATATATAAATTAAGATAATATACAATATGTTTTTTCATTTAATTTGCTTCTCCCCATTTGGGTAGGCTATAACTCCGTAGGGCTGTGTCTTTTGCAAGAGATTTTTGTCTACTGAATCTTAGATTTGTAACGTTGCTCTCACTTTTAATTGGTCAGGGCTGTTCTCCATAATAACTCAGCCAGTCCTTTGCCAGCCAAAAGAAAGTTTAATGGAACCACAGTTTAACTGGGCAAAGTTTAAAAATTATGCAAGTTGCAAGAGGTTTCCTGGGACTTTTCCTTATGGCCTCTCCCACACGGCTCCTTTTGCATTGCTGCTGAGAATCTTGCTGCCGTGCAATGGAGATGGTGAGCTCTGCAGAGCATTTAACACTGGTTTGCATGTGTCTCCTTCTTGACTGTCCATGGACTCAGCTGGGTATCTGGCATTTACACATAGGAACTTTTAGGAGATCAGGAGCTATTCAGTGAAGAAACCCAAATCCAAATCCAAATGTTTCCCAGGCTGGAAAAACGTCAGGGCTTTAGATTTCAGTTTGGGACATGAGGCTTGTTTTCGTAAGTGTCATCTCTGAACAGGTCCATCTCTGCTGTGCAGAAGGTGGCAGGGAGTTTTTCACATAGTCTGGCAAGTCATGGCAGATGTCACAGGCTATAAGCCACAAAGGGGTCCATAAATGCTACCTCGTCCTCCGCCTTTCTTTTCATCCCAAGTTCCCTTCACGCTTTCAGAAGCTCTGGTGATCACTGTGCCAGGGTGGAACAAGGCTGTGGAACAGGAACTGTGTAGGTCAGGACCACAATTCATGTATTTTCTTTTTCAACTGTTATAATCTGTAAACCCACTGACCCAAAAAATGCACACCCATTTGCTGGGTTTAGAGATAAAAAGTGCTTCAAAAGATGGAGGGAGAAAAATATATGTTCTTGGGTATATTCTGCTCTGCAGTTTGACATCCTGCAGGAGAAGAAAGCCAGGTGTGGAAACAAACTGTGTGGGATGAGATGATTTCTTGTGGGGTCAGTGGAGTAGACACAATGGAGGTGCTGAAATCTGGGGCATACCTTTCGTTTGAGAGAATGTGCAGGAGAATTAAACACATTGTGGAAAGTAAGAGGCCTGTGCATTACGAGTGAACAGCTTTGAATCATATGAGCCCAGGTTTTGGCTGATCACGTGAATAAAACCTCTTTCAGGCTTAAATACTTCTGTTCGTCATTTCTGTTTTTTTTTTCAGTTGGCTTTGAGTTTTCCTTGGCTTCGTCAGGACTAGACCTGACCTTGGACAGAAATATTCTCAAGGCTATAATCTGGTTTTGACAAACTTCTGGTATGAGCAGGGTGTATGGAGGCCCCTTGCTCTCCCCATGTCCACAGAACTGGTCCGGTTTGGGAAAGCTGTGCCATAGATGTTTATTATATTTACAATTCTCCTTATTTTCTTTCACTCCCTTCCCAATGCCCCGCTCACCAGAAATGCAATCTACAGCTTTCTCATCCCTTGATGGAGTATGGGCAAAGCTGCTTGGCTTGTGTGTCCTAATGCCACTCCAAACTGGGCTCTGCATTGCTGCTGCTGCACAGATATCAAACTGCAATAGTGATAAGCATCTCTAGGTGCTTTATTTAATACCAGATTTGTTAGACTGAGACTTTCCCTCTAGATATATCTGGGTGATATAACCAGACCTGTGTTGGTCTTCTTACAAACTCCAGCGTGGAGGGCAGCTTGGTTCACAGAAGGATGCATTGCATGGGAAGGTTATCCATGACACCGTGAAACTTCAGAAGCAGCAGCTGTGAAGAGAAAAACAGGAGCGAACATGGGCCCTCGAGGCCATCGCAGCCCCATAGCCTCTGCCCAGGAGGCACCAAGCTGCATTACACACCTTCCTCACCACCTCTGTCCTCTCCTGGGTCCTTCGGGACCCACAGTGAAAGTCCAAGTTTGCTCTTGGGGCACTGGTCCAGCGCTCATAAAATGTTATTGTAGGGGGCAAGTGAAAATTTACTCATTTTTGAGCAGGAGGGCAAGGTAATTTTCTTGCAGTCCAGTAATTCCCTCGTTTTTTATTGGTGGTGTTATAGACCAGCTTCTCCGAGGTGCTGGGACTTTGCCTATATTGCATCCTTCTTCCCATCCGGTTCCAACAATAAAACCCTTGCGTTTTTTGATCTCTGGCTTTCATGCTTGCTGACACACTCTGGAAAATTTAAGAAGGGCGCAAGGAATGGGTTAGTCACACTTGTTAATATTTATCCCGTTGCAGAAGGAGCAGGGCTGACCTCAGAGCTCGGGCTTTGGAGAATAGTTATGAGAACGATTCCACCCAGCTGAAACGAAATCTGCATGCAAAGCTTGTTTGGTGCCTGGAAAGAGCTAGAAGGAAATAAAGGTCTTAAATGATATATTTCCGCAGTTAACGTTTTGTCCTGTTTACAGAATCTCACCAGAATACTGGGGGTTTTGTTTTGTTCATATGTTTTTCATAAGGATAAATATCCATGCAGTTTAAACATTTTCATTAGATTCAGACAAGGAGGAGGATATGGGGCTATTTTTTTCTTTAATTGTTGATCTCTCTTTTTTTTTAAATGGTTATTTCTTAAAACACTCTTTGGAAATAAAAAGTCAGGTAAATCAAAGAGATGGGGAAAGTGATTCTCTTTAATTATTCTTAGAGCAATTTTGAGTAATATGTAGGCTAAATTAAAAAAATATACAAGCAAGATATTTTGGCTGGGAAGTATGTGTAATGTATGAACAGCAGGAAAAAAAAAAAAGCCTTCCTTTCTAAATAGAAAAATCTTTGAAAGTAACAGGGGGAAACTGATGGGAAGGGCTGAAGTCCATATATTCCCACCTCCTCCGCCTTGTGCTCTCTTAAAGGTGAGCTGCAAAATGCAAAAGAGAAATGTGTTAAATTCAGATGACTCGCTCGGGTGTCAGGAAGTGGCTCGAACAACACACGAAGTTAACTAACACATTTCCAGTTTTTTTGTTCATCCCCCCCCCCCTCCCCTGCTCTTCGCCTGAAATCTGGGTTTTTTTTGCTGCTGTGGTTTCTGTCTCCAGGCGGGAGCACAGCCRCTTGTCCACCCGAGCAGCACCCCGAGACCCCCCCCGGGGCTTGCAGGGAGCCAAGACTTTCTGGGAGGATTTTCCAGAAAGTAAGAAAGGAGGAGAATTTTAGAAAATGTATTCCTGTGCTAAACACCCTGGCTAGAGGAGAAACGAGACAAGCTGTGAGGAATTGTGTGGTGAGCTTGTGTTGCTTTGCTGTTCAGCTTTTGTCTGGTCAATCCATCCTACTACCATTCACCTGCTCTGCCGCAGGTGGTCTACAACATGGTCCCTGGCATCCACGGTGTTGAGTACCATGGCCACAGTAACCCAAAATGTGAGTAATGCTGTGTTTGCCAATGACGGCTTTCAGTTGTAGGCACGGAGAGAAGCAGTTGGACGTGGGGAAATGCTTTTCAAGCTGCGAGTGGCAGAATTTGGTTTGCAATTGGATGTGTGACATGAGAATAAGTCTCGTTTAAAACACTTYGAAAGTGGATTAGGTCACCAAAAGAAAGTCTGAAAGGCAAGCCACCCTGATCCATCAGAAAGGGTGCCCCTGCCCATTGCAATATTTCCTTATCCCATGGACCAAGCACCCTGCAGAGCCCCGCACTGCGGCAGCTGGGATGGGGAAAAGGCACAGATATGTGGCTGTTTCTCATTAGCTTCCACTTTTCCCTCTAGAAATGCTCCCTGTGCCTTTCTCCCCCTGCTTGGCAGCAGGTGTGCTAGGAAGAAGTTTTAAATCTAAATGGAACGGAGTTATCTGATTTACAGTAAGTAGATTTTTCATTTGAAATGGCAACACACAGAGTCCTGTGCATTACCTTGCATCAATATAGCATGAACACGCACACATGCCATGCATTTATGCCTAGGATATAAAAATACTATATTATTGCAATGCTGTGTATGTGTCTGCCCAGAGCTAATTCATGTACTACAGCATGCTTATCAAAGGACACTCCTTAATTGCATGCTAGTATTTTTTAATTAGTGATTAAGTTGTAAGACTCTGTTACAAACCTCTCTGCTGATTTATGTTCTCTTTAGCTACAGTGTGAGTGACTTCTGCAGCAATTCCTGGTTTTAGTTTTCTGTCCTTTAATAATACACGAGACCTCCATATTTGGGGCTTTTTTTTAAAGAATAAACCCAACTACACATCTGAGACTCTTTAAGCAAGGAAAGCCAAAATGGTGTATGAAAACAACGGCTGCTTTCCCTTTGTTAGGGCCGCTTCGGTTCTGTTTTCCCCTCTAACAAATTTATCAGAACTCTTCACTCTCTGTTGTGGCCAGAGAAATAAACTGTGGATTTGGAAAGATCTCTGTAGTTTAGTCTCTGGAAGAGAAAGTAAATAAATTGAAATAAAAAGAGAAAGTGAATATTAATTCACATTTCTCCTTTGGGAGAAAGATTTAATGAATTTAAGAAGGAGGTTCTGCTCCTACTTAGTGTTGAATTTGATGAAGTTGCCCAACTTATCAYGGCTCAGTGGAGGAGGCGCGACATCTGATAAAACCATAACAAGAGAAATTCAAGAAGCAATCCCCTCGCAAGGAGGGGGGTTATTCGTGCAGAGGATCGCTACTCCTTCCGTTCTTTAGCTCTTTTTTTTGTCTTTCTGGTGTAAGCAGTTGTCAGCRATGGAGGAGGAGGGAAGATAATACAGCAGTGTGGGAACTTCGGGGCAAATGCATGATATATCTCGGTCTTGAGGCATTTGTGGAGGTGTTTAGGATGCCAGCCACGTGTCTCCAAGCCCTCCTCCAGCAGGAGCAGCAGCGRGACCCCAGGGCTGACCAGTGGCTGCTCCCGCCTTCACCCTTGGAGCCACCGGTTGGTGACACCGAAATGCCCCAGCCGCAGGACACGATGACGGCAGGGCTGGCTCCAGGCAGGTTTGGCAAAGCACAGCCGTGAGCCCCAGGCTGACGTGCCCGGGGGTCTGTGCGCCRTGACGTTTGCAGTACCTTCTGCATCATAAACCTGCTACCCCGCGTTCCCTGTTTCATAAAGTCAGAAAAAAACCAAAAGCCTCGTTTTCCCCTGCTCCTTTCTTTTTCAAGACGTAGTAAAAATTTCCCCCTCACGTCTTGCTCTGGCAGCCCAGTGGAAAAATGATAATCTTGCACTGCACTGTCTTACCCGAACCTGTTAGGTGATAACTGGATGCTGCAGGAGATGAGAAGGATGGGATCTGATTTAGCTAAGGGAGAAGCGTTTTGCTAATGAAGTGTTGATGCCAAAACCAAATACTACCAGCAGCAGTAGCAGAGCTGGTGCAGGGAAGGGTCAAGGCAGCTGTTTGAGATACTGCATTATCCTGCATCCCTCCCGAAAACCTGCCTTCCCCATGCAAATCCTTATCGTCTAACATGGCCACGCTGATGGCAAGCTGTTATGACCACAATTGCTGCAAGTAGCCTTATTTTTTATCACCACTTACCTTTTCTGTTCTGCCCACCTCGCAGGAGAGTGGCTTGCGGGTGGTGCAGGGCTGGTTTCTCTGTTTTTATTTATTCCTGTGTTAATACAGCGCAGCCGTGCCACGGTTTCCCTTTGGCAGGAGGCACTGCATGGCAGGACTCATGTTTACAACACATCACGGTGCAACAACCACCTCCAAAATGTCCATTCCTATTAGAGCCGGTCGCCTTCTCTTTCCAGCCTTCCAGTGCTATCGTATTTAACCCCCCAAAATTACCAGTTATTGGAAGTTTTAAAACTTTGTAAGATGCAGTGGCTTCATTTAGGCAGCAAAGCTGTGTATTGAAATATGAATTAGTAGCGTGTGTATCGGCAGGATAGACCATCTGCTGTGCTCAGCACCCGGCTTTGAAGCTGGTTGGCTGGCAGGACAGCATGTGTTTACAGAAAACCCTAACAGTTGTAAAGGAGCCATTTAGGTTTATCGTGTCAATTCCTGTACAACTCCATGAGGAGAGATTCCTTTCACAAACTCGCATAAAAAAGACAGATAGACTAGTTTTGACCTCTCACAAAACATTTGACAGTTGAGCTTGTTGCAAGGATAAAATATCTAGAACGGCAAAAAAAAAAATCTTGTCATTTCCCCCTCTTAAGCATTAGACTCCTTGAACACAACATCCATTCATAGCTTAATTCTTGCATTATAATTTAACTGCCTTTTATTTTCCTTCTGAGATACAAACGCAGGAGTTGTACATGATTTTCATATCATATTATGCGAGCCATTGTGAAAAAGCTGTCCAGAGTAATGGCTCCATTTCAACATGATGCATATGCCAAGATACAGAGATCATTTATTTTTCTTAAAAATGAAATGAGGATGGGATTAAAAATGTTGTGTTTTGCCTATATGAGCAATATTCCTCTAATCAACCGTTCCAAATATATTGCGTCCTCGTAGCTTCTCTGTAATACAAATTGTCCAAGGGAAGGCATGTGGTAGCACGCCAAAGGGGAGGAATTATTAATAAACAACCTGAACGTGCTGAAGCCCTTGCTACTGTTTAACAGGCATCTATATTATACGTATAATTCATGTGCGTATGGATGCAGAGTAAAAAGGGAATGTTCTTCTATGTAAAGCTGAGGCTGAGCCCTCTGGTCGTGGTGGCCCATGCATGACTTGGACCGGCTGTTGGACTGAGAAGATAAATTAAGAAACAGTCAGATTTGATGCATCTCCGAGAGAACTCATTCCACTGTGCAAAAGAAAAAAAAAGTATCTTAATATATAGGTCTTAAGACTTCAATCAATCCTTTTTAAAAAAAARCTTGTTCCTTTTGATGGAGAAACCCATGAAGCAAGATGAAAGCTGGCAAGATGAGAGATGGCAGGCTGGGGGAGAAAGCTTGCTCTTGCCAACGTACTCTGGCCAGCCACCTGTGTTATTAAGGCCCCACGTATGGATGCTTTAGGACTGGTGACACACAGGGGATCATAAGCTGCATAAAAAGTGAGTGTAACTGATATCCTAAATAGGAACATAGTATGTTGGTAGTTCATGAAGGGCCCCATGGCTTATACGAGGTAGTCAAGCTTGGGTAAGGACAGGAGACTGGTGGGATGAAGAGAAAATGACCCTTATATAGCCCAGGTGTTGTGCTCATTAAAATCCCCTATCTAGGTCATGCCTTGGGTGCTTAGATATGAAATACAGATGAGGAATTGCTTTTTAGTATCATAGAGGTTTAGATAACTTTTGCTTACAATCTTGTGAATATATATATGTACATATATATATGGGGGGSTGTGTGCGTATGTGTGTACATATATATATAAGTTCAAATTTCCTTTAACCTGACCAACAGYTGCCTGTGCTGGTGAGAGTCAGGGATCTGGTGCTCAACAGTGGAGGAGCAGAATAGGGTGAATCAGGACTGTCAGAGTCGATCCCCAGGAAAGCAGCAGATGAATACAAAAACATGAGCGCAGGCTCTCTCCTGGGGATTGCATTTCATATCTAGGGACATCAGGGAGTGGAGGATGTCTCCAGCCGAGTTGCACAGGGTCACTGCAGAGGAGTTAAGTGTCTGGGACCTGGTTTGGGGAGCAGGGCATCACCTGCCGCACCCCTCGGTGACCATAGGATGCGGTGGGCAGTCTTGGGCCCTTCTAAAAGCAGCTTGTTAATGCAGCTGGCAGAGCAGAGCCCTGGAAAGTCATCTGGAAGAGAGGTTGGTGACCCAGCTGTTGGGTCCACCTCTCTGCCTTTAGGTGCCCACCTTGGCCCTTTGCATTAAGACACTTTCAGGGCAGACCACAGCAACCATGTTTCASAAAAAATGGCCTGGCCCTGGAAGTCTGCTAGAAACGAGTCGTTTTGGGGAGGTAAGTAACTGATTCAGTTTGCACAAGATGCCATGGACGGCTCACCTGCAACCGAGCCTAAGGCTGACCATCCTATTTCACATTTGCAAATGTTAACAATCCGAAATTTCATTTTCATATTTAATGCGTGTGCCTCCAGTTTCTTCTTCTGATTTTGTTCTTGATTCGGTTTGTAATCCAAGGTAACACATGGCTGCTTTACCCCTGGACTAGAAACGCAGTGGCTTTGGGTGTTGCGTTTTTATGTGCCATCGGTATTATTATTATTATCATCATCATCATCATCATCATCATCATCACCATCATCACTTCTTTTGGGGGGTATTCTTCTAATCTGTTTCTTTCTGTTAGGTGGTGGAATATGGTTTAAGAAAAGCATGACAACACCTATGATAACAGCATTTTTCAGACTTTTTCTAAGCATCCCTCATGATGCTGCGGATGGGATTGGTGCACTTCCCTGCAAGGAGCAGTGYGGTGCAGCCATGCCACATCGTCTCGCTGCCTATTTTAAGGCTGTGTGCTGTGCCCTCCTGGGTCAAAGCGAAAATGGGAGAGAATCGCAAGCCAAAGCGTGTGGAAGATGACTCACTGGATTATTTTCTACGTTTCAAATATAACCCTTACATTCTTGCCAATATATCGATACAGTCAGGCAGCAAGCCTCATTATATTTATATTTATATTTATATTTATATTTATATTTATATTTATATTTATATTTATATTTATATTTATATTTATATTTATATTTATATTTATATTTACTACGTAATGCCTCAGTCAATACATTTACCCATTTTTTTATATTTTGCTTATTTTGATTTTTTCACGTTTTTTCTCCCAAACAGGCACTGAAAGACCAAAACTGCAACCCACCCGATGCAATTCCTGTAAACACAACGTACCAAGGGTTCGACTAGCCATGTCTTTGGTAACCATGATCCTTCCCATTTCAGGACTTACTGAAACTGGTCAAAATGACCCTGGAGTACTGGGCAGCCCATGACCTGTCTGACTTTGAGGAAGGCACAGCAGCTCAGCTGAGGTATGTTCTTACACCAAGAGAGGGCAAACGGGTGACAAAAGCAATGCAACCACGGCTGGGAAAGAAGGTATCTTTGCTCCTCTCCCTTGTATACTGCTGACGCTCTGCAAAACCCAGCCCAGCTCCAAAGTGCGTGTCCTGCTGGCTATTTTGGGAAAGGAGAAGGGAAGGGGCTCARGTCTGGGGATGCTGAATTGAGGCTGTTGTTATTGAGGAAAATGCGAACGCAGAGCTCAGAGTAAGGAAATGAGGTTGATACCCCAACGGAAAACTTCACCATCAAAGCACCTCGTCTCAGGGATCATTTTATTTTCAGAAAGTGGGACATAAATACAGATTTAATTGTGACCGGAACCCGTAGCAATAACCTGTTTATGGGAAAACTCTAGTCCTAGTCTAGAAGAGCTGTAATCTTACCCTGCCATCTAAAATTTGTTGCATTATTAAGATTACATTCTCGGCCGAAAAAAAAGAAGTGAGTTAGTTTGATGTGTTTATTGCCCTTTGTCAGGATGGCAATATTTTTTTCTGCTTTGAAAATAGATGTTCCTGCTTATATGGCTGTATATTTATCCTTTCTTTTAGCTTTTTCATTACTGTTCCCTTTAATCATTTAATGAGGAGTGTTCAGGTTCCTGATGATTTAAAATTATGACTCGCAGAGACACTGGCAATATCTTTGCTGGAGTAACGTTGATCCTCTAACTTTAAGACTTTAAATTCAAACCACATGTTTTTGCCACTAACTCTGAAAACAACCCCTGGAGTTGTGTGACTGTCACTAGAATATAAACCATAGCTATTCTGCAAACAAAAGCCGCAGTATTTAAATTGCGGTTACGGTCAGAAAAGTGACTATTTTAATCATTGCTCTGGTTTACTCGGGAGATCTGCTCCCTCTGCACATTCCAAATATCTCTGCAGATTTTTATAGACTGAAAGGAGATTTTACTGCTTTCCACTCCTCTTAGCCCTACAGAGGCCAGCCAACGCGGGGCGAGTGAGCCAGATTTGTTCCAGACTCACACATCAGTGGGAGTGTGAGCTGAATTCCCGCGGCAGGACCTGTCCAAGGGATGATGTGCCCGCCAGGACGAGCAGCCACGCTTTCATGGCCCCCGAAAGCTCGCGGGGTGCAGGGCAGTTGCGGGGGGAGAAAAACAGAAAACCAAAACCACAGTGTTTTTCCTAGAAACTGGATTGTTTTGAAAAGAAAAGAAAAAAAAAATCCCTGAAAGGCCTCTCGGGCTGGAAGGGGTTTTTTGAGTGCAGCTACCTGGATGCCACCCCGCTCCAGGGGTGGGGGCTGTGAGCAAAGGAGAAAATATATTTAAAAAAAAAAATGGCATTAGATGCAGAACTGGGAAGTTGAAAATAAGAGGATGCAAAAGTCTCAAAGGGATTTTCTTTTCCTGCTGGGTTTGAGGAGATAATTCAGTTCCTTTAACACCTCCCTTATGTGGACACTTCCTTACAGCCTTCTGGGTGCYGAGCTTCAGCCTCTTTGGACTCCTATAAACCCAATCACCGCCTCCCCCCGGCCTCTCAAGCCCCTTTTTTGTGTGTTTGCTACATCAAGAATCAAATCCCATTTAGAGGGTGGCTGCTTTAACTCACTATCTGCATTTATGAAATGTAATATATGTATTTTGTTTCTGCGAAAATCTCCTATTACAGTGTTGGGCATGTTCCTCTGATATATGTGTATTCAAAATAAATGTTGGTAGGAGAAGACCTAATTCATTTTAGATGGTTTTATTAGGCGTYTCTTAACAAATCCCAGAGTATGTAAATGAAATATAACTATACGTACATATTCATCAGTCTGTTCTTGGAATTAAATATGAGCGCTGTGACATTTGGTTTTAAGGAATGACTAATTAACATGTGTGCAGGATGTTCTCATCTTCCTGCTTTGGAGTCCCGGAGTCAGGGAAAAGCAGACAAAACATATTTCCACTCCTTCTATCATAGTTTGCAAAGCAGAAAGCCGTTCACGACAGCCAAGAACTTCTCGGGCTTTTTTGTACCTGTTGGGTGCTGACACGGGGCCCCTTCTTGAGCATTTGGTGTTGTTAAATGTCATCTTGTCTGTGCTGGGGCCGGGATCACATTAAAAAAAATCAGCTTTGCGTTTGACCTGGCTTTTAATAATTTCACCAACAAATTGCAGAGCACGGGAAAGAGCAGGACAACTTCTGGAGTACAGCTACTGTTGCTGGTGATTTACCTCCACGACGAGATGCTGTAAAACTGGGCTGAGCCCTAAGATGCTCCCCATCCCCACCGTCCCGGAGATGCTCTCTAGGAAAACCTGGGTTGGATCCTGCGGGGACATTTGGGGTTTGGCTGCCTCGACGCCACGCTTGGGAACACCGGGCTTAACTGCGCTGCTGGTGAAAACCCAGAGAAAAACCCACTTTTGTTTTCGGCAGGGCTGGTTCGAGTCGCTTTTGTGCGAGAGCAATGTGTGTGCATGGCGTGCACTTTTTGCAGCAGAAAAAAATAATTAAAAAAAAAAAAAAAAACCCACCATAATTTCTTTCCGAGGGGGCTGGGGGAGGGCGGGCACACCACGTCGCCCCGTCTGAGTGCCCCGGAGAAGTTGACCAGAACAAATCTCAGCAGGAACACACAAACCTCTATTATACCTTTTAAAAAGCTCCCCATTGAATGCAAGCGGGCAGATGGGAAGGGCCCTTTTATTTCCTTTTTCTTTCTCCGCCTGAGTTCATTCTCTCCCTTTGGAGGAGCCAGGTTCAAAGACATGCCAAATGCATCAAAACCTTCCCAATAAAGTCCCTTTCACCTCCCGGCGGAGCGGGGCCGGGCTGGGAGCGTGCTGGGAGCGCTGGGTCCGCCGGTGACTTTCAGGACTGTGTGTGGCAAATCGTGTGCACAGCTCCCAAAACAATACCCCGAATCGGACATCTAATTCCCTGGAAATTAAACCCCTCGGCTGGTCAGGGAAAACAGGAGCCAAAGAGATTAAACAGTGCAGCAGGGAGAATCTTTGGGGGTTGATGGGGGGGGAGGTTCTTGTGGGTTTGTTGTTTTTGGGTTTTTTTTTTTAGCAGAGGGGTAACAAAGTAGTGGTTTAGTATTGCTTCCGTCCCTGTTTTAATTTGAAGCATGCATCCCCCCGTCCCCTCCCAATAATCCCCGATCCTCGCTGCCATGGGGAGAAAAACTACTTGTCCCGGCTCTGTGCTAATCACYCAACAGGTGAGCTCGGTCCCGGCAAGCACAGCCCCAACTTGGGCTGCAGAATTAATTTCTGTGGCCATGGGGTGAGCGAAGGGGGATGCCGGGGGTGCAAACCCCCTCCCCACAGCCCCGGGCATCCCGCATCCCGCTCAGGTCCCAGCTAGTGCCCGCAGCTTCCAGCATCGCCCAGGCGCTGCACTGGCCACCGCAGCCTTTGCTCGGTCCCGGGTTATGTATCCCGCTGCAAACTCAGCTTGGGCTGGAGCCGTTTGGGTGTCAGGGAGGCCAGAAATGGGGCTGAGACATTCCCATTGATTTTTTGCTGCCGGTTTATTAAATATGAGAAGGTCCAGCCATGGATGCTCTGGTGCAGTGCAGCGGGTGGCTGGATGCTGGATAAAAGCACAGTCTCTGCTCCTTAGGAAGCGATCTTTCCCTGCAGGGCTGCTTTTTAACTGCTACAAGTCAAAACTTAGCGGGCCTAGCAGTGGCAATTTTTTTTTTCCCCTTAAAAAAAAAAAGYAGTTTCCTATGTATTTTTACTGACAAAACCTGAAGCTTCCTTTATATGCTTTATTTTCTTTCTCCTCTGAAACGATCGTTAGACAAAAGCAGTTTTGCTGCTGGTTAATCAAGAGAGTGATGTGGCCCTGCATTTTAATCCTAAACCAATTAGCAGGATTTGACATCATGCCATTAGACTGCTTGAAACAAAAATCAAGGACAGCGTAATGCAGCTAGAAAAGAACAATAACCATCAGCGCTGCCCTGTCAAAGGGGAAGGAAGAAATTTGGCTGCGTGTGTAATTTCCAAGCAATCCCCCTTCCCTCGAACCTGAGCATTCAAATGAGGGAGCTAAATAATAATGAGAGGGGAAAATGTTGAATCTCTAATCACATTACCCTAAACTGCACTGGTTTTAAAAGCAGAAATCGCTATTCTTGCTCCTGAGACGACACAAATTGGTTGCATTTTTAAATCCTGAGTTCTGTTTTATGTTTTCTTCAGTGGGTGTTTTGTGCTTTGCTTTGCAGGCAGGTTGCACGCACGCCGGGAGCAGCGGCATCTCTGATGCAGATGTACCGCGAGGGACCCTGGTGTGAACACGCCAGCATCCCTAAGAAACAACTTTCCGGCCATGTAAATGTTTGCTTTGTCCAAAGCACCCTAAGATAATTAATGAATGAAGCACCCTTTAGCAACTGTACTTTTTACTGGCAGAAATGCACCTTACGGCTGATCCCGCAGCGGTGGTGCAGCCCGAGCCGGTGGCAGGGGCTGGAGCCAGGCTGGCACGCATTAGCCCGGCCACGGCTGCTGCCTGCAGGCAGAAATAAGCCTGGCGAAGATGTGTGGTGAGAACAAAAACGCAGGCAGGCCCCGGGGTGCGGTATTTGAGGGATGAATGCCTAAAGCACATCGGGGACTCCGCGCCTTGCTGCGCTCTCGAGGCTGGCAGCGGAGAGCCGGAGCAGGAGTGAAACCCAGCGTCTCATAAAGCAGCATATGGATAGAGCGCAAATGGATGGGGTTTTATGTCCCGTGCAATATTTTCATTGATATTTATTTTGATTTAATTTGGCTAATGTGCAGGAAAAATGAAAAACGCGCCGTGCTCCTCAACATCTGATGAGGAGCYGAATGCTTTTTAAAATTAGTATTCCTACATAGACGGCGATCTTTAAGGTCTGCCCAGCAACTGTGCTGGAAAATCATGAGTCACTCCATGTAAATCACGGGATGACCCTCGGAGCAGCAGATTTTTTTAAAAATGTTGAATTGTTTCTGTTAGCATTACAGTTTCTAGTCTTTCTGCTTCAGCCTTTTGTCCGTAACTTAATTTTCCTTTTAATGAAAGTGGAGTTTCCCACACCCTCGAACCACTTCAAAGAGAGGGAGTTTAAAAAAAAAGAATGCATAAAATATGATGAGATTCATGATAAAGTGATGAAAGATGACAATGGTCCTTATCCCTGCTTTGAGAGAAGAGAGGCTGAAGAGGAGCYGGGGAGGACAGGAGCGATGGTCACTAACTGTAGTGTGAGGTTGGAGACCGGGGTACAAATCTCTGCCAAAGACTTCCAGGATGAACTTGGGCAAGTGACATAAATCTTCCTCTCTYGTAGCTGCCGTCTGCAACAAGGGATAAAAAGAGTCCATTTCCTCCACGGGCATGTGTATAAATAAATGCCTTAAAACCGGTGAGGGGCGGCAGCGATGGCAGGGCCGTGCACAGGCTGGAGAGGAACAAAAAATAATTCCCCGAAGATGTTAAAGGCAGATAAATCCTCTGCCTTCCCRCCGAAGCAGCGCTGCCAAAGCTTCATAACTCTCAATTTTGGGGGGAATAAATTTGTGAGAGGAAGTGAGGGTGGGGGTAAGGTGAGCAGGGGCTGAGGGGTACCCCGGGCATCCCACCCAAACCCCCCTTCGCCCCGTGGGGCATCCCCCCAGGGCTGCCTCCTGCTGCAAAACTGGGATTTTAATGTCCCGGTTCCCTTGCCTGTTAATAAAGGAACAAAAAGCGCATTTGCCTCCTCAAAGGTGTTGTGAGACAAAGTTGGTAAGTGTTGAAAAGAAACCCAAACCGGAGGAGAAAGCTGGCTTTGTTGCCTTCGGACACAGACCACCGCAGACCTTGCTCAAATTTTGCTGTAACATCTCTTGAATGAAAACATGTTCTCCCAAAAACCCCCATCAAACATGTCCTGACTTGAAATGGCTGCCAGGGTAGTGAAAGGAGCCGCAGATTACAGATCCTCAGGGCTCTATGGGCAGCAAAATGTTTGTCCCGTGGATTTGGGCTGAATCCAATGAATCCGAAAAGTGCTTGGAGCGACTATTTAACCCGTCCTGTAGGAAAAAAAAAAAAAGAGGTAAACAAACCAAAAAGCAAAATAAGAAACAACAGCAAGAAAACCCCTTTATATTAAAATAATAATAATATTGAGACACTGGCCAGGAAAAAGGAAATTCAGAAGTTCAAAGGCTAAACCTCAGCCTGAATCTTAAACTGAATTGGAAAGAAAAGGAAAGAAAATTAAATTCAATTGGTCAGACCTCGTAGACTGGGCTTGGGGCTTAAAAAGGAAAGTGCCTTCCAAGGACGACAGCAGCACCAAACTTCTGACTCTTCAGAGTTGGTGAGGGAACCTTAAGGTATCGTGCAAAAAGATAAGTTGTTGTATAAAAGATTACTGATTCCGTATTTCTTCTACCCTGTATCTCACCGAGATCTACAAAAGTAAAAGCCATATTTGCATTTTTTAAACTTTTATTGATATCACAATGCATGTTTTGTGATCACAACATCTGGAGGAAAATAACAATTTTTTAATGGGAATACTTTTTTACAAAGCTGTTCTAATCTAGAGAAAATCTGAGAACACTAAAAATAAATTTCTCTAAACCAAGACTAGGACAAAATTATCACAAAAGGAAGCAGAGTAAGGACTGTACCCACAGCCTGATATAACTAAGAATTAACTACTGAAAATAATGAAAGAAAAGGCAGCTTTAACAGAACGGTGGTTTTCTGCTGTATTTCAGGCAAGCAAATATACCAGTCAATGTCTGAGATGGTAATAGGATGCAGAGAAAACACTGCAACTGCCTGATGGTTTCCAGGTGCATCTTACATATATAAAGACAGAGTTTTTATCCTTAGTAAAAAACAAGACTTGCCTCCCTGAGGTCTTTGGTTTTGCTTGTTTAATTCCTAGCCTCAGAAAACAAAACCGTTTCTTTTTTTTTTAATGATTTGTCCATTTTTGGTTTTCAACTACAAAGTCAGCCTCCTTAGGCTTGCATTAATTTGATGTGCATCCATCTTAATTCAAGTTGATCCATTTCAATCTTGGCAGCTTATCGATAGCAAACAGGAGTGAAATGCCATTCGGCGAACTCCGCTGTACCAGCAAAACCGGGGACAAAACAGAAAACCTGGGGTCATCTCCTGGAATTGGTTCCTGGGCTGCTGCTCAGTCCTTGTCTGTATATGATTTTATTTTATTTTTTATAGCCAAGCAGTTATCATCATAATTGTATTTGTAATTTCAAGGGTGCATTATCATACTAATGGATGATGACAACTCGACAGTTACAAGAAACATCAATTAAAAAAGAAGTTCTCCTGTCCTAGCAAGGAGAGTGTTCCCTAATCCCCATTATGGAAATTGGTTAAGCCAAGAGAATATTTCCTTTATAGTTTCAGCTTTTCAGAAAGCCTTTGATGTCCTAAGCCAAAGCAACTACCCATCAGGAACTGAGAGACATACTTTGGTCCCCCATGCCAGCGTTTTACTTACGTCTGTCATTTAATTTCCCCCCTAATATGGGGGAAAGTCTTAGCCAACATCTTCATTTTCATTCATTATTGAAATCATGGTAATAAGACCACTTTGCACTTAGCTCTCTCCTAGGCACTTTGGAGGTGTCTGTCACTGTGGGGTGTGTATATAGAGAGAGCCCTCCATCCAAAAATGACCAGTCGGTAAAGTTTCCGAATATTAAAAAGGTCGAAGCACTACAGGACTCTATTATTATCACTTAAAACTCAGTGGCATGGCAAGGCATTAAAATTATGAGTGCGGGAAAGGTGTAAAATGTAGCTGGCTCCCTTGGCATCGCTGGGGCTGTCCGTGAGCTCTGCTCTCCATCTCTGCCCCGGGCTTAGCAGTCTCTCTTCTCGCTCGGTCTTGCTATTTTTTTTCTTCAAATAAGAGGTCATTTTGTGCCATGCCAGAAGGTGCTCCGTGCATCCACTATTATGCTGTCCTTCGCAGCTTTAATCTGCATAGGTAAGCTGCATCCCTAGATAGTTTGAAAGGCAATAAAATAAGTGCAATAAAAAATTAACGGAGCTTCTATGTTCTAGAAGGGGGAAAAAAAAGTCCTGAAGAGCTCTCTTTATTAATATGAGATGGCAAATATTTTTTCCTGTTTATTAAATCATATGAAAGGTTAATTATGGTTAGCGACTGTGGGTAGAAAACAATTCTTGGAAGATGCTTTTGTAACAACAGGTTGGCAGTATGCAGAAGCCATCTGCTTCCTGCAAATGTTAAGGTACAATCTCAAACTTGTGAGGTTAAAAATTACAGATTGCAGAGTAGTTTGGTAGAAGGAAAATCCATGTTGTGTTGATGTAAAGTTGCTCAGTCTCCTTGACACACAGCCTGGAAGGAATGCCAAGTTCCCTAAAGGACAGTATTTGGCTGGAGAGGACCCTTGCTTGGGGTATTCTGTACTCACACTGGCTGTCTACAAAGCTAATTAAGCCGTTTTTGTGCTGCGGTTCATTTTTTTTAATACAGAAATTGGTTTCAAATCCTGACCCACGAAGAGGAGTGGATTGTGGATATAATATTCTGCTTTCAAGTGGGGAATTCAGCTCCTTCCACAAAGGAGAATGAAACGTTGCCATCATTATCAAGGTGACGGGCTCCTGAAACTTGTTGCTTCAATCCACAGTGTGTAGATTTAGCCACGACTGCAAACTCTTCTTGGTAAGGACTATTTGTTTGAAAAGGAAGAGCTATTGCCCGCATTTTATATAGGGAGCTGGGCAGAAAGATATGAAGTGATTTGTCCAACAGCACGCAGGGAGGTTGTGGCTGATGGAATTAAACCCAGATTTTTCAGATCACAGTGAAGTGCCTTAACCACAAAACCAGTCTTCCTCTCTGTGGATCAGCTACTGTAACTTCAGCATTTGGGCTGGGTTTTCAAACACGTTWATCTTCTTCCAAGGATCAAGTTTAATTACACTGAATTTTCCACTTCCATGGAAAACACCATCCAGTTTATCCTTCCCCTCCACAGATAACATTGCCCGACTTTACCTGCTCCCCACCAAGGAAACACAGGTTCAACCAACTGTAAGAGGAGGGATGGGGAACTGTCACCACCAGGTCTGTCCCCTTCACTTTTCAGCCAAATAAGGAGAAACTCTTGGGTTTTTTCAGAGACATGATCTGGAGTGATGTCATGCAACCTTCAGCCCCTTTCCTCCTCTCCTAATTTACGCACAACCCCTCCCCGTGCTCRTCCCCAGGAGCCGGAGCTGGCTGGCTGCTGAAAGGCTGCTGTGTAAAAGGGCTCATTTCCAAATGTTGCAGGCGACAGAGATACTGRATTGTTTACTGTGCAATAAAATGATCCAGCGCCTCGTTTCTAGTGCAATTTTGTCAAGGCTATGCATGTGTACAGGGTCTCTCCTCCAATGCTGCCTTATTTTTTAACAGATACTTTCCAGCTAAGACGACTTCTTTTTTAAAGCACCCTGTAAAAAGGTTTTATCCTCTCCCTTTGTGCTGGAGCTGGTGATCCACTCCATTATCGACACCTCCTGCCAAGAACGGCAGCCTGCCATTAAAAGCCCTGCGGATGGAGGAGAAAGGGGCTGACCCCTTGGGCAATGCTGCAGAACGCCTTGCCATTAACTCCCCGTCATTTATCGCAGCCTTGCTCCCCCATGTTCGCAGCATCACTGCCCTTACCAGGATCGTTAGCAGCAGGACCTGCACTAATCTGCATCGTCCCCTTCTGCAGCCATCGCTGCTGCAGTCTCGTTGCACGCACCGTCTTGAGCATGGGGCTTCTGGTGGGCTGCAGCTGATGGGATCTTCTATTTCTGGGCTGAAACCACTGACRGGGAAGAAGGAGCCAGCTCTATTCATCTGCCTCTCATTTTGTCAACAGGCCCTGGACCTTTCTTTCTCTTCTTCCTACTCTGATCTCTCCAAGGAAATTGAAGATCGTTATGGGTAATACCAGTAACGCTTTTATCAGGCTTCCCGGAGCGCCCTGAGAGAGTTGGCTGCATGTGAGGGACTGAGGCACATAGAAATTAGGGATGAGATTTTTTCAATCCCACTGAAGGGATTTGGATGCCCAGCATCCATTAAAATGAGTAACAATTCCTGTCCCACCCTAAATGGCTGGGGCCCAAATTGCTCCATGAGATGGAAACCATCTTGGTTAATGCATGGACACTTAAGCCCTCAGCATCTGACTTCACTTATATTTTATTTCCAGCAAACTTAGTTGATCATGTCCAATGAAACACTTGTACACCCCCCCYGCACCCATTACCCGCTCCCCGACAGCTCATCGGGCCGTTGCTTGCCAGCTTCGCTATCAGGGGAAGGTGATGAAGGTAGCTAATTTGTTTGCAAGTTGGTGAACGATGTAAAAGGTTCCTCGTCCATCATAATAAAGGCTCTCAAAAAAACCGAGACAAATGGTCCTTCCTCTCGTTTCGCCTGCGCTATACGAGGACATTTGAAACTGAGGGAAAGTTCAGCGTAGCCATATGTATGGAGGGATGCACACAAATCACAGCTGCTGCTAATTGGATCCAGAAATCTAATTGGTCCCTCATGGTTGGCCGGTGTTACATATAGGGTCATTGCAGCCATAATGTGGGGTCCGCGGGGGCTTGATCCGCTCAACTTGGCAGCCCAGCGGCAGGGGGCCGTGCTGGCACCTTGGCCCGTGCCGTGCCGGGGGTGCTGCTCTCCGGAGCCGGGGGTGCAGAGCTGCCCCGAGCAGCTTGGGCTGCTTGTGCTTTCCCCAACCTGCCAAGGGGGCTAAGCTGCTCTGAGCATCGGCTGTGGCGTGGCACGGGTCGCTCGCTAAGCAGAGTGGGCATCCAGGGCCCTGCTCAATTCAAGGGGGAGATGAGGACATAAAATAACATAAAATAATATAAAATAACATAAAGTAATATAAAGTAACTCCAGGTGGTTTGTCCTATTAGTGCCTCATCCAGAAAGCAACCCTACACCAAAACATTGAGAAACACCTCTTAAATTGCCAGAAATATAGGATGTTTCCCACATCTCCTTCCTGCTCAAAGTGCATTGCAACCTGCTTGTCTGTGCTAAGGACTACTGGCGTTTTTTAACCCTTTTTAGGACCGCCATCATACCATCCACCTCCACGCGTGAGCCGAACCAGCCGCTCTGGACTTGGATGCTCTCAAGGTATGTGGAGCCAAGGGACCTGGGAAAGTGGGGAGGAAAACCCCGAAGTTTGGTCTCAGGTCCATTTTAGTCCTGGAGAAGGCTCTGAGTCTTCTTATATTATGCAAATCTCCTCAGCCAATCCTAATTTTAATAAAGTTGATTAATCATTGTGCTGTGGACAAGGACAGTTATTCCCTGACTTATGCCATGGCGTTTATTGAAGCTGTATCCTTAAATGAATTACTGCAGGGATCATTAAATTTTGACTTAAATTGGACATAGTAAGCTCATTTAAAAAAATAAAAAGCTTAGCAAGTTATATATAAACGAGAGGAAAAATGAATCTCCGCAAATTGTCTCCCATCCCCTTTTCAAGCAGGAACCTAAAGGGCAGATTTGCAAAGGGGAGTTTTAATTTGCAGGGCAAATTTTCACGAGGGCACTTTGAAGCTGCATTTGTGCAAATCCTAATTGACTTGTGGGCTCAAAATTTGGTGCTTTATCCTCATTCAGCTCAACGGGTGCCATAAAACAGAGAGAAACAGCCCTGCATAGCCACCGGTCCCCAGATTTGGGCTTGACAGTAGAAATATTGCTCCCTTGGAGAGGGAAAGCTGCTACCCTGTCCTGCGTAGTGCCGAAGGGCTCGGTGGGAAGCGGGTGTTGCTCCATGAGCAGGTAAGGGTTGTTTTTGAGGGCAAACAGGGTAAACTGGAAAGGCTGGCTGGTAGCGTGTGCCCACCACCTTCGTAGCAGCATCGGCCAGAGCCGTGCCCTGAACTGTGGGAGCTGGAGGGAGCAGAGACCCAGAGAAAAGTCAGGCAATTTTTTTTGTGGGATTGTGTTAAAAAGTCACAGAAAAAAAATCCACTGTTGGTTGATGGCTTTAGGGTTTGTGTATTCGTTCGCTGAGGGCTTTTAGAGGGAGGATGGAGATGTTGAATGTGTGTCTTTTGTCTCGTAAACACTTGAAAGCAGCTCAATATTTGGTGGTTTAATTCCCCTTATTTATATAAGGGTTAGGGTTAGGGTTAGGGTTAGGGTTACTCCTTGGTGTTGAGAATAATCACAAGAACGACTACGGGGCCTCGTTGCACCGTGGGACAGGTGGGAAGGAGGCTTCCAAGCCCCTGTGCTGCTATTTGAGACCCCATCAGACCATAAGCCACTCAATTTGGGGTGGCAGGGGAGCACATCCAACCCCATTGAGTCCTTTGGGGCAGGGTAGCGCCATGTAAAACCCCGAACCCTGAAGCCTGTCCATAGCAACATTTAATATTCATTTATTAAATAAAAGAGGACTGTACCTCTGCCTATGGATATAYGTTTCCAGTAAGGGGGAAAGACTATAAGCAAAAATAAGGTGATAAAGTAGGGGTTTTTAAAGTAGCAATATTCAGATCTGTCTTGACATCCAACTTGTACATTCAAGTCACACTTATTCATCTCACCTTACACATCCCAGTCACACCATCCCGGGGGAAGGGGTGAGCTCAGAGGGTAAAGGGATTGCAACTACAGGCACTGCATCAGCCAGCTCTCTATTTTCCATGCGTCCCTGTATTTTAATTAAAAATCTTAATTAATTTTTCAGTTTGTGTCAAAATTTCTTTCACCGCGACTATCAATGATGGACATATCTCTTGGGAAATGGGGCAGTTTGCTAGAGAAAGGAAAGAGACTTTTTTAAAATGACCATTACACAGCAAACTCTAAAGGGCTGCAGTTTACTGCCCTTTCATGCAGACTTGCTTGGTCACGGCAGGATCAAGCTGTCGCTCGAACAGGAGATTTCAAGGCAGCTACTAATATTAAAAAAAAAATGCAAACTGTGCTATGCTTCAGCTCTTTAAAAAGACAYGATAAATGCAGAACAAGCATATGCATGCCCCCAAAAAAGAAGGAAAATAATGTAAAACTTCCACTCCCCTGTATATGCTTTGTGCTTTCTGGTGGTGGGGTCAGCAGCCTGTGGGGTTCGGGCCTTCCTCCGTAACCCCAAAGTGCTTCTTCTGTCAATGGAAATTTCTATTGCATCGCCATCTCGTGGTTTTCTGTAAAAATTGCTGGCGCTGTCGAATACCTGCCTCACGCCGCCGGTGCTTAATTGCACGATGGCACCTATTAAAAGGTAATATCCACTGGACATGAGATACATGGGCAATTGCAATTAATAATGCATAGCCGGGCCCGTAACAGTGAAGCTGGGGAGGGGGCGATGGGGAGAGTTCAATTACGATTTGTGCACTCGCGGGGCTCAGCGCTGCCTTTCGCATTGCTGTCCACGTGTGGGCCCTCGTCCACAGCCACGTTGCTCACTCTACTGCATTACACCGACTTGGGAGCGCTGGAGATCGTTGCCCGATGGGTTTTGCTTTTGCAAATGCAAAGGTGGGGGTGAGCCGGATCCTGATCCATGGGAAGGACCAGAAGCAAACTCTCCTCCAAATGATGAATGACAGCAGGGCTGTTATTTAGAGTAGGATATATGGCATGCTTATGTCTGTGCAATTCTTTTATTGTAAATTTGATTGGTTTTCACATCGTCTTACTTCTTTGATTAGTTTGAGCTGTACTGAAACTGTGAAGGGCAAAAACCAGATTTATGATGTTTATTACATTGTTATCGTGGCACTGGTACTGGTTTGGGAATGGTCACTTACTTTGACCTACACTACTGTTTCTGTTTACACAAAGGTGCGGTTTTTGTGAAGACTACAATGATGTTTAGTCCTATGGATATGCCTTGCACCTACAGTTTATAAAAGTCTGTCAAAAACTGTGCTCTCCAATTCATTTTAACTTGTTCCAGCAATATTCATCCCAAAGTAAAAAAAAACTCCAGGACTTAAATCAGCTTGGTGAGGCAGGGCTGTGCAAGAGCCCCGCTGTGCAAGGAGGCAAGCAGGGGGCTGTG
>JAYKAV010000089.1:1018036-1068013 GCA_035582835.1 Phoebastria nigripes | reverse complement strand
AGCACAGAGGTCCCCATCTGCGCTGGGTGCTCTCTGCATCTCACCAACTGGCCCTCCCGCCCCGGGGCTGGGGTCCCTGGGGACTGCATGAGCCGCCCAGACCAGAGGGACCCACAACGGCCCCACTCTTGCAGTCACAGTGCCTTTTCTGGCTGGAGAAGCTGCGTGCGGCGGRTGAAGCACTCCATCCCATTATGGAGGATGAGCTGCAGAAATGATCATTGGGCTGAAAATCTCAACTCCAAGCACACCAGCAACTGGTCTCCCATCCAGCCTGCTCTGTTGCTGTGGTCAAAATTTCCCCGCCATGGTTTCATCCTGCTGGAAATGGAGTAAGTCTTTGCAGGAGGCTGCATGTGTGCCCCTGGTTTTCCTCAGCGAGGCAAGGAGAGTGGGAATGTTGAAACTCAGCCGGCGGTTGGGAAATTGCCCCCTTCTAATACAAGCCAGACCCGTGGAAACCCTCCAGGTCTCAAAAGCCCTCATCGGCCCAATCAGGACTTTGATGACGAAAAGCAGAATAAAGGCGAACAGGAAGAAAGTGAGTTTAAACAAGCCCAAACAAGAAACAGCAGATTTTGAGAAAGTAAAGCGAGCAGCTATGGGCAGCCCCAGCTGTTTGAGCTGCCCCGGAAAAAGCCAAGAAACCATGGAAAATGCCATGTCGCGGTGAACGGCACAGAGATCCCCAGGTCTCTCCGAAGCCATACATGTACGACCATGAACACTATAGAGAAGGGAGGGCAACGCATAAATCAGTGAGCAATTTTGCCAGTGAAGAGTCCTAGTGAAGTCGGTGTTTTGCTCAGCTTTGGGGCTTTCTGACGACAGCCGTCCCATTTTCCTGGGAAAAATCCCCCCGAAGACATTGGCAAGTGGCCTCCCACTTCACATCTCCAAGGCACATTGGCTCTGCTGTCCCATCCCCATGCCTGTTGGGTCTCCTCCACACCCCCTGTTTACAGCCAGTTGGAGCAAAACACACGATCCTGTCCCCACTTGTCTCCCCTCACCCTGCTAAGCCTCAAACAGGGCTTTCCTTCGCTCCCGGCACGGTGCTGTGGGCTTCGCGCTGCTTCCCTCCAGCCCAAGGAACATCAGGAACAAAGCACTGCAGAATTCATTTGGGCAGGCTGCTGAGTGGGACATCACTGTCACGTTTGGGACCTACTCTTAGGGCAGAGCAAAGGCTGTTTTGGTAGCGGCAGGGATCTGTGGGTGTGGGAAGGACAGCCTACARCGGGACCTGGAGAGGAAGGAGTAGTGTTTGGCACATAGCACCTTTGGAGGTAGCTAATCTATATTATTATTAGGCATTTTAAAGCATTTGCAAGAGGCAGTTCCCAGCTTACATTTCACTCCACCATGGAGCAAGTTTAGAAACAAATGAGGAACTTGTTAATTTGGATCTCGCTGAAATGAATGGCTTCCTTTATACCAGTTGCCTCTCAGAAATGCTGAGATTTAATTAATCCCTTGCTGGAAATAATGTACAGTATTACCCTAATCTCTAATGCAGGATATCATCGCTAATGCTCAGCATAAAGAATGAGGCTTGTTAAATGTACAGCTGGAAACATGACCATGCCCCCACCAGTCCGGTGCGAGCAGCTCTGCCTTCTGCTGACCAGCCTCAGCACGCTCGCTGCTTGGGTAGATGAAATATTTGCTGCTGGTTGTATTTGGGACTGTATTTTTGTGCTGAAGGTTTGCTACAAGCCAAGAGAGTTGTACAGCAGCGTCAGTCCCAGCTTTCCTGTTCTCCGTTTTGGTCCTGGCCGTGTAGCCAGTCCAGCTCTCGGTACCACATTACCCATTGAAGGGGAGCAAAGCCATCCGAGGAGGACAAGTCTTTCCAGGYATTGATGGGAAATGGGTTCATGTGGTCTTCCCTTAATTTAGCTTTGCCAGAAAACTTACAGAGAAGACTTCAGGCACTGGCTCCCACCTTCCAGCACCTCCCTGGGAGGTGGGTGCCCATGTCAAGCTGCTGGAGGTGCTTGGAGGGGAACGAGGCAGCTCTCGCTCAGGAGTATTTGAGCAGGATGGCCGGCACATGTGTGCTCAGCCAGCTTTGCACTGTAAGAGGATCGCCTCTTTTTTTAGAGCAATCAACTGAAACACAGGAGCCTGTATCTCTTGGGTCGTTTTGGTAGCATTGAGTATTCCTGACATAGCCCATCCCCAGCACCCGCCGAGCTCCTGCTGCCAGCTCTCCCCTCGGCTCTCGCACAAACACGGGAGCCTGCTGCCAAGCTCTGCCCTGGCCCCATCTGCTCCTCTCTTCATCCGCATCTCCTGGAAACCACTATTCTTCCTCACCCTTTGCCCTAGGCTATATATAAAGGGCTAATCCCAAAGCTAGTGGTGTCAAAGAAAGGGCTGCCATTGRCTTCAGGAGACTGCAAGGACCTTAGCTGCTCACTTCAGGGTGGATTTTTAGTAGATGATTAAATAACCAGAGGAGAACAGCACAGGCTCATCATTGGGACACTTCAAATCTTGTAAGTGAACCTGCATGTGATTTCTTTCCCCCAGAAGGATGCAAAATGTGAGGGGTTGGGACAGGTTGATGCTCACCGGTGTCCTTTGACAGGGCTTATCTTCATTTGCATTTTCGTAGGTGAGATATGAAATGCTGGTTGGGTTTTGAATGAAAACTGCAGCAGTTTCAGCGCAGAATATCGAGACATGTGCTCTGGGTCGTCACGCACAGAATCCAACTGGAGAGGATCAAAGGAAAAGGGTCTATTTTTGGTTTTGCATCTACTAATTACTCTGAACAAATGAGCAATGCATCTGAGAAGTAATCTTTTTTCAGGTTTCCATCTGGTAAAAGTCTTGTAGGTGCCGTAACTTCAGAATAATTTCAAGCCTGTACTTTTCACTGAAGACTCTGAAGCTGGAGTCAACCAGTGAGTGGAAGAACACAGATTTGCTTTTGTGTCACTCATGTCCATTCAGAAAACTACTAAAGCAACACGTCTCAGGGCTGTGAACACCTACAGCTGGTAATGCTGGATGTGGTGAGTTTTATAGTTGATGCAAAATCCCCTTTGCATAGCTTTCATAAGGAAAAATGTTTCAAAGGATCAGTCCTCTGTTCCTCATGTATCTTCTAGCTGTATTGGTAGGTGACCTTCCTCTGCAAGCCTCAGCTCACGTGGGGAGAAGTTTTGTCCTGGCATGTTGAGGACAGACGTGTACTTCCACACAGTAACACCAGAGCTGGCTCCTACTCCAGGGCTTTCCGTTATGCCTTCCCCAGAGGTATACAGACGATGACACAGCAGGGAGGTGTAAAGAGGTCACATCTCTGTTGGAGTTCTCCTAGGGATGGTCCTGATGACTGACTGCCGCTCGGAGAGGCTGTTTGCCAAGCGCTATCTCTATAGTTGGTGGAGGGAGCTGGGTGCCCTCAGTGGGTGCTTGGATCTCAACCTTCCCTGTCCTGTTGGATGTTTTGCCATYGCAGTGCGCCACAACGCCATCGTCCTTGTAGGTGAGTCACGACCCACTGAACATCAGGCTGGGGGGGCCTTTCCTCCTGTTATCCATGTCCTGCTGCCCGGGCAGCACTGCATTATGCGTGGGAGCAATGTCAGTACAGGCAAGCTGGGGCTCAGGCCAGGGACTCCACAGGGCCTCTGAAACTGGTAGGTTGAGATTGTGCATCCTGGGACTCAGTGGCTTCCTCTCTGCAGCTCTTCTCAATGTGAGATGAACTGGTGTTACCTACACTGCACCCTTCTAGGTCTTCGTCTTCTGAAGACCTGGTAAAGACCTTGAAGCCAATTTTGAAGGGACATAGGGAGGAACTGCAAATAGAAAAGCTGACCTTGACTTCTCAGAAAGAAGTGGAGTATTCCTCAGGGTTTCGTTTAGTTTTGAGAGGTATGAAGTCGCATGGCCAGGGCACGGGCTGACCACATCATCACACATACCACCTTTGCAACCCTCGATGCCATTGCAGACAATGACATGTCAAATGATGTGGATAAGGCAGACACCGTTGCTTTTGCAGAACGTATTTGAAATCTATATTTTTATGCAAAGGAAAGAAATAATGAAAGACACCTGAAAGAACAAAAGAAAGAACAAAAGAACGAATGAACAAATAAAAAAAAGAAGGAAAGAAAAAAAGATTAAAAAGGCCCAACTCAAAGAGACGTTTCCTTTTTATAACCGGTAAGTTATACCAAGGTGAGAGTTCCCTTTGCCTCTAAATCCTGTTCTGCAGTGATAATAAAATGGCACAGTGGGGAAATGGAGGGTTGTGGGGATGGGGGGAAGCATGAAGGAGTCAGAATTACACGCTGGATTTACTATTGAGTCCTACATGAAGGGTAGAGTCTTGCTATATTATAWCCAAGGAGTGCAACAGTACTTAAAGACTAAAAACCTCCACCACTTCTCAATGATAGATGAATTAGCAAGCTGGTTCCTTGGGAGGCCAGTGGTGATTCTGGGGTGAATTTCCCAGCTTTCTGTGAAACTGAGGTTTCACATTGTTCGTGAGTGAGTTCCACCCACTGAATTGCAGTGTCATGGACCTGTGGAAAGGAGTGGGAGCAGAACGGGAGACTTCAGAGCTGTTGCTTTTTAGACTCCGGTTATTGCAGAGTATTCTGTGCATCATTCTGAATTTGGGCTTGTTTTTGTATGAAAGCAATTGGCTGGCAAGATCGCAGTAAGTATTCCTAGTAGAGCTGTGTTGGAAAAAACAAAGATTCCTTTTTTTCATGGAAAATTTTGACTTTATAGCTCAAAACGTGAAAATTTTACCTGAAAACTGCGGGAGCCTTCCCCGATGTGGCTTCTTGTTTTCCAACAAAAATAAAATAGCATAGATGGAAATGGAAAGTTTCTGTTTTCATTTAGAAGGAAAGTCTTCTACCAGTTCAGATAGCTGGTAGTCTCTAGCCTGACCTGCCTGCTGGCCTCCGGCCTCCCTGTTGCTCACGGATCGGTGTTTCCCGGGAGGCAGTGGGAGCTTTGCAGAGCCGAGAAATGGTCCGTGCTTGGCCACAGCTGCTTCTGAGCACAGACAAAGTCACTGGAGTGTTTGAAGTCACTTTGCCACAGATCTCCAGCCTGGGAGATGAGACATCCAGGGCTACAGAAAAATATAAATCAGTCACCAGGCTGTGATCAGTAATAATCTGATTTTCCATGAGAGAGTGTTTTTTCGGTCGAGAAATATGGAAATGTAAACTCTTTAACCCTCTGTTGTTGAAAGATTTGTTCAGGAGTGGTGATGTGGCTGTTGGCAGCTGAATTCAGCTGGGGTGGTTCTGCTCACCGCAGGCACCTCTGGGAGCTGGGGTCCCCTTGCCTTAACGAGCCATTTGCAATTCCAGGAGGGATTGGGGCTGGGAATAGGGACAGTGCAGAGACTGCATCAGAAAAGCTCACCCTGACTTCAGGGTAGAAGAACTGATGGATTCGGTATAGGSACCTGATGCTGCAAAAAGTGCAGCACATCCATCTGCCCATCTGTACTCTCACCCAGAAACATGACCCACGTGCAGAGTGGGGATGCTAAAGGGGCCCCATGCAGTGGCCTCCCACCTCCCGGCGGTGCCACGACCACCCGCGCRTGGTGTCACCATGGGCAAGGCACCTCCAGTCACCTTCAGAGRAAGAATTACATTTGCAGGGGATAAACTGTTCCCCACATATCCCATCTCTGGCTAAAGCCTAGCCTGTTAAATTAAACCCATTTTGTTAAAGGTTTTAAATGCTGCTTGCCCATATGCAGAATTATGTCTTTAAAGATTAAAAAATCCAATATAAACAAAATAAATCCAGGGAGCTGAATGCATGAATCATTATTTTAGTACATATTGTCCATTCTAATCTGCAGTCCAATTGTGAAGTCATTCAAAATGCTGCTTCTCAGTAATTAGCAGGAATCTAACTCAGAGCCAATTTCTGATTAAATGTGCTTAAAATCAATAAAACATCATGAGTGATTAGAGTCACGTGTGATTAGCCCTGTCGAACAAAGCAGAATAAGTTATGGCCTCACTTTAACTTGTCAAAAAACAGAACTGGGGGTGGGAATGAGGAGGAACAGCTGATATTTCTATAAAGGGTTTTTCCAGTTCTCTGTCTTTCTCTTTGCTCCTTTGGAAAAGTGAAAGGATCGGTTTGTTGTCTGAAAATTACAGGCTGAAGGGGAAAGTTTGGGGCGGCTTTGGCTTCTCTCGTGGGTTTGTTTAAGGATATGCTGGGAACGGCATTTTTTAATCCTGCATCTCAGCTGCGGGAGGGTTACCTGCTTCTCCTGGTGTCACCTTTTCTCCAGCTCAGTCCTGACTATTTGCAGCAGGAATGGCACATACCTGTAAGATTTTTAATTTTTTTTTTTTTTCTGGAAGAAGCACAAAGATCTCCCTCCCTGTGAAAGGGAGTGATGCAGTGTCATATCCCCTATCAGTAATAGAAATGAAGAGCAGCAGCAGCTCAAAACCAGGTGTTGATTGAAAAGCATTAGAGGGTAAAGCTGGTAGTGACACGGTTTCTCTCCATCATGACGCACGCTGCCGTGCGTCGGGGTGACTCCCAACACTCCTGCCCCGGGGTCCCCTGGACGCACACCACCACCCCCTCCATCTATTTGGGGTCCGGCACAAGGTGATGCTGATGGAAAGTTGCCTCTTGGGCAAGCGGGTTTTGGCAGCATCACCCCCCCGCAGCAGCTTGCGGCCGGGGGGGTGGAGGCGTGCCAGCACCCGGCTGGGCGCGCGTCGGCGCAGGGGAGGGAGACGGCTGCGATCTCACGTTGGGTGCGTGGGGGCTGCGTGGGGTGGGAGAGCTTCTCTGGAGCTCGGCGCTTGGCAGGGCTCGCCGGCAAAGCTTCCCTTGACGTCAGGAGATGGAAGAACAACACTCATTTATAGCTACAGCTTCTTCACTTACAGCTGTGTGACCACATCCCCGCCGGTCGGACCCTCGGAGGAAAATCCAGCTGTATTGCTCAGTGCTGCCTCCGGATCCGGACCTAACAGTGATGCTGCTGGGCCTGCTTTCTTCCTATCTCAGTAACCAGAACAAAAACCCCACATCCACAATATGCACATGGTGGTGGGTGAAGAGGGGAGGTTTGGGAAGCATTGTCCCAAGTGTATTTCCGCTGGCAGACTGTGTTTAATTGTATTGTTTTGTGGCCTATTCAAGAGGATATTGTTTATTTCAAGAGTACATCTGCATGCTCGTTTCCTGCTCTCGGCAAGGCTCTGGCCTTCCAGCCAGTGAAGCTCGGGAATTTTTGGCAAAACCTGATTTTTTTTTTTTTCTCCTTGCATGTGTAATCCTGATATGTTCCCTCCTGGAGACAGAAGTTTTACATGGAGTTGCTTGGGACTGCTCGTTCCCATGAGACTCCTCGTTTGCCTGTCCCCTGGGATAAGAACTTGTCACTCTGTGTCACACCTGGGAGATGCAATGAGCCATCAGGGAAGGCTGTATTTAACTTGGGCAAAGGACCTGGAGGCACAGGGAGCCTTCTGCTAAGAGGAGCCCTGCTATGGGCAACCCCACCATCTCCAAGCACCACGCTGAGCTTTGGGTTGGCGTTCCTTCCAAATGAAAAGGTCTTGCAAGCCTCCAACTGAAATGAAAAGACAAAGAAGGTTCCTTAAATGGTGTTCTTGCGTCAAAAGTAGCAGTCCAGAGTCAGCGAGGGCAGGCTGTGCATCATAACATATCACTGGTGGGTCAGTGCTGCCAACATCAGAATGTTACTTCTCATCAAAAGGCAGTGCACACCAACGGGGACGACATACCTGGTGCACCCTATATAAATATTCTCTTTTTTATAGGTTTTCTTACTGCTGTTCTTGCAAGCTGCTGGTCTTTAATGGCAAAAATAGCGCAGAAACAGAAGAGCAGATCCTCAGCAGATGTCCATGGCGGTAGCTGGGTTGCCCCCAAATTACACCAGCTGAGCCCCAGGGTCTGCTGTGCTCCAAGAGATAAATCACCCTGCACTGACCTCCTGGATCTAACAGCAACGCGGGACCATCTGCGTTCATCCTCGGTGCCACGGCACATGTGGGGAGATCTGCCGCTCGAGGTGGTCGGAGTCAGGACCATCCAACACAGGGTGCTGGTCGGTACTCTGCACCTCAGGAAATAAAACCTGGAGCTGAATGTGGGAATCACATAAATCAGCTAATTATTCCTCTCCCTACGCCCCCCGTGCATAGTTTGGTGTCTGAGTTGGGTTTTTTTGCTTTTCTCCAAAGCAGCTGGAGATGGGATGTTGAACATGGTGTGTTATTGCTCCTAACGGTATTAAAGAAAAACATCTCAAGTGCTGGTTGGCATGTTTTGATTATATGTGAGGGTAAAATGAGTGCCAGATTTGGAGTGAGGAAGGTTTTTTCCTCCAGATCAGATTAGCAGGAGCTGTTGGGGGAGCGAAGCGGGGAAGCGAGGCGTTGTGGGGCAGGGGGGGCACTGGATATAATCTCTCTTAGAATTAATTTGGCATTTTCACCAAACAAATCCCAGCTACAGAAGACCAGAGCCCTTGGTGGTTCCTTTTCTCTCTTCCTTTGGTGTTACTATTTGTGGCTTTATTTATTTGTACTAAAAGCCTTAAGCTCGTTATGGCATTTTTGCAAAGTGTTTTTGTGGCTTGTGTTGAGTGAGTGTGTGCAGAGCAGTTGTTCCCTGGACCCTTTTGGATTAATGTTTGTCATATGATTGCCTGTGATTTCATGACCTCTGTGGCTGAAGTGAGTCCTGTGGGTTTTTTTATGTATGTGCAATTTAGCTTTTAATTAAGGCCTTGTTATCCAGGGAGTTGCAGCTCGGTTGGCTCGCACGCCCCAAGGTTCTCCTGGCTTGATACTGGAGTAAGGTAGCCCATATTTGGAAATATTCAGCTCGTTTCTCTTGTTTCAGTTATCCAAGCTGTTTGAATTAATCTTCAGTCTTCTTTTCCAATGTTTACTGAAGAACAGCAGTTTTTTTTAACACTCCCTTTTATCACACAGTGTGATCAGCCGAGCTCAGACAATGCGTATTCATGCTGGGGTCTGTTGCTCATTTAGCAGTCTACAAACTACTAACGAAGTGCAGATGCATTGACGAAGATCCTCCCTCCATGGGTGAACCCTGGACCAGGATGCATCGAGGAGCTGTGTCATGCAATTTGTGGCAGCTGGTTGCAGGCATCGTGGGCTGAAGTAGTTACAACGGTTGTTAGTGGGACTACTCATTCCTAAGAGGTTTTATATATACCTTGGTCACCCTCATAGCTTACCATGTCAGCACAATTAATTCAGCTGGGTTTTACTTTTATTTATCTTCCTATTTTCTCCTTCTTTCCTGTGCTAGCATGGTTCATCAGGTCCCTGTGTTTAGCTCTTAAAATACGTATTATACATGGGCGTAAGGTCTGCCTTTTTGCAGGAAAGCGAGCGGTTTCTGTTGCCGTGGTTTTTGGGTGCTCAGGCTGTACCACGTGCACAGGATCAATTTTCAGAGCTGACTTCCTTTTCGTGCACGATCTCTCTTGGCTGTCTCTAGGATACCCAAAGATTTTGGGAGCTTTGACAGACACCTGGCTGCAGATTAATACCAGATGACCAGAGCAGATAGGTACCAGACCTTCATCCTGCTCCTTCGGATAGACCTGGCTCCCCGCTTCCTCCTGCCCCTCCTAAAGCAGGGATTTACTTGACAGCAAGTTCCCAAGATGCCACCGCGCTCAGCTGTCTTACTAAAGTAACCTAAAGATTACTACTAACAGGTTTTCATGCATCTGTTTTGGAGATGTTTAGCAGCTCAAGTTGAATTTTATGGCAGTGGTTTGGGATGTAATTCTGGATAATCATATGCTATCTCTATGAGTAATTAATAGAGGTGGCTCAAACATCAGAATTTCAGTACCAGGCCAAATTTGGAGAACCAGAAGGTCTTGAGATGTTCTTGATAAAATACTTTTACTGATAAAATGCACATTTGTAAAATCAGGATCCAGATCTGAGCTCAGATTTGGTACATTTTAAAAGTTCTTTGCATATTAGGTGGACTCCAGCATCTCCATCCTGGTCCAGTTTTAACGGCTTGTTGTTTCGTTCTTAGAGAGCGCTTCTTACCGCTCCCTTTGTTTTAAAGCTATTGATTTCTGCTTCACATTTTTCCAGGCTCAGTGGTGAGATGTTGAGCCGGGTGCTACACTAATCTAATAATCTTTAGAAATCGTTCTGGGGTGTTTAATATTTGCACGGTAGCCAAACTCCGAGTTCAGTCAGTTGTAATCATCACACTGGAGCATGGTCAAGATGCGAAGTTTGGCCTGGACCCTGTGGCCATCTGGCCACAGGGAAACCAGCTGCCTTCTGAGCTAAAAATGCCCTTCATCCATCATGATAAATCCCCTTTTCTACCAAAAAACCTTCATTCTGCAGCTTACCTCCCTGTGCATAAATGACCATTCTCTTCAGATAGGGTCACTGAGGGTTGTTTAGGTTTCACGTGGTCTCTTGGAGAAAACTCACACCAGACACCCTGGCAATAATGATGGGTAGATTTGCCAGACCTTGCAGAAATCCACCACCAGGTACATGTACCTTGGTGGCGTCATCTGGGAAGGCAGGTGCCTGTAAATCATTTGAGCTAAGGGGTGTAAAAGGCACTGTGATGGGACAGGATCCTCCCAAAGGAAAGGCATATTCAGAGCATTTTTAAAATTGATTTCAGTGATACAGAATAGGAGTCACCTCTCCTGACACTGACTTCTCCATCAGTTGCTAATTGAGTGAGAGAGATGCTTGCAATGCAGGAATTACCTCCTGCTAAGTTCAGATGCCTCAAGTAGGTCAGATAAATCATGCTTTTGTCATTCATTTCTCTACACTGATGCTAAAGGGAATCTAGACACTAGCTCCAATGTAGACATCAACCCTGGAGACATCTAACATCCATAGAGACGTGAATCTCAGCCGGGTTGTCTCTGCCTCTAAGCTTGAATATGAGAAAAGGGAAGCCAGGCTGAAGGCAAAGGCAGCAGTTAGAGACATAAAACAGATGCAAAATGTTGAGAAAGATAAAAGCTATGAGATAGTCCTGGGAAGCTTAGGGCACCTGTCTAAAAATGAAGTAGCAAAACAAAAGAGCAGCAGAGAAAAAGGCAGGGTTGGACCAGTGCAGGAAGAAGAAAATTTCCTTTCAACACTGAAAGTAACAGTTTCTAAAATCCACCTTCTCTGTCCCTCCCGAAATGTAAATGCTAGTAGTTACCCCTGTGAAAATCTGGAGCAGTTTTGTGGTAGTAAGTAGCAGATTCTTGGCTACTGGTACCTCAATGTGGCAGATGGGTTTTTTGGAAAATGACACTTGCGGAGCCCAGCTGGTAACCACAGCTGAGATCTCCCTATCAGAGATCTTAGAAGTCAACGGCTGTATCAGCTTTGATTTCACTGGAAACAGCAGCTGGGCTGCTGGAAATGACACCCAGGTGTTAGGTGGAGAAGTCAGACTTGGCCAGCGGTTCCCAGGACAATAACTGACCCACTTCAGGCAATTCCCCATGTTTGCCACAAGAAACGTCTGCATTAACTGTGATATTGCTGGAACGTTTGGCAAAAAATATTCCCTTTTTAGGCTATCTATTAAAAAATTTCTTCCCCTGGGTTTGGGCGATATTTAGGTCTATTTTGGCCRAGAGTGGGGCACCTCTTTCTGTCACTGCCCAAGGCACCTTGCTTTGGAAAGGCCAATCTGCCGCCAGCCTGCTGCTAAACCAAGCCAGAAAGAGGCATTTTCCACCCCTCAGCAGGAAAGATTGGCATTTAGAAACAGTTCCCTTCTGAATCACACGAGAAACTTGGAATATTAAAAGATTTTATTGAATAAAAGGATAGTAGAGTGTTTTATCTCACACGTGGCAAAATGAAAATCAGTCAACAATTTCCCTCTAAAAGTAAACAATGCAGCATATGGGGAACTCTGTTGGTGCTGCTGTTGTTGTTGAAATCTTCATGCTCCCAGAAAATTTTGGAAAAAGTGTTATTTTCAGATGGAGTGTGTGGCATGTTTGACCAGTTGCACTTGCTTCCAACTCAGAAACATCAGCTGGGTTTTGACTTTATCTCTGCTGAGGGCTGGATATTGTTTCCCTGGCACAAATGACTTTGTATTTTATTTTTTTTCTTGCACCAGATCTCCCTATACCCAATAATAAATGAAGGGACCTCCAAGTGTTTGCAGCATCCCCTGCAAACTGGCTTTTGTATTTTAACCTTCCCTGAGATGAAGGAAATACAGCTTTCTTTGTACCGTCTGATCTGAATGCTATTTAACCCTCCTTTTCCAACAGTTTCTGTGTCCTCAAACTTTGTCTCTGAAACTTACTTTTTGCGCCCATGCCATATGCACACCCACCTGGATGTGTTATGTGCTATGTTATGTTTTATGCTGTGTTAAGTGCTATGCACACACACCTAACCATGATGTGTTATAAGTAGAGATAGCTGTGGATTTTCCATCCTGTCATTTTCCAACAGAAAAAGCAGATTCAAAAACATCAAATTTTGCTGTTGAAAAATAGAAGTCCTTTCCCCCTGTTTGTACAGCCCCCAAATAAAGCCATCGTTGGGAAAACTGAAATGAAATATTTCATTTGGGGATGGATTGATTGTAATTAGAGTATATATAATGTTTCAACTAAATGTCTTATTTTTTATCATTTCAACCAAGTGTTGAACTCCTTTTGTTTGTGTTGAAACCAGGGAACGTGAGAGCCATGGTTCAGTCCTGTACCTTCTTATGGGAGATGACCTCTCCCTTCACATGGTGCGCAGTGGTCATCACACCATTACGAGTGATGGGAAGTGGCATTTGACCAAGGAAAAGGGGAAAGTCCTGATTTCAAGACTGGGATTTAATGTTTTACATCGTTGCTCCCAGAGAAAGGGGCAGTGCTGGGCTGCTCCTGAAGGTATGTTTGGGTCCATGAGATACTTCCCATCGCCTGCAGGGAGCACTGGAGAAGGTCTTCAGTTTGCCAAACTTGCCTTTGTGGGAGTTTTCATGGAAGTGGTTGCAAGGGCCTTCCTATTGCCACTTCTGCTTTAGGAAAGACCAAGGAAGGACCTGCAGTGACTTTGGTGCCGATTGGGCAGGGTCAGTGGAAGGGATGGAGTCAAGCAGCCAATAAAGAAGTTCTTTGGTATGTGGCTGGTCTCAATTTATATTGATCTCTACAAACAAGAGAGGCACGTACTTGTTCTTTTAAAAAAATTATTATAGAATTCATTGCTATCCAGTCAGCAACTAGAGGTGGACAGCACTGGTGGTTTTGCTTTGCTTTCAAAGCCCTAAAGTGCTTTTAAACAAGAGTGATCTTGTTACTGCCTGTAGGAGTTCACAGTCATCCTCTGATCAGTTCTCGTCTCCTCATCTCCCTAAAAATGATTAGTGATTTGTCCTTTCTGTTGTACTTCTCAATCATTTCCTTTGCAGCAGCCCAGGAGAGTGGAAGATTCCTGCTCACAAGGCTCCAAGTGCAAAATGATGTGGCCAGGAGGGAGAGAAAGTGAAATAACTCTGGCTGTATGTTAGTCAGACTGATGAGTGGGACACAAGGAGACACCAATGCAGAAAGCTGGAGAGAACACTCTATTTGTGCAACATTAAAAAAAAAAAAAAAAAAAGGAAAATAAAACCAACAGACAGGCTATACTCAGGGGTCTGCTTACGTGACGTAGGGTTTGGGAATTAGATCTATCCTATGAAAGGAAACAGKTTTAAAGCCATTTTTTACCACAGTTACATTTTCCAAGACAAGACACCCTATGAACTTCACTGGAGAGGTTCTTCGAAGGTTAAGTCATAGTGCTGTGGGTAAAACATAATCCTGAAAGTCAAGAAGTATGGGTTCTCCTCCCAGCTCCATGGCGATTTTGCTGCACGACCATGGACAAGTAACTTCATCTCCACTTACCGTGTTTGTGCATTCAGTCCTCCTTTAACCTATCTTAGTCTTTCATCCGGCTTCATAGTCCTCCAGACCAGCTAGTGAGCAGCTAACCTGTGCCAGCCAAGGTGTGGACCTTGAAGCTCATGCCCTGCATAATGGGTTTGTTTGGATCTGGTTAGACCAGTTTTATGCAGCTGGGTGTACACATGGCTCCTAAAACCATGGGATTTGAGCTCTCTTCTGGGGTTGTGCGACTCTCCTTTTTTGCTACATCTTGGTTTTTTGGCAAATCAGAGTGCATGCGAAGTATGTGCTAATACACACACTGAATGACAATATACTATCAGAGATTATTTCACTCCTTTCTCACCCTCCATTTTATGGGATTTAGACACTGTACACTAACCAAGGCAAGATTATTTAGATTATTTGATTTTCACAAAGGAGATTAGTTGATTGGTTTGGGGGAGGGGGTGGGTTTTTTGTTGGTTTTTTTCCCTATAAATAATTTTCTTTTTGCAACTAGGCATGCTGGAAAAGGAAAATTATCTATTCCATAACTATAGCCTTAGCTATGATCTAGTTACATCCTCTGAAAATTGCCTCAGCTTTCAGAAATGTCTATTGTAGAGAAAACATACTGTTACGGATGTTCTGCAGTATTTAAAGGGCAGAAGCACCTAAGATATTGCTCCTCTGACTTCTTTTCCAATGAGTGAAAAATATCTTACAGACGGAATATTGCTGATCACCAAACACAGTGCAGAATTGTTACTTGTTTCCTATTCCCTAACAGGGGTGCACCAAAAATAGAAACAGCTGCATCTTTCAATTGGGTGAAATTTGAATAATGTTGCTGTGCTTGAAATAAAATGGGAAAGCCGCATGGAGTGAGGGGTTTGATCTGGTAGGTGCAAATGAAACCAAATTTCAGGATTCTGTGGCAGATATAATTCTAGATTTTTCATKACCCAAAACTCAAGAACATTTGAATCTGGGGTTCTAGTTTCTTCTTATAAAGGCAGGAACATCGAAACAAAGGTTTACAGTAGACTGCTCAGTGAGTGGTGTCACCAGCAGATGCTGGTGATGAAAAGATGTAGCAGACCAGTGATTGCAAGATGATCTCAATGAGATTTTAGACCAAGAAAGTAAGAGAGCTGCTCTTGTTCTTTAACTCTGTTCATTTGAATGATCTTACAGGTTCCAATAGATTTTACTGAAATTGGTAGAATTTTTCCAAGAGTTAAAGTTTTAATGTGCCAGCCATTCAAGGACACCAGCAGGCTGTAATTCTGAGGGAATATACATCTCTCTTATATAGGAATATACCGAAAAGTAGCCCCAAAATCCAGGATGCCCCATGATGCTGTCTCCCGTTGTTCTTGCCTATAAGACTGAACCTGCAGGTGTTACTTAGCACGGGTGTTGGACCAGCTACAGGTCTCTGGCACGCAGCAAAGCTGTTATTTAGTAGAAGAATACTTCTGAAACAGTCAAACTGAAAGCAATTTCTGCAGATGAAATGGATGAACTGTCTAAGTGGTTTAGGTCTTGCAGTACCTAAGTATCTTCAAAGACCCAGGTCCTGATGTAGGACTGAGCTGCCGCCATGATCGCCCAACACGGGGCCATTACACCGATGCTCCATGCTGTACTCCACAGGAGACAACACTGTGAATGGGAAACAGGGTTGCAGTCCTGTTGCAGTGCTGTGTCAGGGTGAGTTTGTTTCTCCAGGTCTGTCCAGGACTGTCTGAAAGGCTTTGGAGGATCCTTCTTGCTTGGTTTGTTGTCAACTCATGGGATCACACCTCTGTTGCTCCCATCCTCCTGTTCCTCTCTGTCTCTGTGGGTCCCYGAGGCCTCCCAAAGGCTGTCCCTCTGTGACGTTTACACCTTTCACGTACTTGGGCTCATTTGTCACGTCCCCCAGTTTACTCATTGCACGGTGATGCATATTTACTAATTCTAACATTTCCTCGTTAGTCATTCCCTACAGGCCCATTAATCACTATAAATTCCCAAACGAGAGGCTGCAGTACATCGTTCCTTCCAACAGACAGCTGACACGTAGTAATTAGGCAGCTGAACATAAAAATAATGAGGCTGAGGCTCCCGCAGATCTCCTTCCCCCTCTCGGCACCTCGGGGGCAGCCCCTCTGCAGCTCACACGGCCCCGCACAGACCACTCGCACTGCGGCTGCACAAGCTGCTCCCCAACACTGATGTGCCTGTTTCCCTCTCTTTACCCCCAAAACCTGCTGTTTGATCCATTGAAGAGGTACCCCAGCATTTAGCTTCATGACTTCTGGTGGTATTTTTCCCTGCATCACATCAACCTAGACATTGAATTATTTAATCTCTCTGCCTCCCCTGTTTCCCCGTCATGCGGGGACCGGTCCAGCTCCCGTTGTTCATCTCTACCTGCTGCTCCAGAAAATCTTTGTGCCAAGCTGCCCTGCCAGTTTGCTGCAAACTCTCTAACTCAGAGCACACTGTTGGAAATAATGCATCTTTTCACAATGGCTTTACACCCTGAAATAAATAGCATGATTCAGGCATTGGTTTGACTGCCATGTGCAATGCAAAAATGGTCTGAGAGACGAAAAGGCTCTTTGTGTCCAGCTTAATTTTCCTATTTTCTTGTATTCTCCCTCCTCTGCACAGTTAGGAAGCAGTTCTGCAGTCTTTTTTCTCTTTTTTTTTTTTTTTTTTTTTTTTTTTTTTTTTTTCGCCCTATCCTTTCCCATCCCCCTTCTTTTGTTCACGTTTTCTCTCTTTTTAATGTTTTTTATTCTGGATTATTTTTTTGGCCGGAATGCTTTGTGGTGATCACTTTTGTTTGCTGCAGAAATACCCTGGAAATGGAGTGCCCGTAGAGAGGGAGACAGCACCATCCACTCCAAATTACACTGTCGTGTCCGACACCACTGGCCAAACTGGAGTTAATGGGAGGTAGGAAGAAACTTCCCCTGTGGCTCTTTTTTTTTCCTGCTCCCTTCTGAAGCAATGTGTCTTGGCTGCATTTGGCTTAAATAGACCCTTGATCTACTTTGTTTATGGTAATTTCTTTATTCCTGTGAGAGAGAGAGGGAAGCCAGCACCGAACTGATATTGTTCTGGGACTGCAGATGGGCAGATGGTTTGAAAAAATGATTGCAAGATTTCACTTGCACTCTGGGCCTGTCTTTCACATTTGGGTGCAAAGACCAAGTTTTGTCTTCTGTCACAGGGAGGCTAATTTAGATTGCCTAAAACTTGAAATCAGTTTGAAGACAAATCCCTGAGGTCAATGACTCCACAGATTTGGAGGTTAAGGAATTGAGGTTAAGAACTGACAAATGAGGATGTCGAGGCAAGATTATGGAAATGAGGATCTGTGGCAAATTCTCTCTTGTTTCCCCCTTGTAACCTCCTAATGTCATTAGTGCCCGTCTTTGACAGTCCCTCCTCAAAGGGGAACTTACTTGAGTGCTAAAGATGCTTTTATGAGTCCCAGAAACACGCACAGGAAAACATGTGGGCAAATCTGCTAAGACCCAGATATGGGACACAGTCCTTAAAAGCCCTACGCCGACTTAAAAGAAATGACCTGAAGTAAGGAAGAGAGCAAAATACAGTTGGCAGGTGGATCCTTTTTGGTGCCCAATGTGGGGCTCGAAGGGTTTGAGATAACGATAGGTTTGATTGGAATGTGCTAGATGGAATTTATAGCTGTTATTGCTGTTTAGCTTATTAATTGACAGGCTCCTGTGCTTGCCATGGGGCTTGCTTGCCCTATATTAGAGTCTAGTGCTCGTTAGTGGCTGCTTTTTGCTTACGCTGCTTGCTGTACTGCTGTACTGCTTATCATCTTACTGTGCCTGGGAACATTTTGATAACAGCAATGGCGATGCGCCTGGGCTGGCAGATGGCCAGGGCATCGTTGCTGTTTCTGTGCTGCTGTACTGGGCAGGCTGGAACTCCAGTATGAACTTGAGTTGAAGGGACTGTGACCTGTGGATGAGTCCATGCGGGAGCAGGACACCCCGAAACATCTGTGGCCGTGGATGAGTCCATGCTGCAGCAGGTATACCTTGAAGCATCAGTGGCTGTCTATGAGGTCATATTAGAGCACCTCAAAGCATGTGGCCATGGATAAGCCCATGACAGAGCAGGTACACCCCTGGAGGGACTGCAGCCATGGGTAAGGCCATGTTGGAGCAGGTTCACTGCTGAAGGGACTGTGGTTGGGGTTAAGGTCACGCTGGAGCAGGTATATCTCTGAAGGCATTGTGGCCCATGGAGAAGGCCACCCTGGAACAGGTGCACCTCAAAACGACTGTGGCTGTGGATAAGTCTATGCATCAGCAGGTATACCCCTGGACAGACTGTGGCTCATAGGTAAGGCTCCACTTGGAGCAGGTACACCCCTACAGTCTGTAGATAAGTCCAAGCCAGAGCAGGGGCAAGGGGAGGATTTCATTGCAGTGTTAAACCCTATGGTCTGGTCCAAAGGGACCAGGGGTGGAGATTGTAATGGAAATACCTTTAAATTGTCGTAACCCGGGATTTGAGTTGCATGTTATAGGAATTACAATAGCAGGAACCCCTTGTCGCTAGCCAGGCTRGGAGCAAGGGGAGGAGTTCATTGCAATGTTAAACTCTATAACCTGGCCCAAAGGGACCAGGGGTGGAGATTGTAGTGGATATACCTTTAAATTGTTGTAACCCATGATTTGAGTTGCATGTTATAGGAGTTACTATAGCAGGAACCACCTGAGCCAATGGAGGACAAGCCTTACAASAAGCAGTGCAAGTGCAGCAGTGACCCGACCTGAGCTGGCTTTGGTGCCCAGTAACTCCATGCAACCCACCACCTCTCCTGATCTGAGTGACCACCATAACAGATGGAGCCCAAAGTCATGGACTAAATTAACTCAGTGGACATTTTGTGGACGTTTGTGGACATTTTACAGACATCTTACAGGGGTGGTCCATAGACTAGGGGAATGATATCTGCGTATTGTATCAAAGGATGGGAAGGGTGGTGGTGGGTAATGAGAATGTATTGGATGCTGTGGTACCTGAGCATGATGTAAATGGTATGGAATAAGGGGTGGAGAATGTGCTCATTTTGGCTGGGATAGAGTTAATTTTCTTCATCGTAGCTAGTGTGAGGCTATGTTTTAGATTTGTGCTGAAAACAGTGTTGATAACACAAAGATGTTTTCATTACTGCTGAGCAGTGCTTACACAGAGTCAAGGCCTTTTCTGCTTCTCACMCCRCCCCACCAGTGAGGAGGCTGGGGGTGCACAAGAAGTTGGGAGGGGACACAGCCGGGACAGCTGACCCCAACTGACCAAAGGGATATTCCATACCATATGACGTCATGCTCAGCATATAAAGCTGGGGGAGAAGAAGAAAGGGGGGGATGTTCGGAGCGATGGCGCTTGTCTTCTCAAGTAACTGTTACACGTGATGGAGCCCTGCTTTCCTGGAGATGGCTGAACACCTGCCTGCTGATGGGAAGTAGTGAATGAATTCCTTGTTTTGCTTTGCTTGCATGCATGGCTTCTGCTTTCCCTATTAAACTGTCTTTATCTCAGCCCATGAGTTTTCTCACTTTTACTCTCCCGATTCTCTCCCCCTTCCCACTGAGGGGGAGTGAGCGAGCGGCTGGGTGGGGCTTAGTTGCTGGCTGGGGTTAAACCACAACAGTCCCTGTCACTGTATCCCCATCCCAGTCCCTGTGCTGAAAGCAAACATCCTTTTTTACCCCCGTGCTGCTGAATGCAGTCAGTTAAAAATTCAATCTTTGCATGTCCCCAGTGAGCTGGAGCACTCTTACTGTCCCTTCTTGCAGCTGCGAAGCTGTGATTCAGAAGGATTAAAGCCAAGATCATAAACCAATACCTATTAACGCTGCCTGCCCAGCTCAAACCACCCATCTCCTGAGTCATCGGAGTAAGTTAGCATTTTGTATAACGCATTTTTGTTGTTGCTAATGCAAGTCGCTGCTYGGAGGTTGCTGTCATTTACTCCAGGGAGAGTTTCTGGATACCTGGTCCACAGCCAGAAATTTTTGCTGCATCTCACCCATCTTCACCTAGGAACACTGTGCGAAGCATGGGCTGGATTGATTTCTGCAGGGTGGTGGTTCTTTGACTAAAACACAAGACCCACATTTTCCTKCAAGGTTGTGTCTCATCTCATGCATTGCAGCTTTGTTGCTGCAAGTGAGGTTTCCTCCTGAAGTCGGTGTAGCGCCAGACCTTTCCTCCCTCTTTTTCTCTTCATCTTCCCCACTGTAACTACACAGAGACCAAGGACAGCTGGATGGATAGGAGGCATTTAATGGAGATGACTTTAGTTCCCCATGAAGTTGGTGGAGTGAGCCCTGTGGCTTCTCCCCTTCTTGTCTGTAGGACTTTTCTACCAGTGTTGGTGAGATCAGGCCCATTTCTTTCCTGTGGTTAGATGACAGAAAGCAAAGTGAGCGTGCTCCCTCTCTTTTAATATATTAGCCAGTGATGGCTAATGAAGAGCTGAAAGATATTTTTTAACTGTAAAGTAAGATATAGCCTATACAGACAGCAAAGTATCCATGTGGATGGAGGCATTAAATATGGATAAATTAGGTACATGGCTGTTTGAGAAGCATCTTATTCACCTGCCTAAAAGACCTGCCTTCCTATTGATCTCAGATGTATGAATTTATGGCCTTGTTATGAATTTTCTGATGCCTCAACTCCCTAACATTGAAGCATTCATTCAAAGTAGCTATAGCTTTACAAATAGATTTTTTTTCAGAAATAGAGTTTTTCCATCTGTTTGTTCCATTTTCCCATCTGTTCCTCCAGCCTCATAGTCGTGTTCAACCTGTTTACGAAGATTGCCTTTAAGTGAATATATATATATTTTTTCCATTCCAGGACAATTGTCTCTTTCACAGTGGTTTGATTTGTTCTTAAACTGCCTCTCTGAACTACTCTGGCTGCTTTTTCTGCTGACCCATTTACCTTTCCAATATGTGCTTTAATCCATAGACATGACCGTACGCTTTAAGGCCACAAGGAGTTCTTGTCTGATGCACAGTTATCACTGTGGCAGGGCTAGACCGTGACCTGCGGCTAGATCCCAGTGAGAAACCCAGCATGCCCCATGGATGGCATTATGGTGTCCACCTGGGTACCACGAACACCAGGGCATTTCCAGTAGTGCTGCTCTTGGTCAACAGGATGAGTCAATTTAGGCATGTTGCTTTTTTGCTACACCAAAACAGGACTCGCTGCTACCAGAAGAAGCAGGGTGGTAGACAACCCAACTATTGCGCTCTGCCACAATACGTGCTGTCCACCACAACGTCGTTTAGTCACCTGCTCAGAGGCATTTTCTGCACTCATCTAGCGTGMCCCAGGTGTTGCTCAGTGGCTAGACATCTTTTAAAAAAGAGTTATCAAGCAATTCAGAAACACAAGCAGCTTGTGATAAGAAGCAGATAAATTTAAAATGAAGAATAAATTACCAATAAATAAACTGCCTGTTATCAGTAGAGGCCTCCACTGAAGATGGTCTCGCAGCACCTCCCAAGGGTTCCCTTCACTGAAGAACCTCTAGTAGCTTCTAAATAGAGATTAAGGTACCCAAGGCAGTCCTCAGCCCGTGTTTGACCAATCTGGAAAAAATTCTCAGGAATCACCAGCCAGTATTTTACTATGGTTGGATCAGAAGCTGRACTGGATTCGTCTCTGTAATTGTCTGAGAGACACAAGTAAGTGCCCTTYGAGAAGCTATCATTTCTGCTACAAAGAGAGCACAAATTTGCATCTCTCCAGGCCACCCAAAAAGTGATCTTTGATTTGTCAAAATAATCCTTTATGCAGAGGAATCGAGAGCTTGGAAGATATCCAAAAATGTGYTAATCTACTTTTTAAATTTCTCTTTTCATGTAAGGAGGGGGGGGAACTAATAATAAGCTTGTAAATCATGTGGTTAAGTTTAAAGAAAAATGCTTTGGGAAAGTTTTCTAGCCTTCTGCAAGACATTTTGTTTTTATTCCTTCTGTCTCCGCAAGACTTTTGCCTTCTACCGTTTGCCAGCAGGAGGAAGATTGGAAAAATTCTACTGGTCCTGTCATCGCAAGGGACAATTGTGGAGTGGTTTTATTGTTATCCTTCTCCTTCTGGTAGAATGAGATCAGACCCTCCATTTAGCTAAAGACAAGGCATCTTCTTTTTTGTTCCAGATGTGCTAAGCTATTTGTAAACAATGAGGGCTTTTGTCATATTCAACATGAAGTTTAACATTTCATTGCATGTTCGTGAGCCTTTGAAGWCTGCTGTGCTCCACCTTTCAGGTAAAAGGGCTCACAGAAGGTCTTTGGGGCAAAGGAGACCCCAATTCCTGGTTTCCACGCAGGAGGACTTCCCCAGAAGCACTGGCCTTCAAGACTAAATGCAACATCTACTTCTTTTAAAGGTTTATACTTATCAAGAGCATCTTGCTAAGACATGCATGATGAGGGGGGAGCAGCCTTTTGCAGCAGCCCGTCTTCTTGGTCTTGGCGGTGGCTTTATTTTAGGGTGGTCTTCTGACCACTTGGAGCTAAGCAGAAATGAGCTATGAATTTACTTCCAAGGACAACTCTTTGGGCCATGGGATTTAAGGCACAAGAGGCCATTCCTGCATGTTTGATAGCAAGCTTAAGGCTTTACCTTCCAGCTCAGCATAGTTTGATAGAAAGTTTATCCGTTACCAACCTGTGTTGGTATGGTTCCCTTTGTTCCCAGAAAACAAAGGCTCTGTGTTCACAGCTAAATCCCCCCATACAAGCATTTCCTTTAACTAAACAAAAGCCCACTAAATAAGAACGTTTCTGCCTTTGGGTAATGATGCATTCCCCCATGCTCATGGTATGCGATATTCCCTTAGTTCACTTATTTTGTTACTTTTTACAGTTCAGTTTCCATACGCCGCTGCTCATGTGTGGTGCCAATGCTGTTGGTGATAAATTTCTTGCAGAGCTGACTTGAGCAATGTCTCTCTGAAGTAATCATTTTCTGTCTCCCCAGCGTTTAGCTGAGTACATAGTCTCCAAGACCTTTCACCAAGCATCCATCAGCAATGAGTTCAAGCTAAGCAAGACAGTACCCTGTTCCAGAGGCTGAGCAAACCACATGCCTATGGTGTAACTAATTATTTCTATTGGCTGATTGTTTTTTAATGTGTCTGTTTTACAGGTAAACAGATTTATCTTAGGAAGGCAAAGGTAATAATGATGCTGGGTTTTATTCATTGCCTTCCTTCAGAGACTGAMAAGCTGAATGCTGAAATAGGTGGAATTTAGCTGTACAGAGAAGTCACTTGATTTTCATACCCAGGCACGATTGCTGGAAAAGATTGGGAAAGCCTGAAAAAATTGTGGAGCCTYCTAACAGGACTCCATAAATGGATGACATTAGCCATGTGGTCTCCAGCATCCAACTCCTCATGAACTTCCCCCTTTAAAATGGAACATTTTCTGATTTGCAGACTCCCTGGAGAAGCTGATTTCTGCTGCAAGGAGCCCACCACATAGACCCCACATTCAGACAGCTCAAGAACATCAGCCATTTGTGATGTTCAACTCAACTTTATGATCCYAGGTGCAAATCTKAGCATGGGCATCTYGCAGACATCTCAGCAACTGCTCTGGCAACTGTGATGCTGTTTGTACATTGGTTGTATTGCAGAAGCACTCAGAGCTGTCTCAGAGCACAGAACCCATGGATCAAGGAGATCCAAAAAAACCAGTGCTTGACCCAAAATGCTTATGACTGAAACACCAGAAGGGTGGATGAAGCCCAGGAGACAGAAAAGCACTGCTCACTGGTACAATTTAGCTGCAACCAGGGGATTGCAGGAATGGGAATGGACCCTGAAAAGCTCTTTCAGGCTTACAAAATAAGGAAAGGGAAGAAATTTACCAAGTTAAAATTCTTGGAGGGAGATGTCGTATGTTTATGCTGTAAGGTAAAGCCATGGGCAGACAGCACTCTCTGGGTGATGTCCTCACCCACGGCACTCCTGCACGTTTTTTGAACTGGTTTTTAAAGAAATCTGGGTCTTGAAAACAAAAAGCTATGGCTAGAGATATTCAGGAGTGGCAGTGGCTGCCTTCAATTTTGCATGGCCAGCCTTGGAGACCTGAACCAGTGTGAGTACCATCAAGCGCTCAGCAGTGTCCATATGTAATGGTCCCGCACAGGGTGAAAGTTTGGGTGCCCCATTCCTGGAGTTTTCTGCTTGGGAAGGACCCTTCTTCTTCTTTCCACCACTGCAAAAAAGCTGCTTTCAGTGGAAATTCTACCACGGCTAGGTTTTCCTGCCTGCCTTCCCTGGGCTGGGAGAGGGAGGAAGACCTTTATCTGCTGTTCGCTGCCGGGCAGGGAGCACCATGAAGGAAACAAGACCCAGGCATCTGGTGGTGGCTTTTTCGGCTGGATTTTGGTTTGCCTGCCGGGCTGGGGTTGCAGCTGGCTGGCCTGATCTCCTTCCCTCCCACCGGCTCTCACTGAGAGCCGAACATGCCTTCTCCTGCTGATTTCTGCTTGCCATATTGATTGCAGCAGGGTATAATGGAGACAAGTCAGGCAGAAAGCCAGCCACCCTTGGAAATGATTAAAGAGCAAGCAGAAAAGGATAGAAGTGAAGAAAAACAGGCTGACGCTTAGGACGTGGTGGATTTGGAGCAAATTATGCCCCTTTCTCCACCTCACCCCAGCCCGGTGCCCGGGACAGTGCAGCAGTGCCTCTTTTTCAGCTCTGCCCAAAAGAAGCATCGTATTGACCTCCGTGTACACGGGGAACAAAATCCCCAGAAAGTGTACAATATCCCTATTGTGCATGGATTTGCAGACTGATTATTCAGAGCATAGCCAAGGAAAGGTAAGGCTATGACCCATTGTTTTCGTGCGATCAATTGAATACTGTCATTTGCATTTAAAACGCTCCGAATTCGCACTGTCAATATGCCAAACAGCTGCTCGGGCTTTTCAGCATTCCATGGTGACAATCACACTATCGTACATCATTGGCACCAGGATTTGCAATACTCTCAGTGTCAAAATTTTGTGGGTTTTTTTTTTTTTTTTTTAAAAAAAAAAAAAATCCCCCCCCAAAATACCCAAACCTGTGAAAAATCCGCTTTTAAAATGATGGCGTTCGGTGCTGCTAAGCAGGCCTTCACAGATGCCAACATATCAAAATTCATCTCTTTTCTTCCTCTCCTACAATTAAAAGGTAGTTAAGAAAGAGGCTGTTCCTGATAGATCCACCTTCTGTTTTCTCCTTTGTATGCGTATTATTCATTAGCAGTCTAATAAGAGTTTCAAAATGCTCTGTGCCTCTGCCAGCAGGGCATATGTATGTAGACATGTGCTTGTGACAGATAAGTACATAAACAGCATATTGGCACCAGAAAGACATCTGTGCCTAGAAAAACGCTTGTGATATGTACATAAATGACATTTTAGCTCTAGTCAAGTCCTTGTGGCTTTGAGAGGAATATGTGACTGTACTCTTCTCTGTGAATACTGAAAAGGTGCATCTTAGAAAGGAGAGTATTTCAGAGGTTTATGGAGAGTCGGAGGAAGAGCTCGGATGCGGGAAGCCGCCCCGTGCGAACAGCCGGGGTTGCAGCCCTGGCTCTGCCAGGTTGCGGCAGACGGCGGCAGAGTCTTGCCGGGGGGATCGTGGGCGGCTGCCGCCGGCAGCGCCGCGAGCACAGCCCCCTCGGGGGGAAGCACCCGGCACCCCCGAAATCTGATTCGATACATCCGTATGGGGTCTGCCGTGCGGGGCGRCGCAGGGCTGGCAAAGGCGATGCAGCTTCTGGCTGCGAAGGGAATAAAATCTTGGCCCAAAGAACAAAAAGTCAGGGGGCGATCCAGGGTCTGGAGGCACGGGGAGTGCTCCCTGCAGCACTTTCTGCTACCTACATTTAATTATCTGGCTGACAAATCTGAATGCAATCCCTTCAACACTACTGTCTTCTACTGCAGAAAAGGGACATTTTGGTCTGTTACAGAASGGGACCAAGTGTCCTGTCTTCTGGGATCCCTCCTGGATTGCACAACGGGACACTTTGTAGGTCTACTCACACCGCTTGGCTTAGGCTCGTAATGCCTCTGTTTGCCCATTCATGGTGACAGTTGCCTGCCTTACAGCTTTAATTAGTGCTGGAAACGTTGTTGTGGCCAGGAGGCTATAGTTGAGAGATCTGTGGGAGTCCCAGGAAAACCTGGAGAATATTTGCATCTAGTCTTAGGTAGGAGAGAGAGAAGATGCAAAATTGGAGGCACTTTAGTATTTGCCACGCATGCACAGCAGTAAATATGGACTTGGCTCCCTGATTTCGGGGCTTGGAGTCAGACTCCCAGAGGTATTTGAGCCCTGAGCTCTAATGGGAGCACTTATGTCCCAGTGAAATCACCCCAAGCAGGGAACTTAAGCTTAAGGACTGGGTTCAAGCATGTCTTTCCTGACCTTGCTCCAGGAGGTACGGGTGCCCCAGCACGCTCCGTTCCTCACCTTCTGCAATTACAAATCTCCTGTAGATTTCATTTGATCCAGTAAAGCAAATCSTAAAAGGAAATGAGTGTCCTGAGCTGCCATTGCCTCCGGGTCCATTAAGACTCATCTGGGCTGGATTGTGAAATGGCAGCTACACCTGCGTGAAAGCCCTCTGGGACGTGGCCTTAACACRCACATCGGGGTGGTCGCTGCTGTTCACCAGCTTGCCTGTAGTGAAAATGGCATCATTCATTTGGGTCTGACATAAGGAGGAAAGAAGCAGCAAAATATTCCTTGATGTAAATCAGGATGGGTCCTCGGACTTCGCTGGAGCCTGTCGGTTGACGTGACCTTAGCACGTGGCTCCCCGGGTGGGTGGGTGTTTCACACCTCCAGCATGGTGGATGGAACCACAATGGTGGATGAGCTGTTACTTGCCTGAAAAAAAGTGTTTTGGGGGAAAATTGTCTCCAGTCATTCTCATTTTGCATGTGATTTTTCCTACATATGTTTCTAATCATTAAGAAATTCTGTAGCTTAAATAATGCTCTGAAAGTACGGTAACTGTTGGACTACATTCTGTTGTAACCTTATTGAATTTCACTTCTCTGGAAAAAATAATGGGATACTATATCTTGAAAAACAAATGGTAATTGCATTTTTAACAGAATGTTTCTCTTTGTGTTTCAAAACCTTCTGCACACAGTTAGACATCTAGCCAGGGAAGAAGGTACAAAGCATATGGGCCAATTTCTGTCTGTTGGCTGTTCAAGATGCCTTAATATTCAAGCAGTGATGTGTGTGTGTCCATGCAATATGGCACAATTTATCTACCCAGTATCCATGAGCTCAGGTGAGGTGATCAAAAAGTTGTCTACTGTGGTCAGAAGAGGTATTCAAGGAGGAWTTTGGGAAGGTGGGTTTACATCCCGCTCCCTATGAGATATGTGGGTGTACATCTTTAGCTCATATTAATTCACATTTTGGCTATTTGGACCGCAGAAGACCGACGTTCCTGTGTTTGTGGTGCTGGCCAGAGGCACAGGTTCATCTTCCAGGTAACCAGGATCTTACAGCTAAGGGTCTTGTTGAGACTGCAAAAATAGGAATTGTCCAACGCTCTTGTACTGCCCATGCGCCGCAGCAATATGACTTCCTCAGTGCTTTGGGGATTTGCACATCACCACGTGCTGGGAACTGATTTGAGTAAAGCCTGGGACCCAAAATAGCATCATTGCAATGCAATTTGGTAACATTCTGGTGTTATTGTCTACCAAGGTTAGGAGAGCCCTGGTAATACTGGAATGCTCTTCCCTAATTTTTAGTAAATCTGGTGTGTTAAGGACTTCGTGAAGAGATGCATTTGGACATGTGAAGCTTCAAGGCAAAGTAACAGGCTTGAGGTTTCTGACTGACAAGACACATGTGAATACATGCAAAATGTGCTCCTCCTGCTAAAAATAACATTTCTCCTGTCAACCACGATGCATCCACCCCCACAACACCACCCAGAAGAACACATTAACACCTTGGCTTTGCACGTAGCCCGATTCACAGCAGCCACAAGTGGTAGAGGGATCTGCACTCTGTGTGCATGCTGACAAATCATATGGCATAGCGAAGAACAGAGGAGTGAAACTGGGCTAGCAGAAGTTGACGCCTTATCATCACAGTCCCTTTGAGCATGCTGTAGGCTGACACCTCCACCAACCGAGTCATCTCCTCGATGCCAGGATGAAGAGCACGAGCCCACTATCCTGATTTAGCCTCTGGTAAGCGAGGCTTGGCTTGCCACAATGGGAAGGGTGGAATAGGTGCATTGATGCAAATGGGTGCAGGAGTATCACGGGTGCTGGCACAGGGACAAGCAAAGCATGTCCAACCACTGCTGCTCACAGCTATGCTATGGTGACATGTAACATATACTTTATAGACCAGTGATGTGAGATGTTTCTCCCATTACTGCTCCCCATTTGGTGCCTAATACCATCCAGAAACCTGTAAATAATATTTCAAACCAAGAAGTGTTGGGTTGCAGGTAGATATTACCCTTAAAAAGGACTCCTGCAATAACTAAGGTGCAGGTCTGTCATACAGCCTGTGTGTGCTTCTGCTGGCACTGCAGTCACCAAGGTAATGAAAGACATGGACAGCAAAGCTTTTAAAAGTGGTGAAAGACTAGAGAATACCAAAACTTTTTCTCAATTATTATCTCTTATGAAAATTTGCTTTTTTTCCTGAAAAATTAAAGCTTTCTGAAAAATGTTGAAGTCAATAAAAATTTACCATTCTTCTGAACTTCTTACCATAACTTCTAGGCAAATAACTTGAAAAATCATTATTGACAGTTTTGCTTCGGTGTAAATTTAGATTGTTTGCAAAGTAAATCTCTTAAAAAAAAAAAAAAAAAGACCTGGAAACAAGTTGTAGCTAAAATATTGGCAGGCGACGCAAGGTTGATTCACGGTCACAGAGGTCACTGTCGGTCCACTGCAGCCTTCCCCCAGGACAGCATGAAGCTTTATTCAAAGGAGATTTTCGGAAAACCCAGGAGATTTAAATGCATAAGTTCCAATCTCTCCTGTAGCTGGCAAGCGCATGAGCCTACATTCTCACTTTTGAAATTAAGCTCCTTTAACTGTCGTTTAAGTGGCTGGGCAGAGCCCAGGGCTCTTGCAGTGCTTCCCTTGTCCGAACTTCACCTGATGACTCTGGCAAAGCCGGGCAGGCTTTGGTGGGCACTCAAGGCATTCAGCCCTTTGCAGACGGCGCTTAGCACTTAACAGGATCAGCCCCTTAACGACTTGTATGGTGTCCATCACCTCAGATGCCTTACCGTTTTTTAAATTATGCAACACCCACCATATGTAATTAGCCAAGTAAGCTGCTTTCACCTAACCTCAAATGTTTGTAATGCTTATAATCCGAGCTAGGTGTCCGTATAAAGGAGCTCCTTGTTAAGGGCAGAAGGGAGGAATATTCTTCCATAAGAAAACTAGGGAGTTGACAGAGATGTAAAGCTAATGGATTGCAAGATTGCTTTTGTTTGGCCAAACATTTGAGGTTTTGCAGTTGTTTTTGGAGATCCCGGTGTTTAATCTTAGTTATTCAGCAGGTGGTCTGGCAGTAGCTGTACATGAGAAAGCAGCTCTCCCATGGCAAGTCCTGTCCCCAGTAAGCTATCAGCATCTTAGCCTGTTTTGTTTTCTTTCCAGTCCTTTCTTACTCCTGTTTTAGCAAATGTAACACCAGCATCAAGTCCCTTCCGGGGATGAAAATCCTTGAGTTCATCAGCCAAGATGGAGCTTCACTTTTGGCCTGATTTGGTTTCTCTCTTGGAAAAGCTGAACGGCCGGATGCTCCTGGTGGTTCTGGTCACGTTTCTTTTGATTATTGACCTTGTGAAAAAGAGGCGTCCCAGGAATTTCCCTCCAGGGCCACAGCTCTTTCCTCTCGTGGGAACCTTTGTGGACTTTAAGCAGCCCCTCCATCTTGCGCTGCAGAAGGTAAGAGCTCCATGGACTTTTCTCCTGCTAACAATATTTTACCTCTTCGGTGACTTTTGTCACCAAACCTGCAAAGCAAGGGCAGCCTCTGAAGAGCTAGCTATATAATAACCATGTATGAGAGATGACCCTTCTTGGTTTTATCTCTTACTATCACCTCCTCTTCCATGGGAGTAGGAAGGTCCAATGGGAAAGAAACCTGTAATGGAGGAAGACCTACATGTTCCTCCTCTTTCTTCCCATCTGACCATGACCATTCTCTGCTGGAGCCCAGGAAGGGCTCGGAGGGGCTGGGCCAGGCTCGGGGAGGGATGGCAAGTGCTGTGTGAGAAATGAACTGTTTGGACTGTGAACATCACCTCTGGAAATTGTCTTTGCTCAGAGGCCAATGATTTGCCCCATTACATCTGAAAGAAACATTTAAGACCCTGAGTTAACCATCCCTGTGGCTTCTGTGTTGCAGAAAGAGGCAGTGATTGCTCTGGAAAGGTTTCCAGAGCTTTGACTCCCACCAAAGCCAACAAGAGAGAGAGATTTTATACATGCTGAGCAGGCTTCTCTGAAAAAGTGGAAGGAAAAGTTCTGACTTGCTGGTTGCAAATATCCTTTCTGGTGACTATTTATCTCTTGCTTTTACTTAGCAGRCTGACGCCAGGCTATCTACCCTGGGTTTTCACAGGCCACTAGCACAGGTGTCCCCTAGGGGAACCCTTGGTGAAGGCTGAGGCAGCATGCTCAGGATATTTTGTCAATACACACAATTATTATTAATAAAATTAGTCGCATTCATTTACATGCACACAATGACTGAGACACCCATTTGGCTCCAGACTGGTTTCACGAGTCACCACGGCAGTTCAGGGACCATGTGTCCTTTCATGTAGACTCATACTAAGAAGAGGACGGCCTGAGCTCCTTGGCAGAGCGGGGCCCAAGAGATGATATGATCGCCCTTTGCTCTTATACATCAGGGAGTTGAACGCTGCACAGGAGACACTAATGACAAGCAAACTCCATGCAAGGAAAATGGCTGTAATTTAGCCATAACTGCATTCAGACTTAAAATTAGAAGTAGGTTTCTAGCCATCAGCAGTTGGAGTCACTTTCTAAATGGCATAGATGGAACAACTACTTTAGCCACAAAGTTGATGAAAGGGATTATTTGTTGTGCTTTGCCCTCAGCAGCAAGAGCCTCGGCATGGTGACCCAGGTGGTGCCTTCACCTCTTGTACCCTTCATGTGAAGAATTGGGATGGAGCAGATGCCCATCAGTTACAGAAGAAGTAATGTCCTTGTTATAAGTTAAATTGATGCAACTGCCTGGTGAAACCCAGGTCATACCTGCTAACATCTCTCCCACACTACAGCTCTCTAGCATTTTTTATGCCGTCTCCAGCCTTCATGGAATAGTTTAGGTTGGATGAGACCTGCAGACTTGGGTTTGGGTTTTTCTTAAGTCCCCTTGCTCCAAGCAGGACTGAATTCAAAGTTAGATGCCATTGCTTGAGGTCTTGTCCAGGTGAGTTTTGAAAATCCCCACCTTCTTGCTCTCAGAGGGTGATGAACTCTCTTTCAGCTTACTGGTCGGTACGGGAACATCTTCAGCGTGCAGTTTGGAAGTCTGACTTTTGTGGTAGTCAACGGGTACCAGATGGTGAGAGAAGCTCTTGTCCATCAGGCTGAAATATTTACAGATCGGCCAAATATTCCACTCCTCCAAGAAATATTTAGAGGCTTTGGTAAGCACAGCTACCAGGATTTTGGTACAATTTTTTCATCTATTTGCAATGATAACAGTTAGAGTGAAAGAAACAGGTTGAATTCAACCGTTGCTAACTGCACCCATAAAAGCTTGCACAGAGGAAGGCAAGAATGGAATTCAGTCTAATAATCTCACAGGTGTACCTTTTAATCTCTCTGGGATTTAGGGATGATGATGGGATCAAAGTCAGGTCTTGATGAAAGAGGACAAATAAATGCAAGCTGCCCAGTGATCGATATGCTTGAAGAGTTTACCCCTTGGTTTTAATTTCTCCTTTACTTTTTCTCCCCCGGTTGCATATAGCTCCAGAGACGGGGTATGGTGCTCCTGCCTGCAGCTCTGCCAACAGCGTGATAGTACTTATAGTATTTTGGCTTACACCTTTTTTTCCCACGCAAAGTGACAAAGTAGCAGATTAAAGCAAATCCATAAAACTAGATCTTTAGCATAAGCCAATTACTCTTGAATTTTAATTCCCAGGCAAAGCTATAGTTTTTCAATGTCTACCGGGTTTGTTTGCTGTGGTTTGGGGTTTTTGTTCAAGACGAACGGCCATTTCTGAATCCTATCACTCATACATGACCCAGAGCGAYGTTTGTTCACTTGTTTTTTCCACCTACAGGGCTCATATCATCAAATGGGCATATATGGAGGCAACAGAGAAAGTTTGCTTCAGCAACACTGAAAAGCATTGCTGTAAGTTTTGAGGAAAAAGTGCAAGAGGAGAGCCGGTACCTTGTGGAGACGATCGAGGAGGAGAAAGGTGGGCGGTTAAGGTACAGCACTGTGCCCAAAGCTTCCAGCTAAATGAACAACGAGAAGTAAAACTCTTACTCCGACGCAGCTCCTAACATGCAAAACATTTCTTCAGTCACTCAAATCTCTATCTTATACTTCCAGACTGCACCTTATAGCACTTATTTTAAACCTCAGGCCTACTATTACAGTTCTTCCCTATTAACTTTAAGCWAATATATACTAGGTGTTTATTAAAACTTGCATGTTTATATGGCTAAGAAAGTCTCTCCTGTATTCTGTGAAGGAATAAATGCAGCTCTCCTGCTACCAGGCAYGTATGCTCAGAGGCTTAGTTAACCTCTGCTTGTCCTTGGTTTTGCAAAGTATTTTAAAACTTGTTTAGTCAGGCTTTCCTTTTGTATGATGCACAGATGAAGTGTGTGCCTTGCTCTTTTATGGTCCAGCTTTTAAGAACTGCCAGAGGGATATTAGTAAGAATAATTTGTATGTTGGTACAAGGGTGATGTTGCACTTCAGCTTTAAATAGAAGCAGATGGGATTTAGCTAATTCTATGGAGCTATATATAGTAAACAAGAAAGATCTAAATAGGAATTGTGAAATTATATACTGAACTTGCTGCATTTTAATTGCTGTTGCACTGAACAGGCCAAATACTTCATGTTGCCAATTGATTATAGTCCTTTATAGTCCTAATCAATAAACTAATTAAGCTGCTGGTTTGGGCCTTTCTTCCCATTAGTAATGACAAATAGTGATCATGTCCATCACTCTAATATCTGAGCACCAGCCCAGTTTAATTACTTTCTTGAAGAGTGGAGAGATCAGCAGTCCTGTGCGAAGTGCCTTGCATTTCAAAGCGATGCTCCCCAGCGTACCCACAGCAGCTCAGGGCTGGACTGGATTCGTTGCTGATATTAGTCTCTCATATCGTGGCAAGTAGCTCTCCAGCCTGCCTAACTGTGCCCTAGGAGATGGTGGTCTCTGCTCGATAGCTCTCCCAAAGAAAGCAGATGTGACGAAYGTCGCACCACACTTTGCTCTTTTAGGAGCTGTGTGCATCACGTCTATGGGCCATATGAGCTATTGCTGGATTTTATAGGCGGCCGCAAAGACTTGCAGCCCTCACCCTCTCCCCTCTCTTCCATCCCACTTGATTTCTTTGTGGTGGACAGTTAAAGGCCAGTGCAATGGCATTTTTGCAGCATGGCTCCCTGCCCCAGGCTAAGCTTTGAGGGACCCTCTCTTGGCATTTAAAATTGGCACCAAAAACATGTTGGAGCATGCAAACCCAACAGCCACAGCATGGCATCCTACTGGTTGTTTTCCCTGGAAAAAAATTCAATCCCTGCTTCGGCAGCTCTGTGCTAACGTTGGTGTAGCCTGGGCTGGAAACAGGAGGGGATGTCCTTGGAGAAAGGATGTCGTGGCACATAACGTCCAACCTCCAGCGGGGTGCTGGAGGTGATGGGGTTGATAGGGACCCCAGGACACAGGGTGAAGCCTTAGCATCACCATGGGTGAAAAGTAGGTGAGGTCTCACCCCAGCTTCACAACTGTTGATCTGGTAGAGAATGTGGTTTTGACTGAAACTTTAAAAAAAAAAAAGCTGTCTTTCATTTTGTTTCCTCCAGGACAACCATTTGACCCTCATTACAAAATTAATAGTGCTGTTTCGAACATCATCTGTTCCATAACTTTTGGGAACCGCTTCGACTACCATGACAACCGTTTCCAGGAATTACTGCACTCGCTGGCTGAAACTCTGCTGCTCATCGGAAGTTTCTGGGGCCAGGTAAAGCCGGTCGGATGCTTTTCTGGCTTCAGCCGCATGTAAGAGCTCAGAAACTGGAGTTTCCATGGCACTGATGTAATCTGCCTTTCCCTGTAGAAAAAGAGTCATGTTATAAGGGAAATGACCACGAGTATTGTTTTACATTAGACTGGGTTTATACACAAAAAGTCCATCAGGAAAGCAAGGAAACAAGTTAAAATTATTGAGGTACAAGGAGGAAAAATCACTGCAGGATTGTAAAACCAATCTCATGCCTGACATAACTGAAGAGCAACGGAAAAACCTTAAAAATATCTGTGTTTCTACAAAAAGAAGAATCAATTAGTAGCACTCCCAGTGAAAATTCCCTTCTTTTCCCCCACCCCTTTCCCAATAAGTTTCTCAAATAACTTCTATTTATGACAAAACTGTCTGAGAGTCCAGGTTTATAACGAAAGTTGGTGGATTTGAGGACAGACTGCACATAGCTTCTGCATGGCCACACACCGTGGGCCAGGTCTGATCTCTGTCCCCTCCACAGACCCCAGCACTAAGGAGCTTCTCTGCATCCATACTGATTTATGACTCCAGTGGCCACCTCACGTTAGGTGACAGCTCTGGCCACCCAATATCAGAGAACTTTATCAGCAGAAAACATCTGGCCAATTCTTATCTTGTTTGTACTTGTTTACATCTGTGTAACTAAATTGACCTTTGCAGCAAAGCTGATTTCTTTCCTGGTAGCAAGCAGAGCCAATAAATTGTACTATCATCTCAACCGTGATACCTGCTTTTTTTTAACTCAAGAAATGCTCTTTTGCTCTGTTTGATTTCTCACCAGCTGTATAATGCTTTTCCTTTGGTCATGAGATGGCTACCAGGACCCTTTAGGAAAATCTTCAGGCACTGGGAGAAACTTCAATATTTTGTGAAGGGAGTGATCGCAAAGCACAAGGAGGATTTGGACCAGTCCGAGGCAGGAGATTATATTGACTGTTACCTGAAGGAAATAGAAAAGGTAAGAGGGAAATACCTAAAGTCACCTAAAGCTTAACCCAAGAAATCAGCAGATGAGACTCAAGGCTGTTCTGTCAGAGGAGCCCGTGCCTCCTGCGTTGCCTTCTCCTCCCTACCTCTTCCACGTCAAACTTTTAGCAACAGCAGGAGCCTGATCACTTTGAAAACAGACAGATTTTTTTTTTTTTTCATTTGAAAGTATTTACACTTTGTCTTCTTCTTCATGACTTTTTCATTCTGTCATGTGGCGTAGGAGGACTCTCAGGGAACGTGTTCATGTTTCTATGAGAGCTCGCAGGCCTGTGTTTGCTATCGTGAAACTTCACATTTAAAAATGCTACCTGCTTTCAAAAGTCACGCCCCAGCAAACAGGGTGTCTTTCAAAGCATTCCTCAGGGCTTGTAATTCAATGAAAGTAAGGGGTAGAAATTTCCAAGTCCAGGGGTGATAGATAATAAAATAGCAGCAGGACTTGACTTATGTACGGATGGGTTTGGTTCTTGAAAGCATCTCCTCCCTAACAAGAGTTTTCATTGCCATGCTTTTCCCCAAGTTTAAGGGTGACACCAGCTCATATTTCCATGAGGAAAACCTGCTGTGCTCCACTCTGGACCTCTTCTTAACCGGGACTGAGACGACGGCAACCGCCATCCGCTGGGCTCTGCTCTACATGGCTGCGTACCCCCACATTCAGGGTAGGGCCACTGATGGGTCCTTCATTCAGCCCAAAACCAGATAAGTGAAACTCAGAAGAGAGAGTTATTTCTAGCTTTACTACATGTTGGACACGCCTGTGCTCCAGTTTTCTTATTGGGAACCTTTTGAGCACAGGTCTTTTTTTTTCTCTCTTTCCATAGAGAAAGTGCAGCTCGAAATCGACACAGTGATCGGCCAGTCCCGCCAGCCCGCCATGGCTGACAAGGAGAACATGCCGTACACCAGCGCGGTGCTGAGCGAGGTCCTGCGGATGGGCAACGTCGTGCCGCTGGGGGTGCCCAGGATGTCCACCAGCGACACCACCCTGGCCGGCTTCCACCTGCCCAAAGTACGTGGAGACAACCAGCTCTCCCATTGCCCCACCAGAGTGAGGTCTTCATGGCCCAAGTCCCAGATCTCATCTGGAGGGGAACCAATCAGCAGGATCTTATGGAGATATCACAGTTATATAGAAAATACAAGCTCTCCTGATGGACGCTGTAGGGCTCTTACGGGTCTCACCTCCTTACAGAGGAGAATTGTGAGATCCTACAGTGCTGGTCATAATTTTCAGTTTTACAAGGTTCTTCCCTTAAATTTTATACAGGATGCCCTCCAGGCATTACGGGAATTGAGGGCCAAGAAACATAGGAAAGCAAACGGTTTGGGTTTGTTAATTCCACAGAGTATTAAAAGTCATCTATTAAAAGTAGCACTTGATAAAAGCCAGGTAATAGGTATTGATGCATACACAGTGTTCTGGCATTATGAAGGCAAATATGAGATTTATATATATCTAGTCTCTTCCATGCGTATGATTGGTTGCATCAAGGAAAATTAAAATTTAAAAAATCTGGGCATTTTGCTCCACATTGTTTAAAATATTTTTCTTTTTCTGATGGAGGATGTGGAGATAAACCAGATCAGGTTTTTAAAAAAAAGCACAATAAAGCAGATCGATTGAAAATTATTTGGTTAAATTGCTTCAAATTCCTATGGGAACACAACGTTATCAATTTAAAGATGGTTTATCTTAACGTCACCAGTGACAGCAGCACAAGGTACGGATCAACACTATGGTGATATATAGAGGAGCACAGAAGTGAACAATCCTGTAGGCTTTCACCCTCATTTAATTACTTAGCTTAGGAAAAAACATTTTGCCCTTAAAAAAAAAAATGTAGTTTACATTGTGTGTGGAACAGAGCTAATAATAAACTAGTCTGACAACATGTCGGCTCTTCTCCGTCACGTAATCGCCCGTTTTCTCCACCTCTTGCAGGGTACCACCCTGATGACCAGCCTGACTTCGATAATGTTCGACAAAAATGTGTGGGAGACTCCAGACACCTTTAATCCTGAACATTTCCTGGAAAACGGCCAGTACAGGAGGCGGGAGGCTTTCCTACCCTTCTCTGCAGGTAGGATGATGGATGGGGAGATGGTTTTCCTTTTTGCAGTGCTTTTTTTTCCCCCAAGACACCACCTCCAGAGTAGGGGGTACTGCTCCTTGTCTGGCTTTCAGCCCATGCCCAGCATTTCCCACAGTGAAAATCTCTGTAACAGTTAATACTGACTGCTCAGAGCAGGAGGGAAATCAATTTGTTATCACAGGATGAAAAAATAAGGCTTTTTCCTCTTGCACAAGCTGCATAAATGGGTTTTTTTCGACGAGTTTCCCCTCTTCGTCTATCCAAACAGCCGTCGCAGTTTGCTCAGCAGTAAACTTCTGGGGAAGATTGCTGCAAAATGTGTGGGTGAACATTGCCACCTAACCTTTCAAGGAAGAAAAGCTCCCGCAGCCTGTGCAAGGCGGCGTGCGAGAGAAGAGCCCGAGAGGTGGTTGAAGCTCGCTTGGGACTCGGTGAGGTTATTTTTGCTCCTTTTCCAGGCAAGCGGGCTTGTCCCGGGGAGCAGCTCGCCAGGACAGAGCTCTTCATCTTCTTCGCAGCCCTCCTGCAGAAGTTCACCTTCCAGGCGCCAGCGGCCGCTGCGTTGACCTTTGCCTTCACGCTCAGCCTCACGCGTTGCCCCAAGCCCTTCCAGATCCGCGCGCTGCCTCGCGACTGAGGCCGGCGTTGGGGCTGCCCCGTGCCTCCCTGCTTCAGCCCTCCGCAAGCCTGGAAAGTGCCCCTTCTCCTATCCACCCCATAGATTTTGGGCCAAAATAATGGGCCACGGATATCTAGCACCCACCAATATGCGGGTGGCAGTGAGAAGGGCAGGAGGGTCACATCGTGCACGCTGCAATGAGGACAACCCTTGGGGCTTTTCCCTTCGCCTTCTGCCTCCTCCCCTCTTTCAGTTTGACAAAATGCATTAACTTAAAAGCCTTATTACTTAATTTCCACCATTAGCACCTCCCAGGAAGGTGTCTGCCAGCTGCAAAACCACGGGCACAGTTGGGTCCACGGTGGCTTCTTCCATAGGGGATATATCCACCACCCAGAGACCATTTAGCGACCCCTAAATCCCAATGCTGCAGCACCCTGAATGGCCATGGGCTGTGTTTTCTGAGGTCTCCCTGGTCAGTGGGGACACCTGGCCTTGGCCATACAAGGTCTGGGTTCATGCCTCAATGCCAGTTTGGACTTCCAGGTGGCCATGGCCGATCCTGAAGCTCAGGAGGCCTTGGCCTCGGTTTGGTGTGCGTTCCCCACACCACTGTGTTGCTGCTTTGCAATGGAAATAGAGATCCTTGCAGCAGGAGCATAAAGTTTTTTAATGTCATACGTATATGGAAGTTTTAATTAGGAGGCTACAGGGTGGTAGAAGCAGCTTCTACCATAGGCCAACCCAAGTGGGATGGCATGAGGAGCCATGCCTCCAGGTCACGAATGGCTATAAAAATGCAGTATTGCAATTGTATGAGCAGGAAGGGTTTATCCAAAAAGCTTTGCAGTAGTAAAATACACAAGAGGAAAGAAAAGTTGCAAAAAAATAATTGCATGGGGTTGCTCAGGAGTAGTTTAGGTGAAGCCCAACAGAACGAGAAGCAGCAGAGAGTGTCGGAAGGTTGTGCCCACGGTGGCTCACCGCTGGCCGTCAGGAAGGAAAAAGCAGCGCAGAGGCTTTGCGGTGGGAAGTCACGAGCTCGCCCGCTTCCCTTCCACTTCTGGCAAAGATTTGTGGCCATGCACGATGGGCATGTCCATAGCGTGGGACCGAGGAGGTGGGTTRGGGGCATGGCACTGCCTGTGATGGAGACACTGCTTCTGCCCATACCAGGGTCTCTTTGGAAAAGAGTTAATTACATATGCAACTTGTAGAGAATTTTTCCATTTATGTGACCAAGCATTAATGCTTAGAAATGCTGTCTCCTGTGTGCTTTTGTTTGGAATATAGGCACAGCAAAGATTGGGTTTTTTCCTCTTTTTGTTTTCTTCTTACCTTGAAGTGACATTTCTATGGGCACCCACGTAGGATACTGAATAGTTAACAGGAAAAGAGGATTAAATCAAGTTTCATTTCCACTGGCTTTAGCCTCCATCTCTAGCTATAACTGCCTTCGCTGCATTACAAAGCAATCACTGTGCAGTGGCAGATTTATGCCACATGGGAGAGTCCTTTGCACATCACATCCCTGCCACGCTGGGCACACAGGGATTTTGTCAATGAGCTGTCCTTCTAACTGATCACTTTAATCCTATTGCATTTTTAATTAACGTTTCACAGTTACAGGCTCCCGTGTTTTTTTTTTTTTTCTTTCTAATAGAGAAAACATAAAAGATCTGTGGACTTTTTTTCACCTATGAAGTTTTCAAAGCCATTCAGGACTAGGCACTGGTTTCTTTCCATTTTTTTATTCGCTCTGGTGTAGGTCTGACCTCTGGTATGTGGCTACAGCTTGTATTATTTGCACTGGCTTAGCAAACAAATGTTGATCTCTTCCCTCTTCCATTTCAAACTTGCCTTTCCCTGTTACTTTAGGGTTTCCTTCCCTACTCATGGAGAGAATAAATGATTGAAGTCGTCATCTTTTTCTTTTTTTTTTTTTTTTTTTTATATTAAATCAGTTGGGAAAAAACCCCCACCCCCACCCCCCCATTTTTAAATGTAATGATCCCATACCATAAAGGCAGGAGGCATGAATTTGTTTATTTTTTGAGTGGAACACCTCATGTGAGTGAAGGGGAACACGTGCATCTCCAGAGGCTCATGACTAAGTGTGCTTAAAAGCCAGAGGTAAAAAGAGAGATTCTCCTCCAAAACAGTTTTTTCCCCTTTAAGTTCCACAATAAAACAGTGATTTAACTTTTCAAGTTTCTCAAGTGTAAAGGTTATGCAGTGGCTTCGCTCTCACGCGTATGGCATTGCTCCAGCGGTGCTGTTGCATCTCTGTGCCTTCTCTTTGGCACTGGACAACCCCAACGGCTACAACTGATGTCCCCAAAAGAGGGATAAACGAACCCAAATTGTCCCCCGGAGCACGAGGTGGCAGCTGATGACTGCAAACGACCATGGCAGAGCCACATGGTGCAACGGCAAACTGCTGCTGCAAAAGCCCCTGCTTCTTTCACAATAGAACGCAACACACACATCAAAATTCAATGTGGTGTACATGCATGATCAACTACCTGTCTCAGAGCCACTCTTAGATGGGAAAATTTGGCACAGCCTGTTACCAGCTACCACCGAAGGGCCACAGCTTGCAGAGCTGGGCATCTGCTTTGGCTTTTCAGCACCTGCCTTAGCTTTGTTGGGCTTTGGGCACAGCTTCAGCATGGGCTACAGATTCAAAGGCCAAAGCAGGTAGGAAAGGATGGCTGGAGGGCTCAGGGCAGGGCCAACCTCATGGCCAGAGAAGGTTGCTCTGCTTGCACTTGTCCGGTGGAGATCAGAAAAATTACAATGCTTAGAAACCACTGCAGATCCTGGACGGCTGTTTGCTTCCAGCCCACATCACCCTGACACACCAAAACCTCAACCCATGAGTCAGACGGTTTGTGAAAGGTTTGTGCAACCTTATCTCAGATGTCCCTGCTGACCTGGGGCTTGGTCTGGGACTCTTCGTACCAGCAAACGAGCTTCTACAAACGAGGAAAGCGCGAGGAGTGAGGAGCAGCTGGAGCCTCCCTGGCACCGTGAAGCCGACACCGGGACGTGGCGTGGTGAGGGCACAACAGGGAGGAGAGAGCGGGGCTCGCACTGAGCCATGGGCTCGTGGCAATGGCATGGCAAGGCTGCTGGAAGGTTTTAAACCCAGCTCTGCAAAGCTCATTTCTGTCCTTTAGACAAGGACGTGGATCACTGGGGTTTTGTAAAGCAGCGGTGGGAGGTGGGAAGGGAAATGGGGAGCTGGGGGTGTTTTGGTTTGTGTTTTGTGTTTTTCTTTTAATAGATCAGAGGAAATGCATAAGTTTAATCACGAAAGGGTTTAATCAAACGGTCCTTGCTGGAACCTGGGAAAGCAGGAGTCCAAACGCAGCCTCCAGGTCAGGTCAGCAAAAGCCACTCTATGCTATTTTGTGTTTGTGCCCACAGCACATTGCCCTTCTCCCCCTGTCGCTGGGGGGTTCGGTGGTGCCCAGTGAGCTCGACCTGCCCTGACCTGCCGCGGGACACGTCCCTGCGGAGCCCCACCATCCACCCATGCTGCGCTTCCTCTGGGAGAGCATCTCCTTCCATGTGCTCCTCATCTTCCTCGTTGTTTTCCTGCTCGTCGCTGACTACATGAAGCACAGAAAGCCAAAGCACTTCCCTCCCAGCCCCTTCTCCCTCCCCTTCGTGGGGCACATCCACCTGCTGAACTTCAACAATCCCCAAATTATGGTGCAGAAGGTATGGGGGTGGTGGGCACCACGGGGACGGGAACGGAGGGGATTGCGGCTATGCAACCTTTGCAGCGTGGGGAGGGGGTTAACCCAAACCCCATGAGGACTCAGAGGAGCTCACCCCAGGGCGGGCAGGAGGTTTGCCCTCAGTTGGCAGCAACGTGGATGAGGTTTGCCTGGGTATGAGGAGGGGGACAAGTGTGGAGCGATCCTTTAGGCAAAGGGCACGGCATGACACCATGGGTGCAGTCACGGCTGTAGGAGCCCCGTAGGTCTGGACTTCCAGGGACTGGAAGGGCGTTTGGGAAGGGAGTGAAACAAAAGCTGGAAAAACACAGGACTGAAAAATCAAACCTGGAGACTTTTTACTTGATTTATGGCCAATTAACACCAACTCCTGATCAGTGATTCGGGAAAAGAGGAAAGAAAAATACCGTATGCAGACAAGCAGACACTTGTGCAAACACCCCGTCTCCCCTCCTGCTCTCAGCTTCCCTTATTTTCACCCACGTCCCCTGCCAGGGCTGTCCCTGTCCCAACAGACACATTCATGGCAAATGAAAACCCTTTTATTTCTTTGCCCCCTGCTCCCAGCTTACTGAAAAATATGGGGACATCTTCAGCGTACAGCTGGGCAGCGCATCGTTTGTGTTCATAAATGGGCTGCGGATGATTAAGGAAGTTCTTGTAAACCAAGGGGAAAACTTCATAGATCGCCCTGAAATTCCTATCGACAGGGAGATCTTCAGCAAAATGGGTGAGTTATCCCTTAGGACATGTATCTCAGCTTTAAGGTCAAAGCACTGACCCTGCAGAGGTCTGAGATGGCTGGAGATATGGCAGAGCCCTGGAGCTTTTTCCCCTCGGTGGAGGGATCTGCCTTGGCTCAYGGTGGGGTGTTTCTGCCAGGACTGGTCTCCTCCAACGGGCACTTGTGGAAGCAACAGAGGAGGTTCACCTTGACCACCCTCCGAAACTTCGGCTTGGGGAAGAGGAGCCTGGAGGAGCGCATCCAGGAGGAGTGCCAATGCCTCGTGGATACATTTGGGGATGAGCAGGGTGAGTGCCATGGCCCTCATAAGCTGTGCTGAAGGCAGGAACTGGTATGGCCCATTATAATTTCACCCATGCTGAAAAATACCTCGCGTTGCAAGTGATGCTAACACCCTGCCAGCATCCCAGCTCCCTTTTATAGGTGTTTTGCCTTCAAACTGACTGGTGAATGCAGCTAGGTAACACCCAAAGTGTTATTCATAGCCCACCTTCAGCCTACTGCTCTCTTGGAGATCTCTGGAAAATCCCATGTGTGTGTAAACACCGATGTTTCCAATGAATTCAAATGACGTCCGCTCTTCTGCAGACCTTGCTTTCCAATGTAAACAAACATCTCCATAATGTGATTGAACTGGGACCACTGGGGCTGCGCAGACAAGCTTGGCCAGCTTGTGGGGGTGGCGAGGCGTCCTGGGAGAGCAGTGACACAGGAGGGTGCCCATCAGGGGCCACCCATTTCACTCATGTTTGTTGAATATTTTACCTCTGACAACTGTGTTTTCTTCTCCTTTTCTGTGAAGACTGGAAGAGAATTGATCATTCACTTTTCCTTCTCCAGGGAATCCTTTCAACCCTCACTTTAAAATCAATAACGCCGTTTCAAACATCATCTGCTCCATCACCTTTGGCAATCGGTTTGACTACCACGATGAGGACTTCCAAAAATTGCTGCAGCTGATAGACGAGACAGTTAGCCTCCATGGGACCATCATGAGCCAGGTACAGCCCTCCTGCCACCAACATGGATGGTGTGCAGTTTTGCAGGGCCATAGTTTCTTCTCTGGAGTCAACCTTGAAACTCGTAGTGTTTTCATCACCAAACTTCATCGTCATTCCCTATTCCTTTGCACAGGGTACATTTCCCCATAGTTTCTTTCTGCCTTATTTTCAAGCTGTGCAATGCTCATGTCACTCTCTCTCACCCAACATCACCTTTCCTGCCCATTAACTGCCAACCTGCCTGCTGTAACGCCGGGTAATGCACAAGTCATTCCGAAATAGGAATATCAATCCCTTGTAATGCTCTTCTGGAGCTGAGCTATTTCCACCAACTCGAGCAAGTTAGTAAGGGTAGCATTGCAGGCTCCTCAAGTTTTAATAACAGAAGTGTTTTTTCAGTCCTTCATTCAATTTGCCTTTCTCCTTTTGTGTCCAAAGCTGTACAACTCTTTCCCGTCTATAATAAAGTTCTTACCCGGATCCCACCAAACCATTTTTAAAAACTGGAGGTTGATGAAAAGTTTCGTGAAAGAGAAGATCGACAAACACAAGGAGGACTGGAACCCCTCGGAGAGCCGGGACTTTATTGACAGCTACCTGCAGGAGATAGCCAAGGTCAGCAATGCGGAGCAAACCCTTCTGCAGTGGGGCTTAGAAATCAGGAGGGACAAGAAATGAGCCCAAATTCTCCATCTGAGCTGCCTGTGGGGCCATGTATGAGCTTAGGATGGACATCAGGTTCAGGGCACTCATCAGCGGGATGGAGGTGCAGGGGGCCAGCAGCTTCTGCCAAAATCCTTGGGGTTGATTTGGACTAAGCCTGGTGTCAGGGCAGCCCTCTCTGTTCGTGCGGCGCTAACACAGCTTTTTATGAAGGACAACGGTGGCAGCACCTTCCAGGAGCAACACCTCGTGGCGTGCACACTCGACCTGCTGTTTGCCGGGACCGAGACCACTTCCACAACCATCCGCTGGGCTCTGCTGTATATGGCCATATATCCGGAAATTCAAGGTACGATTAACAAAAGGTCAGTGTTTTTCCTTGCTTTTAGCCCTCACAGCTTCGTGAGAGACTCTCTTTTTTGAGAGAAAAATTGGGAATCCCCCTGCACTCACACAAAAGAGGGGCAAACAGTGGCAGATGTCCCAGGTTGGTCCTTGGGGGACCCTCACAGCAACCACCTTGCGTTGTTCCAAGGTTTTTTTTTTCTTGGACCTTGGCTGACCCCTGCTATTTCCCACCAGCCCGCGTGCAAGCTGAGATCGATGTGGTCATCGGGCAGGCACGGCATCCGGCCCTGGAGGACAGGAACAACATGCCCTACACCAACGCCGTTATCCATGAAGTGCAGAGGATAAGCAACATCATCCCTTTCAACGTGCCAAGACTGACGGTGAAGGACACGGTCTTGGATGGCTTCCATATACCAAAGGTAACCCCACTCCTGAGCGCTGAGACTTTAGCAAGAGACTCCCAGTTCCCCAGGCATGTTTCACCAGGCCAGGTCCCTCCTGTGCAGACAGGAGGGGCAGAGCCACAGCGTCTCTGCCCTGTCCAGAGTTCACTCCTATTGAACACGTATTTTTGTCGTCCAGACAACAGCCTGGCATGTTGAATGGTGCGAGACACCCCCTGCACACGCCATCAAGGCACAGATCCCATCTCACACAGCTTTTACAGGAACTTTGGCCCAAGATTACAGCAGATAAAAAAGATGCTGATGCGGGAAAAACGTGGGTATATAATCATTGCACCTCCAAACAGACAAGAAGTAGGAAAAACCGGCTGTGCAGGGGGTGTTGGACAAATAATTGCAGCAGAATTTGACTATAGATGTTCTTCATGAACAAGAGAGGGGAAGATAAAAATGCCCCTCCTGCTGTCAATRACAGAGAAAGTGCAATTTATTTTTCTTTTTCTCCTCTTAGGGCACTGTTTTGCTCACAAATTTAACCTCTGTGATGTTTGACAAGAACGAGTGGGAAACCCCCAACACTTTTAACCCTGGGCATTTCCTGAAGGACGGTCAGTTCTGGAAAAGGGAGTCTTTTGTGCCATTTTCTTTAGGTAAGAGTTGCTGGATTTTGGTGCTTCCATGCTGGGGCACTGGGATGGGGCTTCCAACTGCAAAGGGCAGCTGTTGGCTGCACCCGGGGAGGTGCTGTTCAAGCAGTGCTCACGTGGCCACCCCAAAGCACTGCAACCACACTCTGAGCCCTTCACATGCACAGAAGAGAGATAAGGATGAATAAAAGACCATAAAAATGCCAGAGACCTTAGAAACACCTTCACCGAGGCAAGAGCATCGCTCTGTGCTCCTGCTCCCACATGGCTGAGGTCACTAGGGGCTTCACTGTTGCCACCACAGGGTACCCCAGCCAACAGCTTCCTTGGGGCTGTACCAGCATCCCACGCCTTCTCTGGTAGCTCTCTTTGGTGTAACTCAAACAAACCACCTCTCCCAGCATGGGCACGTCCAGACCGCACGTGTCAGCACAGCTTAACCAAGCAGAGGATGATACAATGCCTGTGTGTACGGTTACACACGCATGCCCTCACGCAATCATGCAATTTGGGGGACAGCCCATGCTGTAATGCCAATGCCATTATTGGGGAGCTCAGTCTGGGCTGCAAAACTCAGCCTGGGAAGGGGGTAACACAGCTGGACCATGGTCCTAAGGGAAGGCAGAGGCTTTTTTGGCAGCGAAAGCAGCTGGGCAGCCAGCACAGGCTGAGGATGCCATGGGTGGCTGTCTCCACAGGGAAGCGTGCTTGCCTGGGTGAGGTGCTGGCCCGTTCCGAGCTCTTCCTCTTCTTCACGGCTCTGCTCCAGAAATTCACCTTCCAGGCGCCCCCGGACACCACGCTCAGCCTCCAGGTCAAGCTGGGCATGACACTGGCCCCACAGCCCTACAAGATCTGCGCCGTGGCTCGTTAGGGAAGCCTTGGCCACCGTCCTCACAGGGAAAATCCTTTGGCAGGGATGCTGAAAACAAGCCCTCAGCAGCTCCCCTGGGTGGTGGTAACAACCCCCTGGCTCCAGRGAGAGGCTGGGCGCTTTGTTTCTTTCTTTCTTTCTTTCTTTTAAAGCAATTGCAAAAATCATTTCTTTTACAAGCGGACCTCGCGCTCTGTATCACATGAGAAAGGTGATCAGCCTGGGATGTGCCAGGGCACTTTTAGGTTTGCAATACAGCACTGTAAATGAATAAGGGGCTTGGGGCTTTCCTGATTTTATGATGGATAGCCATGTTGCACAGTGGCAAGAGAATGAGCAACACTTGAGATTGCAGTGTTCAGGCTGTGGCTGCGTACTGTGGAAGAGCAGTACCAGCCCTTGTTTTATAACTTTAATACAGGCAGTAATTGCTAACATTTTTTGATTTTGTTATCCTTGACAAATAATCCATTAAAAAAGAGTTACTCTATAACATCTCTTTCTCATGCATCAATAAATCCTTACTGAAATATTTTTGCCATGAAGCATTTTGCAAAGTGAAGACGAATGCAGGCAATTTCCAGTGCCGGCTGCAGCCTTCAGCCATGCCCCACATTTTGGGGCAGGGGGTGACAGTGGGCTGCGAGCCCACCCGGGCAGAGGCAGCCACACAGCGCCTGACCCATGTYGCAGCAGCATTGCTCTCCCTTCGCAGAGAAGTTGGCACTGTAACAGCAAAGGCAATTCCTACAGAACTGATGAAAATAAATGACCCTGACAGTATCAGTAAAGCAGCAATGAAACCACCAAAGCCTGTGGCCAGGTCCTGACGGGCCACAGCAATTAAGTGTGACACCCACATGGAGAACAGGGAGTGTTCTCCGTGCCGACAGATCTCTCTATGAAACATCTATACTTGCAGCTCTAGAAGTCGTGGGTCCTGCCTAAATCCTCCCCATTTACCTGCCCAGCATCTCCGAGCAGCCTGGGGGGCAGAGTGGTGAGCTCCAGCCATGCGGGATGCACGGCTAAGCCTGCTGAGCACGATAGTTTAATGAATAAAAGGGTCCCCTGGAAAATACCAGCAACAAATTACTATTATTTTAAACCATCACATGCAAGGTGAAACAGTTCCAAGTAACAGTCGCGCTGTGGGACGCCAGCAAGGCCCCCAGGCGCGAGAAGCTCCAGCTCCGGGCAGGGCAGCGGAGCCGCCTGGCAGGAAGCCACGGCACAACACGGCACCGGTGACACACGCACACCTCCAGCTCCTGCTCACCTGTTGAGGAAGCAAGGAGAAAGCAATCTTTTCCTGTTCATTTTCAATTTGTCCTGGGGTATTTTTTTTTACACGTTCCTAGAGGAAGCAAAATTTTTCCCAGCATTTCTTCCAAGAACTAAGTCATCTCCTGAAGGAATTAAAAACATCTTTTTTCCTGCAAGCGTTAACGCCCAGGTGAGTTTTAAATCCTTTTATTTTAACCTGCATTTTCTTCTCCTTCTCCAAGCGCAGAGGGGAGGCAGCATGGAAGGCTGGGCTGGCCCTGCAGACCTGCCCAGAAAAGGGCAGAAACCCTGTGGCCCCACAGCTGCACGTTGGGGCCAAGCACAGCCATACAACATAAAGCAAAGTTTATAGCAGGTGAACACTGCTCCTGGCAAGGCTCCTTCAAGTACAGGGCTTGGTGAGGAGGCTCTGCCCCCTCCTCTCATTTTCTGTGCCAGGCACAGCTGGGTACAGACAAGAGGTTGGACTAAGATGCTATTTCTGGCACTTGAGGCTCCTGTTTCGCAGATCCATAGGGTGGAGACGTGAGAACACCAACCTATTTATAAAATGCAGGAGACTTGACCAGGTTCTCACCAGGAGTGGGATGAGACATCCCCAACCCCAGCTCTCCACCCCTCCTCTCCTCATGCCAGCTGCCCTCCTGACCTGCTCCTGGCAAGGGGCTCCCACATCTTCCCTTCGCAGCAGAAACAAGGAAGTTCATTTGACTTTCTAGACCTTATGTTCTTTCTTTTCCTTCCTTGGGAGAAGCAGAAGGGGAAGGCTGGAAGCAGGCTGCATGCCTGGAATCAACTGGGAACAGGAGAGGGGAGCAGTGACGGTTTCTGTTGTGTGCAGCATTACTCCCAAAGCACTTCCAGTTTGCAGGTGTCATCTGACTTCTTTTTTTTCCACTCCTTGGCTCAGATTTCCATTTCCTTTCCCAGGCTGCTGCTATACCCAAAAGCTTCCTCCCCCTCCTCCCCAGGTCTCTGCCGGGTTAGTTGCACTCTGAGCAAAGAGCAAATTTCACAGGACCGTTTTGCACAGAGGCTCCTTGCATATTTTGCCCCCTCCACCAAAACCGATGCACGGCTGAACCTCACCTCCTCCCTTTCTTTGCGCTCGGGGCTGTACTCCTGCACCTCTCTTCCAGGGACACCCCTCGCCTAAACGTACAGACCTTCTGCTGCAGTGCTTGGCTCTTAAGGAGCTACCAGAAAAGCCATAAGCAAACAGGGTGACAGACCCAGGCTCTGCACAGGCAGTCTGCATTTGAACATAGCTTTCCCCCCCCCGGCACATACCACCCCTCGCTCGCTCCTTCTGYGCTCAGGAAGGCAGCAGTGGCTACCGGTGTGTGTCCTGTGAGAGATCACATACAGGCTGAAAACATCCTGCAGCTTGGCTCAGGCTTCCTGCACAGCTGAGAGCCTCTTCTCTTCCCTTCTCCCTCAAACACACACCTGCAGGTTTTGTTCTTCAGTGTCTGAAAATGCTTTTAAGTCCAGCCTGAGAAAGAAGGAAAAACGGTTCTTTTGTATCTGGCCATTCACTTCACGCTCACTGGGACACTTCTGCCAGTGCAAAGGCCCTTCCGTGGCGAGGTATCATGCAGCGCCCCGTCCTCATAGGGGTAACAGCCCAAGGCAATAAATAAMGTTACTTACCGATGTCAGGCTAGTCAGGCTGAGGCTTATGGTTCAGAGAAAGGGAAAACCAAGGTCTGTGGTAAAAATGGGTCTGAAACAGGGCCCCTGAAAGAAACTTGTGACACTTTCTCCTTGCTGATCTTCACTTTGGAGGGCTGAACGGCTGCCTGCTCTCATTCCCAACCTCACTTCTGGGTTGAGGTTAGTGCCAAGGGAACAAGAAAGCTGTCAACAAGACTAAGAACTGGGCAGATAAATAACCTGCAAAGCAGACTGAAGAGGGCAGTCAGTTTTCTTTTCCAAATAGTAACAAGCATGGTGATTTAGGAGACTGTACCTGTCCTCTGTGTCCTCTTTGGTGGGGCTGAGGAGAGTAGGCAGAGATCATAACTTATTTCAGTAGCAATAAACAATTACTGAAGTCGCTTCACAGCTAATCTGTGGTGGGTTTTAGTCTTTCCACTTCACAAGGTCCCTTGCCCAGCTCTCAGATAACTGTCAGCAGACTGAGCAGAGGTAACCATAGAATCATAAAGGTTGGAAAAGACCTCTAAGAACATCGAGTCCAACCGTCAACCCA
>JAYKAV010000089.1:680935-1016836 GCA_035582835.1 Phoebastria nigripes | reverse complement strand
TCAAGATGAACCGCTCCATAATCTTCCCCGGCACCGAGGTCAGGCTGACAGGCCTGTAGTTCCCTGGGTCCTCCTTCCGGCCCTTCTTGTAGATGGGCGTGACATTGGCAAGCCTCCAGTCGTCCGGGACCTCCCCTGTTAACCAGGACTGCTGATAAATGATGGAGAGTGGCTTTGGGTGGAAACAGAACTGTAAGTGGGAATGAACTGAAAAGAGGAAGGGAAGGTAGCACAACTCTGATTTGTTGTTGTTACAGCAAAACGTACATACACATTACATATCCTGTTAACATGACATTTTAGATGGTGTAATTATATCAACATGCAGACTCACTTCATGTGTTGCCCAGAAGTATGGATGCTTACATCAGCTAAGGGACCATTAAATGCGTTGCTTGGAATAAAGACACCAACAAATTAATTTTAAAAAATCTTTATGTGAATATAAAAGAATTCTTTCCAAAGAAAAATAAAACCAAAAGTTTAAAAATTAGTGCAATTTTTCAAGTTCTATGCAACACAGTGTTTACATTTGTTTTAAACAGAAGATGTAGACACTGAAACACTGAAAACCTTAACTCTAGCTTGACTAGTGGGGGGAAGGGAAAAAAGCAAAAAAGTTAAGAAAGTTACTTTACTAGACATTACCAACTCTTAAACAATTGTTTTCATTTTCTAACTGCTAAACAATTTATGGCTACCTAAATAAAACATCAATATTGCTTATATTACTTATTTCCAAGTAAGTGTATATTATAGAAAATAGAGTACCCATATATATTTTTTTAATGAACAAAAAAAATCAGTTAGGTGAAAATTTATTTTCAGTGAACGTTTCTTAATCCACTATAATACAGTTGTTGCAAAAGAATCTTCTCAAAACTGCTGCCTGATCCACCTTGAGTAGAAGAACCCACTTTTCCAAAATTTGTATTATTGCTATAAAACACTTCTCTTCCATAGTGGTTATTCTTAATCTTATATAAAAAAATATTAACAAATGATATGTCAGTCAGAACATATTTTTGTTTCTTTGGATCTGTACTACCCGTTTTACTGGAAACTGGCTAGTGTTATTAATAATGCTGATTAAATTCAGCAATAGTCAATGATTTCATCTCATAATTTAAATCTGTTCCTAACTGTGCTGTCTGGGCATGATACGAATTCATCTTGCAGCAAAGACAAGTAGCTTCTTTCTTCGTCCTGCCTCAGCAGTGGTGCACATTATGTCAAAGAACATTGTATTGACATTGTTCTGCTGCTACGTGTTGCATACAAGTCAGCTGTAAAACAGCAATGCTATTAGTAGCTTTTTTTGTTTGACATGAATGAAGTTAACATTAAAATGATACTTATCCTAATGATCCTTTCTGCACACCCAGATGAGCTGAAGTGAATACAACACCATGGCTTATAATCAAATATTTATTTCTATAGATCAGTTCCTCATTCATTGTACGTAACCCAAGTTTAACCAGTTATAAACCAGCCACTCTTAAACAGGTTCTCAATCCCAAAGAAACGTTTACATTATATTCACAGGCTTAACTTTTAACAGTTTGGAAAAGTCCCAAATAAGTAAAATTTTATCTAATTACCTAAAAACCCGATTCATTTTTGGCAACCCCAAAAAGACTATTGGGGACAACCTTGCCCTGAAAAAGGCTGATCCCTGTCTGCAGTTCCATATTTAAATTCTTCCATCACCAGTCAGAAGACAAGCTTCCAATTAAATGATAGGGAGGTTCTTGGTCATTTTCAGTCCCAGGGTCTGCAGTTTTGAGAAGTGTACATCAAAGACATTTGCTCCAAGTTTTTCACTACTCAGCACCTTGATATGACTACTGACACAGCTCTACTACTGTGAGAAGTACGACAAATGCATCAAGCCTACTAACTAGATGAGTATTTGAAAGACGTCCATGAAAGTTTCCATGCTGTAAAGAACGAGGGTTAAGAGATCCATTCAACACCATCAGTGACAGTTTCACATTTCACTAGAACACACCGAAGTACCAGGCTTTAGAAATGTAAGCATCTTGCTAAGACTTAGTCTCCTGTTCCACTGCTCACCACCATCTCCCACACCACTAGCAGATAAAACAAGCAATTATATCTTAAAAATACAAACCCCAATAATATCACTGCAGCAATAAAAGACCTCAAAACCCAAGGAGGTAGTCCAAAGAAGCATAGAGTCCTGAAGAACACAACCTGACAGACAAAACCGTCCAACGGCAGTTTGTCTGGGATATTGCCTGCTCATACTGTGTTTAGCATGAGACTGGCTTTTAAACAATGCCTTGTGTAGGCAGAAGTTTTGAAAGAGGAAATCTCTGTTGAATGCCTAAATGTATAGCACTGTAAAACTATCACCACAACTAAGAAGCAATGCTATCTAAGTATTAAAAATGAATACTTCCCTTTTCTCTAGCATTGCATGCCATGCCCAATAAAGAATTTAAGATGCTGGGGAAGGAAGAAATCAAAGAACAAGCCATACTGAGGGGCATGCAAAATGGAAGACTACTCAAATTTCACAATTCAAAACTTAAAATTCTGCAATGCTTAACCCCGCTCTCAAATCAAAGATGGCCTTAATGGTGAAGACAGACATATGCTTTCATTCATGCATATGGTTGAGTTGTATATTAGATCACGGACTGGTACAGCACCCTCAAATACTTAGTTTAAGTGTATTCATTTTATTTTAAGGGCTGCTGTAATTTTATTTTATTTAACTATGGGTATAATGAATTTGTTCTAGACAGTTTGCAAAGAAGAATGGACATTAACAAGTTTCCTAAAAATAGAGTTCACAACAAAAATAAGACATTTGGCAAATAAAGTGACACAAATTTTGTGAAAGAAAGCCAACTTCCTGCACACAAATTTCAGACATCAATCCCCATCTCATCTTCTTCAATCTAGATACTACAAAACTATTATAGTTTATGCACTTTTCTCCCTGCCAACAAACAATCTTTACTGCCAACAACTAGCAAAGCTATCTTTCATTCACCTGCCTAGCACAGTTAGTTCAGAATAACTGAAGTGAAACTACATTTAAAAAAGAGGAAAATTAATTTCTATGCACAGGGTTGTATAAATAGCTGGAAATAAATGGGGTTCCTTTCCACCTAACCCCCTTTCTGCAAATAAATCCAGTGTACCAATATGCCAGACTTTTAAAACATAGCCCAGACTTTTGAATTACTATAATAGCTTTTTTTCTTACACAGGAAAAGATAGCTTATTTGGCTTTAGTGAATTCAACATTTTAAAAGACAGGTTTTCCTTAATGTATATACGCACAAACTTAATCTTTTCTTTTTTAAATAAACTGAGTAATTCTGCTTCTCACTTGAGATGACAAAACAAATCCTGTCTTCTAACAAGCCAACTGGTACTACACCTTTTTTTTTCCTTTTTCTATAAATGCAAGTATTTTCTTGCTTTTAAAACTGTACTTTGTATTCTAAAAAAAGTATTTTTTAAAACATGGTACCGATCTTTTAAATTTTTAGAAGAGCCCAGCAAAAATGCCCAATATTGCCAGTTTCCTGAAGTACATTTTTGCATAACATCTTCCCATTACAAAAGTCAACTTTCTAGCCCAAACCCATTAAATAAAGTTTTAAATATATAGTGCCAATTTTTATATTTACAATATATTCTGAAGGCAAATATAAATCTTTTAAGTTGTGCTTGTAAATACATACTGCAGTTATTAAATCTACTTCTACTTGGAAAACTATGTGCTACCTTCTAGACACACCACTGATCAACTTAATCACTTCTTGATAGGTTCTGATGTTGAATTTGCAGTTGCCCACCATTCTAACCTCCTCTTTCATCAAGTAGTTAAAGTGGAAGCTATACAACATTTAAGGACACTTTAGCATATAAGTTTTCCTCATGGTCCTTGTGGTTTAATCAGATGTTGCACCTGGTACTTTAACAGTGAGATTCCTTCTGGTATTGGTGACATGACGCTGTTGAGCCAGGAAGGAGCGTCCAGGACCGTCTCTGCAGGCACCACTACTGCCAACCAGTCTAGCTTCCATACCTAGCTTCTGAAGAGTTAGGCTCTGCAAATAAGTTAAACAACATTTACACTATAGCAAAAACAGAAGAAAAAAATTGGCCATCTTTCATACACAAAGCTCATGCTTACTTCATATGCACACAGAATTTCTTTCGCTGTATTTCTTATATACCCTCTTGCTGCCATAAAAGGTAAGAATCAATGCTGAAGAAAATATTCATTCACATTCATATAGAATGTGTTCATTTTAGCTTATTATAAAGTTGTTCCTTTATTAAGTGAGCCATTTAATTTTACTTTCCTTTTTTGATTTCCCATTGCAGTCTTTCTTTATGAAACTCTATTTAAACTTTGCTTCATATGAAGATGAACAACTTTCTTCAGTCCTTTTCACAGCAATCTGAAGTCAAATGTTCTAACAACCTTTACAACACTGCTGCAGGATGAGAAGATGGCTCTAGCTTTATTTCACAAATACTGTGCTGAAGACACTGAACATCTAAAGCAGGGGTCTGGAAACCTTCTGAACCATGGCATCCCTTTGTCTCAAAGCCCGAAAACTTCAACAACAAATGCTATTGAACATTCAGGAATTTAGCCTGCTAAATCCAGACGGAAGCTTGTGGCAGCAAATAGTACATTACTAACATGGAAGTCATGGCCTATGCCAAATTTTAAGTCTCCTGTTCCACAGCACAGAAGACAAGCAGAAAACATATAACAAAATAATTTTACAAAATAGTTGATTGTTAAAATATTTTCCCTTTACACTGCTAACAAAAACGTTAATACTGGTACTTCCCAAGTTATCTCAACAGCACTGGAAATTCCAGCTAGAACTCACTCGAGTTTGCATTCTGGCTTGAAGTCAGAATTAGAAGTGGAAGAGTGATCTCATTTTAAACTGGAACTATCAGGCTTTGTTCCTTTCCTTAGTTCCTTGTTTTTAGACATGAGGCCATGCTAATCTGCAAGTTTGATTTTTCTGCCACAAGTAGCTAAACTACTAGCTTTCTCTCCTAAGCACCAGTTTATAGTGAACCTAAAAAGAAAAAAAGGGCGATGTAAGATTTAACTGTCATGTTTAGCAAAATGTGTTTTTCTGACTTCTGAGATACCAACAAATGAACTTTTGACCCACCTTGTTATACCATGCAGTTACAATTAGCTTTTCCTCGTAATCACGTAACTTGGCAAGTTTGTATTCAGCCTGCAAGCAGACAATAGAGAAGACAATCTCAATTAAAACAAAAATAATCTGCATAAACTTATTGCAGTCCATTGAGTGAAATAAATACATGCAGCAGAAATCCTTAAATATGCAAAATAACTAGAAGGCTTAGAAGTGTGAATAAAGATACTTCCATAAATGACTATGAGAGAAGTTATAGACTACTTCAAGAAGAGGCTAAACTTCACACAAATTGCAGTTCAACTTAGAAACACTACTTGGGGGGGGGGGAATGCATGAAAATCTAGGGTGTATCAGAAAATCTATAAATAATTTAGTCATTTTTTAACCTGAAAGTCGAAGACAAGAATGTACCTCTAGTGGCTGAATATTCTTATCGTGTTACTGAATTGTTATTATATAGTATACTTACCTAGTACATACACATAGAAGCAATCTGAGGCCACAGCATTTATGAAGTCAGACCTTTCAGCCTACTAACTCGCGTTGAGGAATTTTGTATTTGCTCACGTAACTATTCTAACCAGTCCCATCAATATTGCTATAAAACTGAATGCAGCATCTCCCACATTTTTTTTGGTCCTTGGACTACTGTCAACAATCCTTTCAGCATTTCAGCCAAGCAGATTTTACTGAATTAACAGGTTTTACTCTTCTATATAGTTTCAAGAACTCCAGTACATGAAGCCACTGATATCAAGAGGTCTAGTAAATTGAACAAGTCACTGCTCAAATACCTAGTCCCTCATACAAACTAAGTTACATTACTACTGAAAAAGGTCAGACTCTGCAGCTCTGTACAAGTTACCCTAACACGGCAAAACTATTAGTCTTATGAAGTATTTCACTTACAGCTTTTCAGAGGGTTTAGAAAGAATCCAAATTAGAGTTTCAGTTGTATATTGAAAAACACCGTTGAAAAGTAAACTGCTCTGACAGACTTATACTAGGATACAAGATTAATTAAGCCAAACTAAAAATCTCTAGGTTTGATGGTCTGTGCAGTTTCTAACTGAATGCAGCATTGAAGGGTACTGGATCATTAGGAAACGGTAACTTGAGTGTCTAATATCAGAGACAGCAGAACATATTAGAAGTTATTATTAAATATATGTAAATTTTTACCTCTAGTGCTTCAATTTTTTTGTCTTTCTCCGTTATCTGTTTTCTGAGCAACATAATTTCTGCTGATGCTGGATTTAGCTTAGGGTCTAAGGTTTTTATCACCTGTACGAGGCAAAACAAAAGCATTACAAGTCAGGTTTGATTCTCAACAGCTCTGCGTCTCATTTGCTCACAACAGAAATATGAAAACAGACTGAGCACTAATCGGGCAATTATGATGAAAACTAGGCTGTTACACTGTACAACAGAAGATATCAAAGGGTACAAAGGAATCATTAATGCAGCTCATGCTTTAACCTAAACCCCATTCTCTCATACACTTAACTGACTGCAGTTGAGCAATTTCACTAAAAACGAAACATGTAGCTACTCATTTTAATTGGCGGGGGGGGGGGAACGAACAACACTCGAACCAATCTGTTTAACAATTTATGAGGGAGGAATGTATATGTTCAGAAATATGCCACTCACATTTCTTGCTTTCTCAAGGTACATTTTATATCTTTCTTCCATTGCTTTCATATCCTCATCTTTTTTTCGCAAAGCTGCTTCCAGCTCTCCAATCTTCTGGGCTATTTACAGAAATCATCAAAGACATACAAAATAAAAATAGACATGGTACTTTCCAGGCTTCTGTGTTCTCTTGATTTAACCACCCCCAAAATAAAACTTTCTAGCTACTACACAATTTCCTAAGTTCTTATTTTTGTTTCAGTTGCACCATAAGGTCCCACCTGACCCTGAATTCCCATTTTGCAGAGTATTGTTTAACCTCTCCCTGCCCACCACCATGTGCAAAAAAACCCTCCCCCCACCCCCGTTTCAGGTTTAAAGCTAAGCTGTAGCAGAAAGCCTTATCCAGACAAGTATCCCATAGCCCAGTGGCTATGGGAATCATTTCAGAAGAAACTTAACATAGGCTTATAAAAAAAAAACTCAAAAAAACACACAAAACAACTTACGGTTCTGACTAACATCAGGCTGGAGTTCTGCAAGATCAGCCTCTTTCTTCTGTAACTCATCATGAACTTCATTCAACTTTTCCCTACAAATGAAAGGCTGGGCTAAGGATTAAGCTCACAAATAATTCCACGCACAGTTTTAAGAGCTGAAAGCTGAAACTTGATGGTGGAAGTGTTTAAACAACTATTTTAAACTCTGGCAATTCTTTTGAGTTTAAATAGAAATATTAGTATGTATTTCTGAAGAACCATGAAATTTGTGATATCTGCATTGAGTCTCATTTATCTAAAACTAAAAACAAAAAAGAAAATGACCAAAGAAAACCCTCCACCATCTCCTTAGCAGGAGCTTCATCTGCTGAAAGGATGGAAGTATTTCAGAAGAATGAAATATGTTTTGAGTCCAGTAAGAGAGATGGTTTTAGCAGCCTGTTGTAGAATCAGAATAGTTAAAATACTATTGGTGATGAAGAGACAGTTGAGTGGATATTAATATTACAAGATTATCGTGATTGGAATAGACAAAACTAGAATGCTAATACTTAACTCACTACATGCATGATTCTCAAATCAGTGGCTTAGAAAAACAAGACATCCCTACAAAAACTTAGGCAGTTTCTGTGCTACAACAGTCAAATTATTTAGCATAAAAGCTATTATGGATGCATGTGCCTTACTTACATATGTGCTGCCAATTTCTGCTTCAGGTTGCTAGACTATGAAAGAAAAGAGTTAAAATTCAGTTATATTTCAGTATTTCATACCGTGCAATATTAAAGTGCTCTTACAAATCAGCCAAGAAAACTTAGAACACCTAAATAAGTCAAACCAAATAAACGCTAAGAAAACTGCATTTTTCCATGCGTTTCTGTAACTGCAYTCATATTTTTTGCATCGCACAGATACCAGTTTCAGCATCCTTTTTTCTTTAAAGCTATCCTTCTCACTATACCACCATTTAATGATAAAACTAGAGATTTTTAAAAGTGAAGGTAGAAGAGTTACAGTTCCTTAAAGAAGGCGGGGGGAAGGAATCACATAAAACATGAGCTTTTCAATTGAAATGCAGTTGGTGTGGGGGTCTCGCGGATTCTCACAGAGACTAAACTCATCTGCTCTGAATACAGTGGAGCCAGGTCTGTGTTACCCAAACTGAGAGTTGTTTTCAGGCAGGAGAGAGTTTTTAGAACACATTGAACAGCCTCAATTGTTTAAGATCTTTGCTTGTAAGGTCTTTTGAAAGGTGTGTGTTTGTTCGGGTTGGGGGTGGGGTGGGGTTGGGTGACCCAAAGGGGCTTCAGAGCTTGCCTACTCTCACTACTGCATAAACTAGTGCGTTTCAAACTTAAAAAAAAAAAAAAAAAAGAAAAAAAAAAGGCACCAAACCACAGCCCTGCCTTCCTAGTAGTTATCAGCACTAGACACACTGAAAAAAGAGGCGGCACATCTAAACAAAGGACTTGATGTTACACTGAAGGATTTTAAACAAAACTGGCAAGATGTCTTCAAGGTCAAGAACCCTGAACTTTCACTTACTCCTTCAGTCTTGGATCCCTGCTCCTGTAAAGTCTTTTGCAGATCTTCAATCTGCTGCTGTAACTCCCCAATACGCTCTTCATTTAGCCTTTTAGGAAGAAAAGACAGTTATTACCCATCTAAATAGATCACAACAGACAGATTTTTCTATTTCGTGTCTGGATGATAATTTTTCAGAGGGCCTACCCAGCAGGACTTAAGCCACACAGAAACTGATTTCAAATGCTTTTAGCTGGACTTGAACTTCTGCTCAAACAAACATATGGCAGCTTTATTAAACATTTTATAATGAAAGATCTAGAGTCATTTTAAGTTTTGAGAAAACTTAACTACCCAAAATTCTCATATCCTAGTAAACTGCTTTCAGCATTCATTAACTGATAGAGAAATTCAGACCACATCCCAGTGTTACAACATGATTAGTCTGAAGTTCTAGAAATAGAGTTTACATCCATTCTTGGTCTACCAAGAATCATTCAGAGCTAAGGAGAGCACCCTAAAAGCAACACTTTCTTCAGAGCACGCTACACACAGATCTACCACATTTTACACCACCACATTTAAGCTACTTTCCTTCTTGCTTGCTTCATAACCCTTCATTAATGACTACACTGGTGAAACAAAAACGATAATTGGCTTCCTGCACAGTGCTATGCTACAGGTGCAAGCCACAAGGCCACTCTGAAGGCCAAGAAATCACTTTTTGCTATATTTTAAGATGTTGTTTTCACCCATCACCTTTTCTCAGTTTCTAGTTCATTCACTGTCCGATGCTTTTGCTCCAGCTGTTCCTGGAGCTCTGCAATACGTTCATTTTCTGATCCTTCCTGTTGCAATAGAAGCATCTTATTTTCATGCTGCAGCCGAATAAACATTTCTCTGAATCAAAAACAACAAAAAAGTCACTGTTAATTAAGAAAAAGGTGACTAAGAGTAGGAGGTAATATTCCTGTTCGCTCCCCCAACCTTAAAGTGAGTGAAACAAGTTCTGCTTAAGGATATAGTTGGGGTAACAATGCAATTTTTTATTAAAAGATAGCTTACAACTTTCAAACATCACAACAGTTTTTTAAGAGACATGAACAAAGTTTTAAATTAGGTCACTTGAAACCCAGATTTTATTGCACCATTATGTTTCATTCTGCAGACTTTAAAAATAATATTAGCTAGCCTTTAGCTGTTCTGTCTTAGTTGCTGTGTATTATTTATTTCTTCTGTCTACCAGTGGCAAGATAAGAATTGTTTTGCTCCTTAAAGAGGATGTTTCAAGCCAAACTTTATATAGAGCAACCTGATATGCTTTTGAGAAAGAATGCAAAGTAATTATAGTATGGGGAAATAATTATTAACAGCTACATGGGGGTCCAGACAAGCACCATGGAGTGAAAGCAAGAAGGGGGATAGAGTCACGTTGCCAAAAATATTGAACTTTCACAGAGACAATATTATGCCCCACCCATGAAAATCCCAAAACAAGCTCAACCTTTTTGTCTTACCTATATTCCACTGGCAGAATTTCAGCAGCAAGATTCTCATGGCTTTTAACACGAGATGCACCTGAAATTGCATGGGAAGTTTAATTTAACAAACTTAAAGAAATCACTAATATACATAAAAAAGCCTCTGAAGATAAAGCAATACCTGTTTGACTCAGGTGATCCTGCTGCATCTGTGAATACCGGAGCTCTTCATTTGTCTCTTTTAATGCATCACACTGTACTATCAGTCTCTAAAAAGACATATTTGAGGTGGAATTAAGTCATACTGCACCACTTCAAGACCAAATAACATTAATCAGGAATGGTACTGACACACACACATTTAAAGACATATTTTATGGTTTACATGCGTATACACACACAAGGCGCTAAACTTCATTTTTACGGTAGCACTACTTCTGAGAAGGTTTTCCTCAAGCAGAGCATTTGAGAGAGATTTATTAGGTGTTCAAATAAACTCTCGTTCAAGAGACTTACTTCTTTTTCTTTGATTAAAGCTTCATGTTTTTCTTCAAGTCGCTTCATTTCAAATGATAGTTTATCAGCTCTTTTTGATTCTTCAGACAGTTTGTTATGAAGCTCCTGGACCTTTTCATAAAAGACTACATTCAGCACATGAATGTTGCAAGATGCTACCTTTAAAAGCTATGTTAAATCCTTCACTCCTACCCAGTTCAGCCACAATAAACAGCTGGTCCTCCAAGCTTGGGCAAGGGGAGATGGGATGGGGGCCTGTGTGTTTGGGGAGTTTTTTGGTTCTTTTTTTGTTTGGTTTTAGTTTTTGTTTTGTCTTTTGGGTTTTCTTAAAATATTTCACTCCTGCATCTCTTAATTACTACTGAAATAAGTGAAATTGAAATAAAACTTCTACTTTAAAATAAATTTCCATGAAGAAAGTTAAGAATATTACATATAAGTGATCTCAGCAATAGCTGAACAACCTCTCCCAGGCACACGAATTACCTCAGTTAAAGTAAAGAAGAAAAGCCTGCAAACCATGGACAACCAATCAGTTGAGAAGGCAACTACAGTTAAGCTTGCTAGTTTAATAAACAGGGAAAACCAGAAAGTGAATGGCAGAGTATGAAGGAATTTTCACCAATAAGAAATTCTAAGAGGACAATACAAGTTAAGCCCATGGACTGTTAAATTAAGCTGTTCAAATTTTTTTTCATTGAAACATACCTAAATAAAATTATTTTAATTAAGACGACTATCTGAGGAAAAAGTAACATCTTAAGTATAGATGCAGCCTTACCTGTCTTTTGTAGGTTTCTAGTTGGGCACGTGCTGCATTGGCTTTCTTCAGTTCATCCTCCAAACTTACTGTATTGTGCATATACATCATGTTGGTTTCCTGCAGAGATTTGACTTGTCTGCGGAAGTCATTCAGATCCTGTAGCTTTTTACGATACACTTCAACAGTTGATTCCAGCTTACTTGCCTTGTCTGCAGTAGTCCTTAAAGTATAAACAGGAATTAGAAGAAAGAGTACATTTCTTCAAAAGGTTAAAAAAGTCAAATTCTGCTTTCATGCACATTCAAGCTATTTTCAGAGAGAGATGCAATGTTGCTTAACAGCAGAGTTAAATCTTACTGCTTTATTTTTAAATGCATAATCTATGCAAACTTGCATTATGCAAAGAGTGCTTATAAAAACTGAAATCACCACAGGGTTTAAGTGGGAGTAAGACTAACAGTCATATGCCAGAAGTACAAGCAAGGGTTAGTATGATGCAAATGCACCACGACATCCTGTGCTAGATAGTCATCTCAAAGTACTGATACCTGGTAAGGAAAAACACGCAGATGTTCTCACTGCGGGGTTATACATAATTAGAACGTAATGGCACTATGAAAATGATCATTAGCAGATATGACCAAGAATTACCAGCTGATCATTAACAAAAATCTATGAGGTAAGAAAATATTTGGATCATAAACACACAAATTAATTTTAATATCTGTGTTTAATACCTGCCATCTCATATCACTGGAAGCTAGTACAAGAAAATTATCGAAGAAAAATCTRTAGTTAAGATTTGTTTCAGCTGTTAAGAACCACTACAAGTTAAGCACCTGAAACCACTTTTCTTTCCATGCTTTATTCATACTATTTTATGAATAGCAGACCTGCTTTTGCAATATGATTTCCTTTGGATATTTCTTGGGTGGCCTGGTATTTAATTTAGTTTACACAAGCTGGAATGTTATGTTAAATTCTTATCAAGGTTATTGTGTATTTCATCTTCATTTTGTTAATCATGTTGCTAACCTAAATCTAGCCTAGAATGCTGRCACCAAAAGTTACGTGGAAGTTCTAGCTGTATATGTGCTTTTCTACATCAGAAAAGGCAGCCTCTTGCCAACACAAATGTCCCCTTAATAAGAATGTACACCCCCCCTAAAAATTTCTTAGTTCTTGCAGAACTTCAACCTTCCATCCCACATGAAGAAGAATAATTTCTGTATTCATTAATCCTGCTTCACAGAAAAATTCCATGTTGCTATTCTTATGCAAACAATAGAGGCGATGCCTGAAAGCTTGCACTCCATCTCTGCTTTGTCAAAGGGCCCTTTTCCAACATTTATTTTAGATCTCATTCAGATAAAATCTATCTGCAGAAGTAACGCCTCAGAAAAAAATCTTGCTAAATACAAAGCCCTGGATTTAGTCATTAAATCCTCCTGATGTGTGTGTGTGCGTACTCTCTCTATTACATACCTAAGAATATCATTTTCGTCTTTCAAGGCTCTAGATTCTTCTGCCAAAGAGGTTAGTTCATTGTTTCTATGTTGCAGTTCAATCAGCTGTTTTTCTAGGTCTTCACAATGGACACGATAATCATCTTTTGCAGCTTCAAGCCTACCAAATCAAAAACAGGAACTCTGTTAAGAACTCATCATTATTACACATTTTTCATTCAGTGCTAGAACTACTGAAAGTAAGACAAAGGAAACCTATTGATTTAAGTAGCCAGAAAAATGGTACTGTAAGCATGGAACTTTTTATCATCTACCTGTTAAATCATAATGGATTGTATACTGCAAACTTACCATATCAATATCAAGCGATCACATGAAAAGTGATTTTTTTCCCCCATAGGGATCACAGAGAGAAAGACTAATATGTAAAAGAAATCAGTACAGTAAAGAGATATGGTGGTTCTGTCGGTGGGGGGGTGTGTGTTAGGGTTTTTTTTGTTTTGTTTACACACAAATCACTTCTGCACTCATTTTCTGCCTTGCATCACCTTTTTTGAAGTGTCAAATGGCTACAATATGGAAGTTACAAAGTAATATTTTCTACAACAAGTAACAGTTTCTTTTTCTTTTTAAAGGTAAGGACTGTCTTTAAAATAGGTTGTTGTGGTTTAAGCCAGCAGGCAGCCAAATACCACACAGCCGCTCGCTCACTCCCCGCCCTCCAGTGGGATGGGGGAGGGAATCGGGGGGGGAAGTAAAATTCATGGATTGAGATAAAGACAGTTCCATAGAACAGAAAAGGAAGGGAAAACAACAACAACAACAACAACAACAATAATAATAATAATGGTAGAATATACAAAATGAGTGATGTACAATGCAACTGCTCACCACCCGCCGACCGATGCCCAGCCCATCCCCAGGCAGCAATCGCTACTTCCCAGACCTCACCTCCTAGTTTATATACTGAGCATGACATCATACAGTATGGAACAGCCCACTGGCCAGTTGGGTTAGCTGTCCTGGCTATGCTCCCTCTCAGCTTCTTGTGCACCTGGCAGAGCATGGGAAGCTGAAAATTCCTTGACTAGTATAAACACTACTTAGCAATAACTAAAACATCAGGGTGTTATCAATATTCTTCTCATACTAAATCCAAAACACAGCACTATACCAGCTACTAGGAAGAAAATTAACTCTATGCCAGCTGAAACCAGGACATATGTTTATGCAGTACTAGAAAGCTTTTATAGCAAAAGAAATTGAGATAGAAAATCCTGAAAGAGTACCAGAAATTCTCAGGAAATATTTGACCTGACAAGCGAGGGATTTTTGAGAGAAATCATTTCATACCTGAAGTTTTCTTCTTGCAGTTGTTCCAGCTGCAACTGTGCATGAAAATACTTTTTTGCAACCACAGTATTTGGATCATCAAGAGAGTCGTCTAATTGCTCTAGCCTGTCATTGATAATCTCATTTTCTGACATCAAGCTGTTTTTTTCATCCTGGAGGGCAGCCACCTAGTGTAGATAAAACAGCATCAACATTGTAAGACCTGTCCAACTGGAAAGAACTAAAGCAAGACAGCAGTACGTCACCAAATTAGTTTATGAAAAAGGTTGAGCGTTTAGAAATTTTAGGATGTAATTTACATAGCATACTTGAGCATACAGATGCTTTAGTGTATGACAGTTATGAAGCACTAAAGGAAAAGTCCTTCTAAAAAAAGACAAATTTTTGTAACTGAAATGATGGTAAAGGCAGACAGTGTGATATGGAGAGAAACTGGTACTTTCATTAAAAAGGATACCGTGGACGCCGTACAAAAAACTTTACGTATTGCTGTAAAGGTACTCTCCATCTTGCTTGTACTTAACAATAAAAAGCAGGATGGCACTGGCTAGCACACTAACACAGTACTGCCGTGCGCTCAGCAGTGAATGGTTGCGCAAGAAGCGGTTTCAGGCGCCATAAGCTAGTAAGCACACACGCAAAAGAAAAAACCTAGACAGCTTCATATAGAGCATGCATTTTTTGCAACAATCAAACAAGTTTGATATTGAAAGTGTTCACAGCTAAGCAAATGAGAATACAACACTTTATTGAAACAGTAAGTATATTAACAGCCATAAAATGGGGAAGGATTAAGAGAGGATAGAACCTTTAAAGTTTTTCTAGTGAAAGCTGTTGTGTTAATTTTAACATCCTGTCAAACATAAGAGCATGTAGCATGTGTTAGTTAACTGGCATTTAAACAGGGACAATATGCTTTTTGGGTTATGTTTTCCTGAATCATAAAGAAAACCTACCTTTCTTATACTCTTGGAAAATATCAAGGAAGACTGAGACCTTACAAGTGAATTTATTAAGAATTAGTTTAAATGAGAAGCGTCAGTCAATATTATGGCTTCAAATAAATAAAATAAAAAAACATATAATGGTGACATTATTAGATTAAACATCAGATATAACCTAGAGTATGCAATATTTAGAAACAGTTTGTTTGTGATCATAATTTAAAAGTCTATCAGTCAAACAGATGTAAGAAACAAAACAGTAATTAATCTACCACTTCATTAGGTGCTGGCTTTCTAGGTTCACTCCTTTTTACATACCAGATGTCACTTTACTATATACATGCACACACAAAACACCTGTGAGTAGAGAGCATATCTGAGCCTTGCTCAGCATACTTCCTGTTCAAGGTTCAGCCACTCAAACATGCACAACATTCACACTTCTAGAATAATGTCTCAGACTTAAAAAAAAAAAAAACAAAACAAAACCAAAAAACAAAACAAACAAAAAACCTTTCACACAACTCAGAGCAACTTTTTAATCTTTTTTCAGTTCCTTTCTGATAGCTTTCTTTTCTTCTTTTCTATTATTTCAACATAATAGAAGTGGTGTCAAAGTCAACACAAATGAAGAGATATTTTAAAAACACATCCCAGTATTAAAGAGCTATGATGTCATTAACTCATCTGTTTATACTCAGCAGTACCTTTCCCTCGAACACCTTTCATGCCTTCGCCTGGCCCACGCTATGCTACGAGCAACTGGCTTTGTGTAACCTATCATTAATTAATAGAGAAATCTTGAAAGAGAAGTTGTGGGAGACAGGACAAAACCTGGGACTTCTCTAGTGAGACATACCAAGTCTCCCAACGGAAGCAGAAAGTGCAAGTAAATTGTTATCCCAGCACCTCTAGAAGAGAGAGCTTTTCAACAGCGAACACAATTTTTGAAGTTTAACAACTATAGTCTGTGAGTTCAGCTGCCAAATCAATCCTCTGGCCCATTAAAAGAAACCATTTTGTCCTGCAGATTCTGCTCACAAGCATTTTTAGATCTCTGCTTTCACTATAAAGCCTTGCTACTGACTGCCTGAAGAAAAAAGGAAAATGAAATATCAATTCAATTCTAACAAGAGCTTCCCGGGCACGGCAATTAGCTATGAGCTACCTTATGTATAAGTATTCTACTTTTTCAGTCGTTATTACCTGTAAGAAATGTAAAACTGGCCTCTGGTTTTGTGTTTGGGTTTTTTTTTTTGGTTTTKKTTTTTTTGTTTGTTTGTTTTTTGTTTGGGGGTTTGTGTTTTGGGTTTTGTTTTGTTTTGGGTTGGGGTTTTTTGTTTTGTTTTTTGTTTGTTTTGGGTTTTTTTTGTTGATGTTGGTTTTTTTGTTGTTGTTTTTTCTAGAGGCTAATACAGCCAGTATAGCATTCTGGCTCCTGCAAGAAGATGCCACCCAAATGTTCTCTTTGTACAGAATCAAATCTGAGATGAACTGCCTTACCAGATAAACCTCTTTCTATTCTCAGACTATAGTGCCATAAAAGAGGAATCAGACTTAGGGCTAACAAATAGATTTTTTTCTTTTTTCTTTAAAAAGTTGATTGAAATGCAAGTTCCTGTTTATTGTTATGAAGTCCTCTCTCCTTTTTCTAAAGAGTGACTTGATTAACTTCTATATCCATTAAAGTAGGCCTATTATCAGTGTGGTTTGAAAGGATCTATTAGTTCCCATGATTTTTATTTCCTGAAATATCCCCCATGTTGCAACTGTGTACAAGAAAAAGTTATAAAATTTTAGATAAATTTCAAATTTTAGTTTTTCATCAACTCTACTGAAAACAGCATCATCTTCCTATGATTAAAACTAATGACTGATTATTACATGAACTGGATTTTTTGGACACAGTTCAAAAGACTAGAAGAAGCAGTGACTAAAAATGAAATGGGCATGATAACCTTGTTCTGATGGCTACCTGCTACTGAGGGTAAACATAAAGCTCGCAGACCAAACAACCTTTTGTTGGCACAGGACCTCAGCTTACACTTCCATCAGAAACTATTTCCAGTAATTGCATTTTGGAGAATGATTGCTTTTCCCTCACAAACAGCTAAGAATTCTCATAGAAACTTAAATAAATGCAAAATTCACTTTGCCCTTCAGAATTTCTGCATCTTAATAGCTGCACCACTACATATTAAAGAAATAAGTGACATGCTGTTTCTTACCTGTAAATCTAGCTCTTGACATCTTTGCGCCAACTCTTCTTTTTCTGCTAGTGCTTCCTGAAGATCTTCCAAAGCTTTTTTAAGCTTTTAAAAAATAAGATGGTCAATCATTCTGGCCCATATCCAAAATACTCACAGTTCTAGCTTCCAAAATATCTCAATTGCTTATACCAATTGTTTAAGAAGGATGTTAGGTACACATTGACACAGAAACCTATATATACACCGTTAGATCAAGACCTCTGTTCATTTCACCTGCATTTTAAATGACTATCACACATAGTAAGTAAATTACTGAAAGTCAGAGTAACATCCAGATTCAACACAACAACTTAGGCTAAAAGCATAACAAAACCAAACACAGGAGCATTTGTGTTGTCACCATTTCAAAATCTCTGCCTGTTAAATCAAATGCCCTTCATCTCAGAATAGAAATAGTGATGCTCCTTTATGGGCAGGTACCTTTAAAGACAACTTCATTTTATGTACAACACCTCGTAGTGTTCAGGTTTTCAAGTTATTTTTAAGGGGTCATGAAAATTCTTGGAAGTGTTTAGCCTGATGTGGCTGAGCCTTGATGTACCTCTAGCTCTTCTTGCAATGTAGGTTTGCACTGGCCAGTTTTACCCCATCCAGGAAGATGACATAGCAGTCACTGCATTTTTTTTAAAGTTATAAAATAGCACATAACTTTTCACTTAATTAGCGCTGAAAACCAGCATTATTTTACTGTATAGTCTCTGCCTACATCAGTATGTTGCTCTGCCCTTTGTGAACCAGTATGGTTGAATCAGATCAGCTCTGAGTGGAAAACAGACCAAGCAGTTTGTGCAGGTAGAAGACAAAAGAGTGCAATTTATTGTTGACGTTATTTTTTTTAACTTTTAGAATTGGAAAGGAAGAGCAGCTGTCCTCTTCATTTAAGGGATGGCAAGATACCAACTTATTGTTCAGGCTTGAACTACAAGAGCAACAAATATTAGGCAGTTACCTGCTGTTCCATTTCACTGGATGCATCACTTGCGGAAGGACCCGTTATCTCCTTGCTCATGAGCTACAGAAAGAGGCCACAGGAAAAGAAGGTTAAATTAGAGGTTAAATATCTGTAAGTTTATTGTCTACCRAGTACCGACTGTATTTTCCACCATGTCCTTGCATCCCTTCGATATATCAAAACAGATTAATAATAATAAAACCACCACCTCATGGTTGGCAAAGGATTTAAACAAATCTAGAATAAGATGACTTCTTTTACCTCCTCTCTCCTCAACCAAGTTAGCAGTAACATCTTATTGGATGAAATCTGTGATCTGTTGAAGTTATTGCTACCCCCTAGTCAAGTTAAAATGGAGTGAACCAGAGGACGGGATTTCACTCAGTTAATTTAACAGTTATCACACTTCTTTGTGTCACGTTAATTGCCATTAACCAAACAAATGGGAACATTAACATAGCTCTCGCTGATCTCCGGTACAAAGATGTACACAGTATGTTTGTCAACAATTAAAGGGCTTTACTTCTTACTCAGGAATTACACTATTATTTCTAGACCTTCTTCAGAAAGAAAGTTTCGTTAGTCAGAATACAAAAAACAACAGGTTTATGGATTTATTTCTCCCAATAGGACACTTGTAGCTTTAAAAACTATGTAGTCAATTTAAATCTAAGTTTTAAAGCCTACTACCAACTCCACTATTATCTTGATGAGGGTGCAATTACACATTACATTTTCTTCAAAGTCAGCATTTAGTTTTTGCCTCCCTCCACACTCTGCTTCACAGTCCTGAAGCTCACAGATGTGAGTGACTGTAGAGCTACGTTGTGAACTGGATCACTAAGATGATCCAACTAAGAACAAACTAAGATAGCAGGGGGAGCACATCATGACAAGAATAGAAGAGATGCAGCTGGGAGTTTGTAAATCAGATGCTGGAATGGTCTGTCAGAACAACGCAGCCTCAGAAACAGTTATGATCAGCTTAACTTTGGGTCCAAGACTACAGCACTGGGACAGAAATTTCAGAACGTGACTCCAGTATAATCGGCAGTTGGCAACAAGATACATTTCTTGTGTGAAACAGGAAATCTTAAGCATTTATTGTCTCCACAAGTTGTATGTTTGGGCATATGAGACTAAAATCAAAACCCCTTGGTTGGGGTCTGGGGCCTCTTGGTGCTGATCCTCCCAGATAATTTAGGGATGTACTTACACTCTTCCCTGACCATTGCTTAGATGAAAGAATTCACAAAGATCAACAAATGGATATTCAGACTTCTCAACTGACAGCATTASGCTATGAATTATTACTTACCTCTTGAATGGCAGTCATGACAACATGCTGAACAGACTCTTCAAGGGTCATGATGTTCTGTATGTGTTCTGTGAAAAAGAATTTGTAGTGACTTATGACAATGTTCATCTTAATGGCTTGAGTAACATGACATACCGCTTGCAGAAAGATCCAGAAGAAACTATTCTCTATAAGGCTTCTTCAAAACAGGTAGCGCTCTTTTTATACAGAGCACTACCGTCAACCAACAACGTTATTACCCAGTAACATGGTAGATAAGAGATTATAATCTCTTATGCTTAAGTGAACAAATTCATACTATGCATAATAGAGCAAGGAGATTTTAAGACATATGTATTTCCATGGTTCTTTTTTCGTACATACATTTATGTATGTACATGCATAAGCTTTTACAAAGAGTCAACAAGCTTGCAACGGAGTTAATAAATAAAACTTAATGAAAAAAAGTAATTGCTAGCATCTTCATTCCCAATGCAGCCTGACGGCTTACTTCCCAAACACCCTATGAGTGTGGTGGCTGCTCATGGCTTGGATGGGCGTCCTCTTCGCTGGGTGAAAAAAATGGCTGGATGGCCAGGCCCAAAGAGTKGTGGTGAATGGAGTKAAATCCAGTTGGYGGCCRGTCACAAGTGGTGTTCCTCAGGGCTCAGTATTGGGGCCAGTTCTGTTTAATATCTTCGTCAATGATCTGGACAAGGGGATTGATTGAACCCTGAGTAAGTTTGCAGACGACACCAAGTTGGGTGGGAGTGTTGATCTGCTTGAGGGTAGGAAGGCTCTGCAGAGGGACCTGGACAGGCTGGATCCATGGGCTGAGGCCAAATGTATGAGGTTCAACAAGGCCAAGTGTCAGGTCCTGCACTTGGGTCACAACAACCCCATGCAACGCTACAGGCTGGGGGAAGAGTGGCTGGAAAGCTGCCTGGCGGAAAAGGACCTGGGGGTGTTGGTCAACAGTCGGCTGAGTATGAGCTGGCAGTGTGCCTAGGTGGCCAAGAAGGCCAACGGCATCCTGGCCTGTATCAAAAATAGTGTGGCCAGCAGGACGAGGGAAGTGATCGTGCCCTTGTACTCGGCACTGGTGAGGATGCACCTCGAATATTGTGTTCAGTTGGTATTAGTGGTGGACTTGGCAGTGTTAGGTTTATGGTTGGACTCTGTGATCTTAAAGGTCTTTTCCAACCTAAATGATTCTATTCTATTCTTTGATGCAGTCATTTCAAACTACCTAGGAATTGCACTTATTCTACTAACAGAATCATACTGAGGATTCCTTAGCCATCAGAGCATTGAGCATTAGCTCTGGTAAGGGGAGAGAAAACTCAACTAATTCAGTCTTGAGCCTCTACAGATAAACAAAAGGCAGTTTCTAATGTAAGTTTTTATTTAATTTGCTTGATTTGCATTTGAATAGTAAGTTTTAGGTCTTGGTAGATATTTTAACAAGTATGAATAATCCACACACACTTCAGACTATTTTTTTTTTAAACCTACCCTGAGCAAAGTTTGAGTTTTATTCACAGAAGTTTCCCATAGATTTTCTGCTTTTAAGTGAACTCCAGTTTCAGAATAGGCATGCAACATATTAACAATAGGGACTTTTTGATACATAAGAAAGAAAAGCTTCTACAGCTATTCCACCTTAACAATCACCTGAGGCAGTCTGCCATTTGTTGAACCGATTAAGGTAGTGCGTACCTTGTTTCCTTTCACAGTTGACTGCACAACCTAAAATAAGCTGCAGAAGCCTGCCCAGTTCAGTGGGATCCGAGTTCTCAGATATTTGGTTTAAGTCCGGAATAAGCTCTTCTGAAATCTGCTGACCCAAGAACTGAAAAAAAAATTAAGAGAGAAAGCRGACTCTGACTTTTGTACAACATGAAAATCTGGTATCATGCAAGAAATCTGGACTCAGTAAGGCATCCAGAGAAAATGGTCTATTAATAAGCTTGTTACTGTAAAACTTATGGAAGGGAAAGATTTTAAACATTAAACGTGGAGATACACACTAAAAATATTGGCTTATGAGAGAGTACATAGATAGTATCAGATTTGGAAATCTGAAGAGGCCTAGCTAAAGCAGATGTCCTTAACTCATTTGTTAGAGCACTTCATACATGAAACCCAGATGTCACACACTGTGCCTCTCTTGGGCCAGCAAAGACTGTTCCAAATGTCTGTTTCCATCCCTCACTGTGGATGTGTGTTTGGGGGAAGGGGTACTCAATCTACTGCTAGCCAATGACCTGTACCATACTTGGCACCTAAGATTTTTTTCTGAATAGGCCTAAAATTACTCTAAAGTAGACAGCATTAAAAAAATACACGCAAAACACCTAGCAATTATTTACTGCAATGAAGCTATGCACTTTAGTAAGAGTTCTATAAAATCATTCTGGCAAAACCACAAGTTTTGAAAGTCTATTAACTGGGCATTTAGTTAACTGACCACTTATATAAGAAAAAGCGACAGTAGTAAGTTATATGTTCTTGGGCTAGACCTCAAATATGAAAGAATTAATTTATTCTACCAACAAAAAAAAAAAAAAAAAAAAAAAAAAGGACTATAAAATGCTTCCAAATTCAGTTGCTCCCTAATCCTTCAAAGTGCTCCTCATAAGCCTAAAGAAGTTCTACTTCTGGGCTTGCCAGAGCACCTCAGTCCTGGTAATATGAAAGGGCTTGGCACTCGATATCACAACTAAGCTCAGGCAAGACCAGGAAGCCGTAAAATGATCTGGCAAATTTTTCTTTACCATACCCATTATGTAACTGTAATCAAGCTCCATACAAAATTCAGAACTTTTGGGTTTAACTCAAAATACAGCACCCTTTTATGGCTACTGTACTGATCCTGCATGAGAGAGAACAAACTATAATCCTTACTATGTCCAGGAGGATTCGTAACTCATCTCCCAGCTTCCAAGTGAGTATCATAACACCTAGACTAGGGTTGCCGAATCTGTTCTGTTGTGTGGAGAAGGATTAAAACTTCACTAGACAAGAGCAAATATGAATGCACACACAAAAGTCAACAGGATTCTGCAGCTCAGTCCTTATGACATTCACCTGGGCAATGACAGAGACATGGTTTCCAGATTATACTCCAAGAGTCTTATCTAAAATACACCTGCTCAAATTAATTTCATATTCACTCAGACCTCCCACTTAACCAGATAATTATCATATACTTTCTGCCAAAAAATTCCTTAAAATAAATTACTTTGCCAAGAAAAAAAAAAAAGCTGGGTGAAGGAGGACAACAATCATCATGTTTAATTATTAGAACAACAAAAAAAATTGCCGCTTTTTCCATACCTCATGATAGTAGTCCATAATTCCTTGCAGTATCTTCTTCAGATTACTGGACTAATTGTTGTACATGAAAGATAAGGTTACAGGCTTTTATTAAAATTCTTAATTTTGCTGAAATTAAATAATAATTTATTATAAAATGTTTACATAGCAGCTCCACGAGAGGACCCTGTAATGACAGGGGAAGAGAAATACCGCAACAGAAAATCCCCATGCAACAATACTGGAAGGCACTTAAACTATCAACAGACAGTTCAAGTTCATTTAAGATAACCTAAAAAAGTCTGAGCTTAATTCTGTGGTTTTTGGACTGCTAGATACTCTCAGGACAGACACGATATCCAGCCTCACACACTTCCACTAACTTCAGTTTTGAATACCTTTATTCTCCAGTTGTCACCAACATCATCTTTAATGCGATTTAGCCAAGATGCATCAAACCAAGCAACATCTCTGAAACAAAATTAAATTATTAAACATCAATAAGCACACAATAAATAAGATACCAGATTCCCAGCATTAAATCATCAGATGTTTGACTACAATGTCTAATAAGGGATGAATTCCTGGAGATTGCAAGTTATACCTATGTCACAGGAAATTTCCATCCTGATGGCTGAATTAAGACACCACCTTGCAGGGCGGGAAGAATTTCTGTACATGCTTGAGCTAGCTACAGCTAGGAACACAAGGATGTGAAGACCTTTGTCATGCTGAATTTTCATACCTGACAAAGTGATCATTATGATGTAAAGAAACATCCTCTTTTGAGTAGTGCTGACATTACATTTAGTACCTACTCCTGTACATTTGGATTTCCAACATTTGCTACAATTTGTCAAAGGCACTTATCAAGGGAAAGAAAAAAAAAAAATTTTAAACTACTGGCATTTCTTTTTTTTTTTTTTTTTTTTTTTTTTTTTTATGTCTTTGGTTCCCCTGGGCAGCATAATTCCCACTTTGCCAGCATAAATAAGGATGAGTTGCTGAGGGAGTTGTTTACACACACTGAGCTGCCAAGCGGTACAATCACAGCATATCTAACAATATCTTAACTTTTACACCATGCTGTTTACTCACTGGTCTCAAAGCACCTAATAAAAGACAATTATTATCTCCACTTGCATATCAACCAACTTGGTTGTAAAGAAGTTTGCCCAAAGCCTGTGGCAGCCTAGTACCACAAACACACAGGAAGTTGGGAAGTGACCCTCAGTGAATAATCAATCCTAAATCAATTTTTGCCATGCCCCAGGAAAGGGGAGAGCTCTGTCTTTACACAGCACATTTAAAACCTTTTCAAGCAGACAGGGGGGTTTCTGGGTTTGGGTTTTTTTGGTTTGTTTTGGTTTTTTGGGGGTGGTGGTGGTGGTACTCATTTTAAGCAATTTCTTAGTAATCAAAAAGTTAGAGCAGGAGATGGTACTTCAGACTTCTCCTTTATTATCTGAGCCAACAACAACAATAAAACTGCAGTGATGACTTGTAGCATGATACTCTTTCGATAAAAGACTCGTGTTACAACCCTCTGAAGTAACTGCAAATTTCAAAACTAGTATGTCTCTCAACTCAGCACCATTTGTCATCACACCAATAAAATAGGACTGACTTTGCTTTTGATTAGCCYGCTATTTTTTTTTAATAATAAAATTGCCATTGAAGTTTCACAATTCTTTTTTCCACACAAATAGTAAGTTATCATTTAAATCCTAGAACTTAAATCTAAATCAATTGAGCAACCCCAAGAGGAAGACAGCACAAAGACATGCCTTTTGAACTTTTAGTTCCTCATTCCAAAGAGGAACATACTGCCTGAAGCATGGATATCCATGGAAATAGCGTTGATGGGAAAAGTTAAAAAGATCGTATCATTCTTGCCCAATTACACTTAAGTATGAATTTAATACTGCAGTATTAGAATATCTCCTCATCACTTTCTCCATTGTATCACAGTATTATTCAACTATTGTATCATCCCCAAACAACAATATAAAGGTGTATTATATCTTCTGCTATAAACTGTCTACTCTAAGTTTCTGTCTACTTTAACTATACAAAAAACCTTTGGGTGAGAGAAAGCTACTATGCACGTCAAACAAAAACCTCAAGAAATTAAATACCTCTTCTTCAAACTTAAGTATCAACTTACATTTGGTGAAGTACCTGCGCCATGGCAACCCCATTAGTCAAGTCCTGAACATCTCTGCAAGGCGCAGCAGTATGGAACGTCTGCAACTAAAAGAGGGAAAAACATTGTGTTTCTTGCTCAGTAGGTAGGTACAGGAAATTAATTACCATTTTCCTTTTCCTCTTTAAGGCACAAGCATTTAGCAAGATGTCTTTCTACTGGAGGCAGCTGAAATCCTTTTTGAACTATGTAGTTTTTAAGCCAACCCAATTACCTCACTACTTGTGACTGTTGATTATGACTAGTAGCTTAATAAGTTATTATTACCATGCTTTGCTTTTTCATGCTAGTCCTTCTACTGTAAATCAGATTATGGAATACTAACTTGGGAAACTAAAGCCATATTTATCCATCCCTCAAATTACGTCGGAGTGCTCAGTTCTGGACACATAACTACCTAAACAAAAAATGGCATCAGATGAACAGGCAGAAGTTGAAGAAAAAAAAAAAAAAATCCAGTCTTTTACTACAAGCATTTAGTAATAGAAGTCATGACACCAATAGAGACCCGTGAAATTATTTGGGGGTTAAGAATGGAAGGGAAAAAATATGCAAAAACAGTTGTCTGAGAGCTACTGCACACTTTAAGGATATGAAGATAGCTGAAAAAGACTGAACCATTTAAACACAGGGCTGGATGCAATTTTACCCCATCTACATATTTCTGTCTAAAGATTAAGCAACAAAGCCCCAGTTCTCACTCTTCTCCTCTATTACAAAACCAGATTATAGATGGAAGCATTTTATAATAAGTTGCCTGACCTATTCTATATGAATCATTATATGCAACTTTCGTATTCTAAGTGGTGCTTCCAGTTCCTTTGTAGTAGGACTATTAAAGTCCCTTCATAGTAGGGCTATACAAACAAGATGCAACTCCCATCCTAAAGAAAAAAATTTAATAGCTCAGTGTTTTGCAGCTAGCTTCTCCAAAAGCAACTCAAATGACATGAATACCTTCAACATGTCTACATTCTTACAGAGCACTGCAATAAACACCCAGCAGACAGCACCATATATGAGAAACCCATCATCAATCTGACATATAATACTAGCTTATTACACATCCATAGGCAGCTCTTCTACTGCCCTGCTAATTTCTGCCTGCAATTCTGACTGCTTCATGTATAAAACCTTAAAACACAGAGGTACCCAGGTCCTCAGATCACTCCACAGACTGTAAAAAGTGACTGCAAACTCTGCAAAATACTCCATCAGGCTCCAGGAATTTGTGTCTTGGAGAACCCCTGGAGCACAGACAGTACATTTCTATTTAACAGTCTTCAATGAAGTTTTCTTCCATGAACTTGGCTGAGGCACTTTTTGCAGCCACAAACTCAGCATCCGCAGATTCTGCAGGATATCCCCTCTTGTCAGAGTTTGTCACCTGCTAGCTTCGCTCATCTCCCCCGCTTCTTGTGCGGATGGTGAACAGACTCTTCCCCCGTTGCCTTCTCCAGGAGCTCAAGTCTGTATTGACCTTTACCATATCCATCTCCTCCCACTGTGTCTTTCCCAGGACCAACAGTCCTCATCTATTCAGCCAATTCTCATATGGAAGCTCTTCCGTGCTTCCCATGAGGACTGTCATTTTTTCTCTTAGTTTTCTGGTTTCCCTGCATTTAAGATCCGTAGGATGGGATTACCTCAATGTTAAAAATGTTTATCCATTTTGAATATTGTGTATTTTTTTTTAAACTATCCCCAAGCTTATATCTAACATTTTGACAGAATTATGTATTATAATTGCAGTATTTTATTCCCCAAAAACCAATCAGCTCAACGCTAACCATTCTAGGTGAGAGCGCCGTTTCCACATGCGTGTCAGTTCATCACGTGGTTACTCAGGAAAATAAGAGTTCATCAGCAATTCTTTCAAATTCAGCCTTCTTTATGACAATGAATAAAACAGAAAGGACAAAGTTTCCTGTTAATTCTATTAAAAGATGTATATGTGGAATTGAATGGAAGCAAGGACAGATCTTTATAATCTCTGTCCACTGCAAAAATTGACTTCTTAAACTTACTATGTTTACAATGTCCTAAATCACCTGTACATCTGTGAGAGGGCTTTCCCAAACACCCTGTGAAACGTAAGCTTCTTCAGAGAATCACAGAATCGTTTAGGTTGGAAAAGACCTTTAAGATCATCCAGTCCAACTGTAAACCTAACACTGCCAAGTCCACCATTAAACCACGTCCCTAAGCACCACATCTACACATCTTTTAAACACCTCCAGGGATGGTGACTCAACCACTTCCCTGGGCAGCCTGTTCCAATGCTTGACAACCCTTTCGGTGAAGAAATTTTTACTGATATTCAGTCTAAACCTCCCCGGCGCAACTTGAGGCCATTTCCTCTCGTCCTATCACTTGTTACTCGGGAGAAAAGACCAACGCCCACCTCACTGCAACCTCCTTTCAGGGAGTTGGAGAGAGTGATAAAGTCTCCCCTTAGCCTCCTTTTCTCCAGGCTAAACACCCCCAGYTCCCTCAGCCGCTCCTCATCAGACTTGTGCTCTAGACCCTTCACCAGCTTCATTGCCCTTCTCTGGACACGCTCCAGCACCTCAATGTCTTTCTTGTAGTGAGGGGCCCAAAACTGAACACAGTATTCGAGGTGYGGCCTCACCAGTGCCGAGTACAGGGGGACAATCACCTCCCTACTCCTGCTGGCCACACTATTTCTGATACAGGCCAGGATGCCGTTGGCCTTCTTGGCCACCTRGGCRCACTGCCAGCTCATACTCAGCCGACTGTTGACCAACACCCCCAGGTCCTTTTCCGCCAGGCAGCTTTCCAGCCACTCTTCCCCAAGCCTGTAGCATGGCATGGGGTTGTTGTGACCCAAGTGCAGGACCTGACACTTGGCCTTGTTGAACCTCATACAATTGGCCTCGGCCCATGGATCCAGCCTGTCCAGGTCCCTCTGCAGAGCCTTCCTACCCTCAAGCAGATCAACACTCCCGCCCAACTTGGTGTCGTCTGCAAACTTACTCAGGGTTCAATCAATCCCCTCGTCCAGATCATTGACGAAGATATTAAACAGAACTGGCCCCAATACTGAGCCCTGAGGAACACCACTTGTGACCGGCCGCCAACTGGATTTCACTCCATTCACCACCACTCTTTGGGCCTGGCCATCCAGCCATTTTTTTCACCCAGCGAAGAGGACGCCCATYCAAGCCACGAGCAGCCAGTTTCTCCAGGAGAATGCTGTGGGAAACGGAGTCAAAGCCTTTGACAAAGCCTTTTGTCAAAGGCTTTTTTAGTAAAGTCTAGGTAGACAACATCCACAGCCTTTCCCTCGCCCACTAAGCAGGTCACCTTGTCACAGAAAGAGATCAGGTTAGTCAAGCAGGACCTGCCTTTCATAAATCCATGCTGCCTGGGCCTGATCACCTGGTTGTCCTGTATGTGCCACATGATGGCACTCAAGATGATCTGCTCCATAACCTTCCCCAGCACCGAGGTCAGACTGACAGGCCTGTAGTTCCATGGATCCTCCTTCTGGCCCTTCTTGTAGATGGGCGTCACATTTGCTAACTTCCAGTCAACTGGGCCCTCCCTGGTTAGCCAGGACTGCTGATAAGGAATTGAAAGTAGCTTGGTGAGCATTCCCGCCAGCTCCCTCAGTACCCTTGGGTGGATCTCATCCGGCCCCATAGACTTCTGTGTGTCTAGGTGGTGTAGCAGGTCGCTATTTCCCCTTGGATTATGGGGTCTTCATTCTGCTCCYCGTCCCTGTCTTCCAGCTCAGGGGGCTGGGTACCCGGAGAACAACCAGTCTTACTGTTAAAGACTGAGGCAAAGAAGGCATTAAGTACCTCAGCCTTTTCCTCATCCTTTGTCACAGTGTTTCCCCCCACATCCAATAAAGGATGGAGATTCTCCTTAGCHCTCCTTTTKTTGCTAATGTATTTATAGAAACATTTTTTATTGTCTTTTACGGCAGTAGCCAGATTAAGTTCTAGTTGGGCTTTGGCCCTTCTAATTTTCTCCCCGCGTAACCTCACTACATCCTTGTAGTCCTCCTGAGTTGCCTGCCCCTTCTTCCAAAGGTCAAACTCTCCTTTTTCCCCCCCCCGAGTTCCAGCCAAAGCGCTCTGTTCAGCCAGGCCGGTCTTCTTCCCCGCTGGCTCGTCCTTTGGCACATGGGGATGGCCTGCTCCTGCGCCTTTAAGATTTCCTTCTTGAAGCATGTCCAGCCTCCCTGGACTCCTTCACCTTTCAGGACTGCCTCCCAAGGGACTCTGTCAAGCAGGCTCCTAAACAGGCCAAAGTCTGCCCTCCGGAAGTTCTGCTGACCCCTCTCCTTACTTCTCCAAGAATTGAAAACTCTGTTGTTTCGTGATCACTATGCCCAAGACGGCCTCCAACCATCACGTCACCCACAAGTCCTTCTCTGTTCACAAACAACAGGTCCAGCGGGGCACCCTCCCTAGTTGGCTCCCTCACCAGCTGTGTCAGGAAGTTCTCTTCCACACACTCCAGGAACCTCCTAGACTGTTTCCTCTCTGCTGTGTTGTATTTCGAGCAGACATCTGGTAAGTTGAAGTCCCCCATGAGAACAGGGGCTGGCGATTGTGAGACTTCTCCCAGCTGCTTATAGAATATTTCGTCTGCCTCTTCATCCTGGTTGGGCAGACTCCCACCATGATATCTGCCTTGTTGGCCTTCCCCCTGATTCTTACCCATAAACACTCAACCCTATCGGCACCATCATTAAGCTCTAGACAATCAAAACACTCCTTAACATACAGGGCTACCCCACCGCCTCTCCTTCCTTGCCTATTGCTTCTGAAGAGTTTATAACCATCTATTGCAGCACTCCAGTTGCACGAGTCATCCCACCATGTTTCCATGATGGCAACTATATCATAGTTTTCCTGCTGTACAATGGCTTCCAGCTCCTCCTGTTTGTTGCCCATGCTGCGTGCATTGGTGTAGATGCACTTCAGTTGGGCTATTGATCCCACCACCTTTCTGGGGGGAGAAACCCTAATTCTTACGTGACCATTCTCAGGCGCTTCCGTGGTTTCTAACACATCCATAACCCTTGTGTCTTTGCTGCCACATGGATCTCCATCCCCAACCTCCACTGAGACAGCAGACCGAAGGACCTCGCTAGCACAGTGTCCCTCAAACATTGGTATGCAGCCCCCAGGCTTATCTCTCACATGCCTGGTTTTATCCCTTTCCCCCTTCAAATCTAGTTTAAAGCTCTTTCAGTGAGCCCTGCCAACTCCTGTGCAAAGATCCTTTTCCCTCTTTGAGACAGCTGTACCCTGTCTGTCGCCAGCAGGCCTGGTGTGGTGTAGACCAACCCACGATCAAAAAACCCAAAATTCTGCCAGTGACACCAGGCTCAGAGCCAGGTATTGATCTGCTGGGTCTTCCCGTTTCTTCCCTCATCATTCCCTGCAACTAGAAGGATAGAAGAGAACACTACTTGTGCTTCTGATCCCTTAACCAGTCGTCCCAAGGCTCTGAAGTCTCTCTTGATTGCCCTCGGACTTCTTGTTGCAATTTCATCGCTGCCTACCTGAAAAATCAATAATGGATAATAATCTGAGGGCCATGCCAGGCTAGGAAGTTTTTTCTTCACATCTTTAACCCAGGCCCCAGGGAGGCAGCAGACTTCCTACGAAGTGGGTCTGGCCTGCATATTGTGCCTTCTGTTCCCTTCAGAAGGGAGTCTCCTATGACAGTGACCTGTCTTTTTTTCTTTATGGAAGCAGTTTTGACGCAGGGCATAGGCCAACTTAACCGCAGCAACACCTCCAAGCTAGATGAACCATCGTCCTCGTTATTCGGTTCGGTTCCACTTGCAGAGCCTCATACCTATTATGCAAGGGCACCTGGGAAGGTGGCGTCGTCACAGAGGAGACGTGCCTGCTGCGCCGGGCAGGAACTTGTCGCCATTGCCCCCTATCCCTTAAGTCACTGTGTTCAGCCAGGTGGAGAGAGGACAGGGAATCCTCCGTACCACATGTCCTGTCTGCCTGTTGGGCCTGTCTCAGGGAAGGTTGGGTGCAGTTCCAGTAGTCTCTCTCTCTCTCACACTCCCTGATACTCCTCAACCTACTCTCCTCCTCCCGGAGCTCCGTCACCTCCCACAGGTGTGCTCACTGCTGCCATCCGGTACTGGCACAAGAGCAGGGCACAGCCTGCAGCCTGGCACCTGGGCGGCAGCGTGTTCCCGCCAGAGCTCTGCCTGGGAAGCTGTGTCAGTCGTGGTGGGTGCAGAGCTTAGAGAGGCCATGGCTTTCTGCCAGGTGGATACCATTGCTCCCTGGTCGAGCTGGCAGAGCTTCAGCGCCCTTCCAGCACGCCCTTCCGCACAAACTCCAGCTCTGAGAATTTCAGGCAGTTGTCGTCCATTCTATGTTTATAAAGAGTGTCCATATACTCTGAATATTTGTCTGCTTGCTTCAAACAGAGTCTAATCTAGCCAAGAAGAGAAAAATATGCAGAGCGAGTTTTTTTCATTTGTTTTTCAATTAAAAAAGTATTTTTTAAATCCTGTATTACAGCAAGTGAAAAGTCAGTAATCCCTGGTAGGTTACATAAAAGATTAAATAGAAGAACACAAACTGAAGCAGCTGTGATTGACAGCACTGGTTTCTAATAGTATAGCAGCCTTAATGCCAACGCAAGAACAGGCACACAAGCTTACAAGACTCAGCATGTCAGAATGCAGAGTTTGATGGCACAATATTGTGATGCTGCCATTTGGATATACCCCCTTGTAAACCAAAGAAATTGCTAAGTATAGGTACCACCATTTCACCCAAGCCTGTTGGAGCAGGTGAACAAAGCCTTAGAAAACCTTGTGACATGCAACACTGCTTTATGTGTGCCAGTATCTCCCAGAATAGAAACAGCTAATTAAAATTAAGCAAAAAGCAGGACTGAGAGTCTTAGTTTCTCCATATATTTAAAAGTTACATAAGCGCCTAGAAATAATATGAGAGTAGTATTAATTATGGGTTCTCCAAACCCCATGCCAGCCCAATCATTTCCTCAAAACAGATTTTTACTGTACTTACAAAACCAATAAAGGTAATGGGCATGGGGAGGAGGTTGGTAGAAGCAGACAGAGACTTCAGGACTATGTAGTACTCCTGATCTTTTTTCAGATTTGATCAGTTTTACTAAATATAGCTTCAAGTACGTGCTGCTACTCATGATGAAGACCATTTCATGAATCTAGCTTAAACGCACCCTGCCGCTTGCTGCTACGAGAGGAGCAAATATTTTTCTCTCAGACGTACAGCTACTATGCTCACAATATACATTTGAAAATTTAATTCTATATCACGTAACACTTAATGCCTTTTCTCTGGATCTGCTGAGGGCTCTACCACCAAACAGCTGTAGATTAAACAAAACTGTTCACATCACCCAGTAGAAATCAACCTATCCAACTCTTGGGAAGGCATGCCCTCAATTTCATCCAGATGATGTAGAGTTGAGGTTCTCCATTTTATACCCAGATTACACATACTAGGGACAGAAGTTTTATAGAGTTAGTCAAAGAGATTTTAAAGTAACAATAAACATTCCCATTCTTAATCCCAGAATATTAATAGAATAACTCAGCCATTGGCAAAGTTAACATTACCAATGCTGCCAGTGCCAAACAGGGGTACATCTATTATGGAAAAAGCTTTCTGTTTAAGACGTTACCATGCATCTAGTCTCTAGTTTGGAGAAAAAGACAGAAGCAGCCTCAGAGCAGTACAGTACCGAAAGGCATTCAAGAAACTTTTGCTCTACTACAGTAAAAAAAATACCTATTGGCTAGGCCTACTGCTGCTAGCCTTATTGCTCCACTCCTACCCAGAGGTGGAAAATATTACAGTTCRCTTCACATATACTAACCAAAGTTTGTCTTTCTGACTTAGAAAATTGTTTCTGAAACAGACTTGCGAGTTCAGTCTTAACAGATATCACTTAAGTCAATTTCCCTTGGAAACTCATATATATTTCCCCTATAATTTAATCTAACTCCATTATGTTTTTCCTGTAACATCCTCAAAACTTTAAATTCAATGACACCTGGGTTGCAGAACCAATAGATAACATTTTTATTCGTATTTTCTCTTTCTCCTCTGGACAATGTATGTTTTCTAATATAATTTCGCTAAAATAAAAAAAAAATACAAGATCTGGCAGCAGAACACAAGAAAATCATGAGCATCTCTTTGCTATATTAATGAGTATATAAATTGAGAAACCTTTAGAACCACAGAGGATTACAGAACCCTTTTCTCTTCAGATATACAGCACTTCATTCCCCCCTACCCAAACATGCTCAACTTCAGAAGACCAATTTTTTTTTTTCTATTATTCAGTCTGAAGTTCAAGTTGAAAGGATGTTTGAAACATATCTTACTGTTAACAATCAGTTTCTACTATGTTGTAAACAAGGTCTGTGAAATAGGGTGTTAAATCTAAAAAACATGCACCTGGCAATGCATCTGCTGAGTGTTGTATACAAAACCTGAACACACAGCGTTGGATGTTCATTTATATCAATGACACTACACAAAGCTCTTTCAGTTAAAGTTCCATTAGCGCTCCCTTTAAGATTCATGATGTAATTGCAGCTATGCACTGTGACGATACTAAAAATGAGAATAGGCTTAAAATATTTTAAGCAGGAATTGTAAAAATTGTAGAAGAGTTCAGCACTGCTGACAGGATTTTGAGACAGAGTTCAGGAATGCATTGATTTATTTTGCAATTGAATCATGATGGAGTTATTCTTACCTGACTACCGAGAGGAAAATACAAAGTTAAAGAGCCCAAAAAAGAGAAAGAAAAGTATGCATAGCTTAAACAACAAAAGATATCCAACTCCAGAGAGGTAAGCATAAGATGACTGAAATTCTAAAGACCAACAAAACATTGGAAGCATACAAGGTCACTAAAAGGAAAATGGAGGGAGGAAAAGAAAGGAGGAAATTGTTTTTCAGTGATTTATTACAGACTTAAACTCATTAAAACTTCTGTACTGTCACGTAGAAAGCAGAAGGAGCACCTACTCTGTTAGCTGTTGCTATCACTTACGCCCGTTTCATTCCTGGATCACCACAATGCTTCTAAAACACGCCCTTCTTTCCCCAATTTACACGTCACATAGGCAAAACACCTGCTATTTCTAGAGAAACCCTTCACGCCAGGTAGTTGTGGCCTTCCCTGCCAAGATTTCATGCAAAAGTTCTATTTAGTAGAGCTCACTCTCACCAAAAACATTGCATCTGCAAGACCAAAATTACAGACGAGGAAGCAGAATAAACTTGGAAAGAACAAGGGATAAAAAGAAAGCAAGCTTGATTGATGAACTGAACAAATACGGTTGGACTCAATGATCTTAACGGTCTTTTCCGACCTAAATGATTCTATGATTCTAAATATGTGCTTCTTGCACAGGCACCACCACACATTTAGGTGTGTTGCACCTGACTAATAAATGCTTTAACCAACTAAAAGCTGGTATGAAATGTTCTGAGGTTTCTGCTCCTGTCAACTCAATTCAAATTAATTGCATATATTTATTATTATTGTTAATTACTGAGCAGTTTCCACATTGAAGCCACTGCTGGAGAACCACTACTTGGGCCTATAGGATATTCAAAAGACCACATCTACACTTCAAGGGTGTTTGCAAGAACATTTTACTGGTGGTAAAAACACTTGTTTCTCAGGCAGGCCCCATTACTGCAGCCGTGCTTGTATCCCAACCGCCTCGTTTCTGCTCACTGTCCGCTGGGGCAGCTCTCCCGCCCCTCAGAGCACCTGGCAGGAGCCCCAACGAGCGGGCTGCTCGCCGCCCCGGGCGGGCAGGGCGCCCACCCGCCCCGGCAGGCCCCAGCCCGCCGCCTCCCTCAGCCTCTGGCCGTCTCCCCCGTCACCACGGCAACGGGGCGGGCCCAACAGGTGCCCTCGCGCCGCTCCCCGCCGCGGCCCTGCAGGCGCGAAGCCGCCCGCCGCCGCGCTCCGGCGGTCTGACAGGAAAAGCCGCTCTCCGCCGGGGGAGGCCGCTCCCGCAGGAGCCCCCCCCGCCGCCGCCTCCTCCTCCTCAGGAGGACCCCTCGGGGGCAGCGAGGACGCGCCACCGGCGGGCAGGGAGGAGGGCGGCGGTGGTGGTGGTGGTGGTGGCGCGCAGGTAGGAGGGACCCCCAGCCCCCGCTCCACTCACCCAGAGGATGAGGCTGTCACAGAGCAGGAGGTCCGCCGGCTTCGCCTCCATGGCAGCGGCCTCTTCCCCCCGCCGGCCGCCCCCGCTCTGGGCGGTTGCGTAAGCACCCGATGCACCGAGCGCGCTTACGCCCGGAAGAACGCGCAGCTGACGTGACAGAACAGCCCACCCCGCCCGCGCCGTTCCGAGCAGCTCCCACCTCAGGGGGGGTGTCAGGACGTACACGTCAGCGCCCGCCCATGCCTTCAAACGCCGGGAGTGGCAGCGGGTGTGACCAATCACAGGGGAGGAGGTGTAGCTGTTCGCGCCAATCATAGGGGGGGCCTCGGTAGGGGCGGGGGCGCGCCTCCCCATGGCGGCTCACCTCAGTGGGCCGTGCTACGACTGCTGCTCCGTTGCGGCCTCTGGGAAGGGGTGTGTGGGCGAAGCGGGAGGGTGTCACCTACCCCTGGGGTGAAGCGTGGGCGGGGGAGTCAGCGGGTACAGCCCCCTACTTTCCCTCCGCGGCTGCGAGGCCGCACAGGAGGCGCCGCTCCGTCCCAAGATGGCGGCCCGGGCCGCGGCTGCCTTTTGGCTGTCACAGCCGCTGCCGTAGGCCGGGGACGGACGGGCCGTGGAGGTCACGGGTGAAGAGCTGCTGGCATGGTTCACACTTACCTGTGCCTAAGGTGTAGGTAGGTCAGTGTACCTGTACCAACCACAAGTGTTGCTTTCAGAGCAGGATACAGAACTGCTTAAAAAATACCATTGTTAAATGAGGCAAAAACATCAATTCCTTCTTTTGGGGAGGCAAAGGATGGGAAGTGCTTAAGCACGAGGCTGATGAGCAACTGTTGCAACCTTTCTCCAGGAGCAAGATGCCCTTGTCCAACAGCGCAGTGGGATTGAGAAGGGCTACGGCAGTTTTGCCTCTTTTTAATTCATATCATCTTTTTTTTTTTTTCTCTCTCCTCAGCCTCAGGGGCAGTTGTTAGTACTACCCAAAACCCACCAGACTCCAGTGTCTCACRGGTGGCAGTCTTCACCCCACCAGCAAGGGGAGTGAAGGAGGCCTGACAGCTCAAGGGGCACTGCTGAACTGCTCCTGCCCAGCAAGTCTTTCATCCACCTGGCAGTGCGCAGGGCACGCTGCCAAGTCTCCGCAGGCGGCCCTGTAATGACTGCCTGCACAGTACGTCAAACACTACCAGACAAGCACCATGCACTCATCTTACATATTTTACTACATGATATCCAAAATGTAGGAGTACTGTTTTGTTTGATCTTTTTTGTTTCAGAAAAAAAACACACCAAAATTCTTTCACTTGCTTTCCTCTACTATATTTGTTTCATAGGAAAAACTTATCTTACTTGACCAGATCTTGGGTATGCCTGGTTCAGGATCTTGTCTTCTATAATACCCTGCCTCAGACACTCCAGAGAAAAGTCTAAGTACCTTACACTAAGAAGATGCGATTACTCTGTCCCTCTGCTGTTTCAGCACAAGAACTTAGTAACTTTTCTCTCCAACAGCCTCTTTTACTAATTGATCTGARCCATTATTTTTTGTTAGCTGATTCTGTTTTATGAAGATTCTTAACATTGCCTGTTGTTACTGGAACGTGCAGGATGGCATTAAACACATCAGTGTTTAGGTCAGCCTAAGAGTGGACTAAATAACTTGAATAATAGCTGTTATAGGCATCGTGTGCTCTCCTTTTTTGGCTATTCTACTTTCAGATACATGCTTTAATTTTCTGTTACTGATTCTACTTTGACTCATAGAGATTAAAATTGTGGTGGATTACATGGACAGTATTTACATGACTATTTCCCCCCATGGTGCTGTCCGGAATTGATAAAGGCTTGAGAGTGGACTTGGATTTCTGGAAACCCTTTGACTGTTTCCTTCTCCAAAGGTTCTTAAAGAGATTTGGTTGCCATGGAAGATTATCGGAAATCCTTATTGAAAATAGAATAAGGAATAAAAGGTTTTTACAGTAAAACCCCACAGAGTTCTGTGCTAGGATTTGTACTGTTGAGCATGCTCATTTTAGTTTTTTAATATTTTTGCTCTTTTATAATTTCTACTAGCTTTTGTTAATTTTTCTTTTACCCCTCTTCCTTTGCTTACTGTTTCTCCTTTCTATAATTTTGTGTCCTTTTCCTTCTCAGGAAGTATCACATCCTAGCGTCTCTCACTTCCTACCAACCTTTACCCCATTTCCTATGACCCACTTCATAGAAACATACAATTCTGCATTTCAACTTCTTGATTTCATATGCACTTTCTCTGCAGATTCAACCTCTCACACACTTGCTTTCTTTATGCAGTTTCCACAGGCAACTCCTTTTTCCTGGTTTTATGCCAGCTGCTTTCCAAGGAACATGGAGCCAAGAGCGAGAACGCAACCAGCAGGGCAGGGGCTTCACCAGCCAGGGCCCCATCCCAGAGTATCCGAGCAAGGTGAGCAGGGGAGGTCCAGGGATGTTCAGCCATGAGTTCAGATGGTCAGGGAAGTTCATGGTGATGAGGCAAGTACAAGGTAAAGCCCGAAAGGTAAACCACCGGTCAGGGTCAGGCCCAGCGAGGTTAACCTGAGTCAGGCACAGTCCCATGATCACCAGGAAGTTCTGAGGTCAAGCTGGGAATTCAGTCCACAGGTCACAGTCCAGATCAGTGGAGTCCATGGCCAGGCACAGGCATGACTGTGACTCTGCTGAAGGCCTAGGGCTGAGCTTAAATAGAGTGGCCCATGGGCAGGGAGCGTGGATGGAGGCACCAAGTGAGGCCATTAAGGTCTATTCGTGCACTCAGGGCCCTGACAACATACTCTGTTTCAGTGGGGTCATCTTCCATACATGCAAAAGCTACTGCAGAGAACAGTTTTCCATGAGAGGGCTATACAGTGCAGACAGGAGGGAAGGGTGGAATGTAATCAGATCCAACCAAGGCCTAATACCCCTGTTTCAGGGTTGCTCCTCATTCAAAAGCATCTAGAAATCATTATTCATAAGGGATGCCTATGCTGGAAAAGTGTTACAGACTGTCGATAGTGCAGGGAGCTTGGCTGAGATCTGTGGGAGAGGCACTCATCTGAAACAAAAGGCAGGCTATACAGGTTTGGTAATCTGGGATTATGTCAGAAGAGATTGGCTCACCCATGCGCTCCTGGCTGTCATATACACGTCAAACGGCTGACTCCGAATGATCGAGTGCTCACCCAGATAAACCAGTATTAACACACAGCAAGGATCTTTCTAAGGAACGTTACACTTACGGCATACCGAATTCTACACAGAACTACAATACAAATGTACGTGGAAATCTGTGCAGCTATTTTACATCTTTCCAATTGCAGCTACCCAGGGGCACATCGGGAACACCACAGCACTGGCAAGCTGTGCTTAGAGTTCAGCTGGGGGGCAGAAGAAGTAACAAAGGGAAGCTATGTAAGTTATGTGGAGTAAGATAGTTTGTTTTTATTTTCTAAGCCTGGTTGGAAATTTCTTCATGAGCTGCAGCTGACATGAATGTCTGTCAGCAAATTCTGGTTTTGTGCCAATCAAAGATTATGACCTATATTAACATTCTAGAAGCAGGGAAGACTAGCTTGGTACCTCACGCCAGGACTGCGGTTCAATCTCCTGATGTCTAATGTCCGCTGTGACTACATTTTAAAGTCAGGTTAAATTACTTCTCACAATGGGAACTTATTTAAAATGTGTTCACTCTTTTTGATAGTGCATCCTTTGCCTTCTTGACAAAGCATCTGACAATCTCTCAGTAAGGGTTGTCTACCTTTCTTAAAAAAGAACAATAGCATTTGCTACAATAATTTAAATTCCTAGGCTTAAAAATAAAATCCGATTCCTAAGGTTTTTTTATATTCGATGGGACTTACATTATTATATCCAGTGATGTGAACAATATTTAGTTCACACGTTACGGTGGCTTGCTCAAGAAAGCCACATATCCAGACACTTGAGTTTTCCCATACCTTGTGTGGCAGATATGCATGTCTCTTGCAGTTTAAAAATATTCTTATTCTTGTTGGAAAATCCTCATTTACAGGACTGCATCTAAAAGGGATTTTCTAAGCACTTGGGAACTAAGACGTCAGAATGTAAAAATACCGAACAGTGACACTTGGTGGTTAGTTATGTAACTTGCACATTTCTCGCCATTAGAATACATGAGATGAAAAATGATCCTCAGCTTTTCAGTCATATTTAGTAGCCTGACTGATGTGGTTTATGGACATCTGCACTTCCCGAGCATCTTTCAAAAGCTTTAGAAGCATCAAATAAGCCTCATGATGTTCTGTGGCACTGAGGCATATTTGAATTTTTCAGATGCAGAAACTAGAAACTAACCAATTGCCAAAATGTGTGCAGTTAATTATTACACAATACAAACTGATTTGATACCTGCTGTATTCCCTGGGCCACACGTCCCTTCACGTCCTGTCATAATCTCTTACATCTTCCTGGCATATACACTCCCACTTCCTTTTGAATCAAGCTCTATGTGTATTGGAAGTTATTATATTTTCATGAAAAAGGCATTGGCTATCTGTCTATTCCCCAAATGTGGCCAATTTAGAAGTTCTTATAATCAAATAAAGATTTTCCAACATAACTGAACACGTAAAAATTATAAAAAACGAAGAAAAAAAACACATCGTGATTCTAATGTGAACTCATGTTATTTGACTGGCTGAAGATTATCAGTATCTTGCTGGTCTCATGCAGGTTTGTGTTTCACGATTGCACAAGAGACGGAGCAGGCTTCCAAAAACTGCAGGTCACTGGCAGTCAGCACTACGGTCTTGTGATTACTGCTGTACCCCAGGGCCTGACAGCTCCGTAGAAAGTTACCCAAGAGACCTGTGTCAGCTGTCAGAGTCATACCAATTCATTGCTTACTCCATTCGGGTGTAAGAACAGGGTGGGGAAACGCTTATTTCATGATTGCTTTCCAATCTTGCCATGAATTGCATTTTCTGAGAGGAGTAACTTCCAGAGCAGGGAGTGGTTGAGGTACAGAGAAAATGTTACAATGATCTGAAAAGGAGCTGTTTGGACACATGATACTGGCTTACCTCCTTATTTCTATCTGAGAAAAACAGCTTGAGGAGATGGAAAGAAAGGATAAAACCAGAAACAGTAAAAAGACAGTCCTGGTGGCTGAAATACTACTGGGATAGCTGATCATTTCACAGTGTTTCTGGTCTGTGCACTTGTATGATTTTTGGTGAGGGCAGGAGGTACTGTTATTGGTGGTTTAGGTAAGGCAGGGGGTAGGATGATATAGGGTATCTAGGGTATGTCTATATTGCACAGTTAGCCAACACGACTGACTACTGTGCTGTGATGTGTTTGAAGGAGATCCCATTGCTTTTTCTGTGAAGATGCTCTACAATACTTTCCAGGTCAATTCCTGAGGGAAATGGGAGCAATGTCATGATGATGAATGTAAAATTTTTCACTTTATAACTAACTGAAGTATCTATTTTGTAAAATACTCTGAAATATTTTGTCTGGCTGTTATAGGAGATGAAAGTCATTATAATCTATTTGTTATCAAAAATAGTAGGAATTCTGGATATTTTGTATATTAATTCTGAAAATTAATACCTTGTACGAGGGTATATTCATCGAAGGAGTCTTGTATTTAGGCTTTTCTGAAAGGTGGAAATATTTTCACATGGAATAAGCGTCTTTCAAGTATATTCACATTTGATGGAAATACTTTCATCACTTGAGGCCCTTCTTGGAAGTCATTCAACTATGAGAACACTTGCTTTTAATAAAAGACTGTTTAAGCCAGTGGGATTCCTGGAATTCCTGAGCCATTTATGCTCTTCTATACACTTTTCTTAGCACATCTTAATGAACATCTTCTTTGATCCCCACAGACTTAATGGTGGTAAGAAATAGTCATCTCATTAAAACCATGAAGGCTTGGACTGGTATTTCCAGTCTGTCTTACAATGAATTTTGTTTTGATGGGAGTAACTCTGGGGTCCTTGGTTACAAAATTTCAGGTATAGTTATCTTAGCCCATGTGATACAGTGAGTGTGTATGTAGAGTACAAATGCATCTACACCTGTTACACAGAATAATAATAACACAATTATTGTGTTATTATTTTAGTATATTCAGTTTATTATAGTAGTTTCAGAAAAAAATAGCAAGTACTTATAAAAATATTAATTAAGGTTTATCATATGTCAGTGAAGTAGGCATTGATAAACTGAAACAGATGTTACTTTAACAATATTGTTAACATGAGCTATGCAGATCACATTTTATTACAGAGAATATTAAATTGCAAAGTAGGAATCTATTGTTAATGTCATGCGTAAGACAAACAAACAAAACCTAGACAGTTTTTTATCTTTTATTGGAGAAAGAAGAGAAAGGGAAAGGAGCTGAATGAACAGAGAGGCTGCTTGGACTTGGTTTGAAGCAATTGTTAAGTTACTTGCCTCAGTACTCTTCAGAGCCACAGGCTCTGCAGAAATGGGCTTCTTTTTAAATTATATATGTGAGTGTCTCTGACCAGGCCACTGTCTCTAAATTCTCCTGGGGAAAGGAAATTCAATTTGCAGGGTCAAAAAGAAAAAGACAAGATAGACTATATGAGGACTACCTTACCTGGTCACTCCTTAAAGAACTAGAAAAGATGAGTGCAGAGAATGACGGATCATCTCTGCTTTAGTATAATGTAATTCCCGGGGCGGGGGAGGTTAGAGAAAAGGTGGAAATAATGCCACAGAGCCAAAAGTCGTGATACCTCATTAAATTCCATAAAAAGCTATACTGGAAACAGAGAGGTCAGAGGTGGAAATCTAACTACCTACATTTATAAAAAAGATTGTGACCAGATCTTTGTAATTGTACCTTTTGGCTTCATACAGCAGGAGAATAAATGGTTAACATCTTTAAGGAATGACCTACCTCAATTATCTCAGGGAAAGATCTCAGAATTGGGAACTTTTATGGACAGTGACTCAAGCAGGATAAAATATTTACACCTCTACGACACCATTTTTCCTCAACAAGACCTCACTTTGTCACTGTAACCTTCCCTCTTAGCATGCTCTCTTGCTCCCTCGGTTGTTTCTGTAACATTTGTCAATCCCGTATCTATGCTTTTTTATTTCTGGCTTTTTGTTTACTTTCTCACAGATATCTGCACTTCTATTTTAGTACTCTTATCTTTTTTTCAGTGAACAAGGTCACAAGTGAAAGTGGGCTTTGGCAATTCCAGTATTAGCTAGCTGACATTAATTGACATCATGGAACTGTTTGCACTGTCGTGGTAGCAGCTCCTGGCTTTACAAGTTCACATGTATTAAATTTCTCAGATACAATTTCAGTTGGTGCCAGTAACAAAAAATTCAGTACTGGGATATGAACTATGACAGAGGCGTATTTGTCACAAACAAATCCACATTCAGACTTTCAAATCCTGTTTCCACAGGTGCATTGAAAAGGCAGTGCGATACTGTGACTTCATTTGACTAAGGCACTGGTTTGGCAGGTGGTTTTGTGTCCCAACAAGACCATTTGGTTTGTAGATTCTGATCCTGAGAATATCCTTGCACTTATTTACTATTGTGCACCAAATACTTTCAGTTTTCACCGCAGTCTGGGATTACTCCATGAGTAAGCTCATGAACATGTTTTTTTCAGAATCAGGAAAATCACAGACTTAATTTCCAGAAAGAAGTAATCCCTTTAGATTGATTCTGTGCCAGGGTACTGGTATGTAGTCTTGCACAGAGAAACTGATTATGGTAATACCTCTAATCTCTCTAAACACGAAATAATTTTCAAAACTCTTTGTTCCTTTGTACTTATTATATACCATTATCTTATTATTCAGAAACATTATCATCAGTATAGAAGATTCACTGAATAAAATATTATTAACTTGTTGGTTATTTTTAAGTGGAAGATTAACAACTAAGTTATTAAAGAGTATTCCTTTCTCAACATCTATAAGTTGGTGTGAAAAATTACTAAAAGACATGTTTTTAAATGGAGTATTTAAATAGTATTCTCTAGTTGACGAAGAAAAGTCTGTGTTCAAAAATAGAAACACTAGGTGAAAATGTCATAGCTATCACTTGCTATTAAATAACACAGAAATGTCTAAAACCCAACCATAGCTAAACAGAGTAGGGTAGCTATAAGTATGTAAAGCATAAGATGAATTTTTCTGATACTCACCACAACATTTATATATTAAATAAGCAAGTTAGCATGCATCTGTCAAAATTGAGTTCAGATTTCCCATCATTTTTATATCAGTCATTTTTCTTTTTTTTCTTTGAAAATAAGCTTCAATTTGCTTAAAAATTTTGAACACATTTTCTTTCATATTTTAAGGTTCTCTTGATATAGCATATTCCAAAGAGTGAAAGCCAACTCCTACAGCAGGGGGGTCAAGCCTCTTTTTAACAGAGTGCTCTCTCTAAGCAGTGCCAGGGAGGTTACAATTATTTTTATTGGCATTTCTAACAAAATTACATTTTGCACTTGGATAATTTTTTAAGATAAAAGTTACAATTGTCTGATTTTACTAGCCATTCACTTATGTTTCCATTTAAAGAGATTTCTCTCTTGCTTTCTTGATGCTCTTCACTGTCAGCTGCTCTGACATGTTTTGCTCTTGCATAGGAACCAGGTTTACAGCAGTTCTGATAGCTTAGCTCCTCATTTTAGCAGAACGCTGTGAAGCCTGCCTACGTATCCAGCAGCCTGCAGCCACCACTCTTACATCCCAGGATGGAATTAGGTCACAGCTGGGACACACTGAGAGTGCATAATGCAAAACTCCATCTCAGCCGAAAACCCCCTGGTTTGTGTCAAATGCCATTACGTAGGCCCTGCTCCAAAACATTGCCAGGAAGTGTTATTTCACGTCTTCATAGTTCTCAATCCCATCTTTATACTTCTCAGGCCCAATTTTTGGTTAGGTAGGCTTTTGTGGAGTAGAATAAGAAACTTTATTTGTAAAATTGGGAATTAATAATGCAATAATACGAGTGGTTGGCATGAACAGACCTGTGGGCTTTGATGGGACTATTTGGCTATGCAAAATAACTCAGGCACATAAGTGTTTGCCAGCTCAAACTCCAAAGCCAAAATGACAACTTATTATCAGTAAACAGTATCACTTGCACTGCAGTTGTGCTTCAAGGCTTCAACCAAAGATCTAGCACCAAAAAAGCCCAACCTACAATTAGACAAGATGGGTCCAGGATTGCAACTTTCATGCATGTACGAGGCCCAAAAAAGTTAGCAAGGCAATAGGAATGGCTGGCCATGGGCTATCATGTTTTTACTGATTTATCGTATAGATTCATAGAAGTTTAAGAGATTTTCTTGTGTCCGTTATCTTTCTCAAAATATTCTGGAGCTATGTGAAGGGAACTTTGCTGTTATTTAACAGTTGTTCTCTGGCAAACAGGTATGGTCAAATTCAAAGAGCTAAGCCTAATAAAATCTCAGTTTCCCTGTTAAAGACTGGGCGCTGAGTGAAAGTATGAGAAGACTGCAGATTCCCTGCTGTCCTGCATCTAGTTGTGCTTGGGGGTGGGGAGAAGTGCTTTGAACTGTAATGGTAGCTGAGCAATAACAGGTTTAGAGTGACATAAAAAATGGAACCAAAATCCTGTGTATTGACACACTGCAGAATTTAGCATCCAGTTTCCAAGACTAGCATGTCTGTTAGGTGAGGGCATAAGTGACTGCGAAAGAGCCATAGCACTATACATACAGCCCCTGGCAAGCAAAAGGAAATCTTCTGGGCTCATTTCACCTTTACAAAACGTCTATAATGTTTTTGCTATTATTTAGTTAGAGGGGGTTTCACCTCTGTATTAAAACCACTCAAATCCTTTTTTGAGTTAGTACTAATCAAATACTCGAGTGGCCTAGCTAAAATAGATTTAACATGTTCAAACCAATTTTCCAGTGTATAAACATTCCTGTCTAAAAATCACAGGAATAACTGACATCTTTGTTAGCAGCCTTCATGAATTTAACATGTTGAGCAGAGCATTGGAAGAAGGTTGGAGAGAAAGAGCTATGCTCAGATATTTGGGGAGTCCATCGGGGTGAAGCATTTTACTAGAACAGCCTGGAGAGGATGCCACTGCTTACACTGTGTCAGTTCTCTGGATAAAGGAACGGCTCCAGCTTCTGCATCTGTCAGTCTGGCACCTTTAATAAGTAATTAAATCACGCTGTAGATTTGTATACATACTTGGATAAATAATAAATGACAGCTATCACACTGGCATGCGAGCACGCCTGCATACCCAGGGCAGGAAATCACATACAGTATTTCATTTGTTGCCAATTTATCTGTAACAAAGTGAGGAAGATGCCCTGGGGACTGGTGACTAACAAGGAGCATTGTTTATGCTACAAATCCCATCCGGTTATTAGTCTTTGAAAAGTGCTTTGTTTAGCTTATCAGTGCTTCAGCAGGAATGCCAGGGGCATTATTTTTGTTCTAAGTGTATTTCTATTCCAATGTTACTGACTCCCACTCCACTCCTCCATATGAGGTTATGTGTTACCTGAGGGCTGAAAATTAGGCATGTGCTTCAATGCCTTGTTGAATCAGGATCAGGATGGTTAACACTGCACAAAACCAAGCCCTTAAAAGGTTTCCTTTTTAATCTTGCTGCATTAAATTGGAGAACATCTTTACAGAAATCAAGCGTTTCTTAAGGACCATAGAGCATGAAAAAAAATAAATACCTTATGAAGTATATATGCCCTTCTATTAAAATTATTTTAGCATGTTAGACCTTCTGCTTAAATTCTACACTTTACTTGATTAATTGGACAATATTGTGTTACACAATCTAATTCTGCAGTTACGCAATTCCAAAGCATCACAAGTGTCTGGCAAGTTTTAAGCCTGTTTCACAACAGTACTGATAAGCTGCTACTCTATCAGATGATCAAAATGCCTGTAGTGTGCCCTTGATCAAGTTAATATTTAAAAATAGTAATGCAATTTTTTTATTAGGTTCAGGTATCTTTTCAATTATGTTAAACATCTTTTGGGGGGGAAGATTTATTCAGATGTTTTAGGAAGGGACGGCTGTTGGGTTTTTTCCCAGGAGTCCTCTGCTTTTTTAGCAGATTTGCTTTATTTGAGGGGGAAAAAAAAACAAACCGCCACATTTCTTTCATAATAATAATTTAGAAAAACTGACAGACCCTTGCCATTGGGCAACTAAGTTAATAGTTGACAAAGACGCATAGCTGACCTTAATGAATGATTCCACACCAACGCTGTCAGCTGGTATAACCTACTCAGCTCCTCTCAAACGTTTCTGGAAAGAGGAATGGTAAGCCAAACTTTACGTAGGTCTTCTGAACCATGGTAGGAAGTGTTCATTAGAATGATCATGAATAAATAATTGAAGTGGTTTTTTTATATTTTTAATCATTAGATTACTTTTGGAAAATTTGCATGAATCAAGTCTTCCCTTTAAAATATGTCATATTTTTAATTTGCTTGTGATTAGGTTAAATATGTATTGTCAAATAATGAGCTGTCAGGTGTATCCTCCCTGATCATCTTAATTGGCTTTGTAATTGAGACACAGGGCAGCTGCTCACCTATCACAGGAATCTGACCAAGAGGTCACACAATATCATGCCTTCCTAATAAGTTTAAACCTCAAAGCAAGGTCTATTTTACTTCTAAATAATGGCACATGTTCATGGAAAAATGAATAAATATTTGTTAGCACTCGAATCTGCTAAGTGCTTTTAAACTTTAAGTCCTTCTCTTCAAACATGCTGATGAGGATGGACTCACCACTGATGCTTTAAAACTAGATTTCCTTGTGGTAAAGCTGAAAGATGTCGTGAGCTGAGCTGTGTCACAGAGATAAAGGTTTCTGACTTCATAATCAAGGACCTGTTCACTACTTCATGCCTTTCTTTTRCATATAAGTATTAAAAATGCATCAAAGCTAGTGGCAGCATTTTAGAACAATAGGCTTAATTTTGCAGAGTTCTACTAGAATTATTTTCTGAAATGCTTAGCTTTCATTTTAAGCCACAAGATCTGTCTGGATTTGAAAAGATCTCCTTTTTCTCAAAAATCTGTCACGTAGGGAACTTCTGGGCTTGAACAGCTTCAAAGCCTGGCCCCTGAAGAAGTACCTACATAGAGAATTCTTTTGCAAATTTGACCCCAAAAGCAAGTAACACCTGTGGTGCTCACTGAGAAAGGAATATAAACATAAGGACCTGATTTTAGAACTGTATTTAAAATAAATATGTAAACTTCCCATGGTCTTCGCCAACCAGCAAATTTAGAATTTGACATGAAGTACTGTACATCGTCGTCCATTGCAACTCCTATGATCTTAATGTAAGTCTTCAAAAGCCATTTGTGTCATATATGAGCATGTATGTCACAGTACATTCAACTCACTGTCTTGCTAGTTTGTTGAAGTGGGTAGGTTCATTTTCCCCCAGTGTTTTTACACAGACAAGTCACTTTATGCCCATTAGCTAGTTCAGGCACGTGGTCTGGTGAAAACTGCTGATGTGGTGTGGTGATGAGGGTTTTCTCACTGGACATGGGAGCTGAATCTCTTTGGTCAGTGAAAGCACTACGCCAGGATTCCCTACATGGGTGAAAGCTTTCACTACTGAGAATTATTTAACAGGTGACCAGTGCCACTCCTTGAAAATGCTGAGCCCTGCCCAGTTCTTTCAAAGAATACTCCTGTGCAATTGAGAGGATGCTGGATCCCCCAGGTTCACAACATGATGGGGTTTTCCTTGCAAATGGTGAGAGTTTAGACATAACCTATGTGTTTAGTATTGCTGTTGGTCAGTGGTAAGCATCTCCAGTACTCGGCCTGGGTGATTTGGGTATTATCCTTACATGTCTCAGTCTCTCTCTGTGCTATATAAGGTACTTGGGAGTCGTAACTCTGGACTAGGGAATTCATGGTGGAAGGGATACCCAAAAGATAGGTATTGTGGCACTTAAAATTTGAGGTGGCAGAGTTTAAGGCTTTCTCTGGATCTTTGGATTCTAAGTCCGTTTTTCAGAATAATCTGCTTCTGAACTTCAGGTGATTTTCTCCCCCCATTTCTTCCAAAGGAAGTAAATTGATTTCTACTGGACTATACATTTTACCATCCCATTCTGGCCGTAGCATGATTCCCAAGAACATATGGGTTAGAAACACCAATATTTTAGGATTTTTAAAGATGAATCTTCGACAAAAGCTAATATTAGGTGTTCAAAGTAGTATTAAGAAAATTGTATGGAAAATCTTGACTTGGGTATCTTCCTTCATATAACAAAACAGGAATGCTGTGGTTTCAAGYATGAGGAATTCTTGAACTTCCCTCTGTCTCTTAGACTTGGGAACAAACTTATTTCAAACCTCACCAGTGTGAGCAGTATGAATCCTGACGGAACTTCCACACTTGGTTTTCTGTACTATAATTTGTGGCACTCCCTAATTTGACTGCAGCTAATCAACAGTTACTGGAACATGATGTTTCTGGTGACAAATGGTGCAAGTTTGCCCCACTTCTCCCAAAGCAGAGATGTTCCTGGCACAGGAGCATAATTTCCGGATGCTGCATAGAAAACTACTTCCATAGTCCCCTTTTTATTCATCAAAGCTGCTTTACAGTATCAGTATGGCATTATCCAGGCCTGGGATTTTCAAAGGCAAGATAGGCACCAAGATCCAAATACAAGGCTATGAAATAGTAGCTTTTATGGGCACTCTCAAAGTTTCCAGCCTAAGATGTTAACAGGAATGACAATTTTAATTACTGTTTGTAATTATGTGTAGAATTACTGTATGAGAGGAAGCTCCCTAAAAATCTGTCATTTTAGGCAAAGTCACACTAAATATTTTATTTTGTTAAGACTGTTTAATGCCATCAAAAAACTCACAGCCTCATGACACAAAATACTGCCATAATCGCTACTTCAATCTCTAATTCAGTCTGCTAGTTCAAATGTTCAAAGGCTGGCTCAAGATTTTTGGAAGGGGTAAATTAATTCTGGCAGACTTATAGCTATGTATGTCGGATATCATCTGTCTTCTCTTTCTATCAGATCCAGCTGGGCGGTCCCCTTATAACTAGGATAAAGCCAACTTGAACACCATTTTGAGTGCTTGGACTAAATAAATCAGAAATTGGATTATGTGCACATAATCTATTAAAAATAAATGAAAGATTTGGCATGTTTTTCCTAGCCTATCTACTCAGGACAAGACTAAGCCACTGATATCTTTGCTGAAGGTGACTCCGAGTCTCTTTTTCCCCCCAAATGCTCTATTGATGTAAGAATGGCTATTACCAGGTCAAACCAGGGCCATCTTGCCCTCTCTGCAGCAATGGATGCCTACAGAAGAATAAAGAAACATTAATGATGCTTCCCCAGAATACTCTTTCATTCTCTAGCAATTTGTGGTTCAGGAACTTCCTTAGTCAGAGGTACTACCTTTGCATTTAATAGTACTTGATGCCTAGTACCTGTTGAACTCAGAAATTTCTAGCATCCATAACAAGAAAGTCCCCTGCTTAATTGTAAATGTAAAGAACTGCCTATTTTTTTTCCTCGGAATTTGGCACCTGTTAGTCATACTGCCAGAGCTGGTCGAGTTTCCCACCTTGCTTCATTCAGTAAGAGAGAGATTACAAGAAGGTAAAAAATGCTGCTTCACGGTACCGAGTTTGAATGATTTTTCTTCATTGAATACATGCACGTATTCTTCACCTAGTGTCATCATTGCCTGGTTCTTTGTTTTAATTCATAGAATCCTAACTCGAACTCAAATGCTCCGAGAGCATTTTCAAGGTCTCAACAGCAACTTGCCCTCAGCTGATGAGTTTCCRGCCCCTCCGCATGGTAGCTTACCTCAGGAGCCAGAACTGGTATCATATGGCAACACAGCAACATTCAATTTTCCTATTTTCTGAACAGCACAAACACTGTTTCTGCAGACTTGCTCATTAAGTCAGCAGAAGATGAGTCATCTGGAAAAAAACTATAATCATTTGTCCCCTAGGAGTTATATAGTAAGTTAATTATTGTACAACACATTTTAATACAAGATACACGAGCGGTTTCAACTTGTTGAGGTTGCAGAGGGCAAGAGAGCTTTTCAAAATTTCCATCGGTTATGGTCTGGGAATGCTGGGTTTCCCTTGACTCAGTATCTATTGCATAATCAGAAACACATTTGGTTCCCTTTGTTGTATGAGACAAAGCTAAAGAAATGTGTGTGTTATTACTTCGCAAAAATGAAGAGTAGATACCTAATCGGCTTATGTCATGTATGCAGTGTTTACAAACACAACTGCTCTGGGGCAGTTCCTCAGCTGACGAAAACTATTACAGCTTGTATCAGTTGAAATAATGCTCTTCCGAATCTGCAAATGCCCTGTCACTATTGCATGGGAAGTCAAAATATAGGAATGTGATGTGCCATATGAATTTGAGGTAGCATTGTGTTAAAACCTGCTTGCCTGGAGTTCACCTGTTGGTGTGGTGGACTTGAATCTGATTATTGTTATGTTTTAGTTATTCATACCCAGTCATCCCAGCTTTGTTGGGCTGTTGTGTGTTGTTATCTCAGCAGGAGATAATCTTATCAGTGCATAGAGAGGAAAATCTGAAAACAATGTAAACGCCTTCAGCATCTGAAATTTTTCTGTTGAGAATCGGAAACAAATACATCTATAACTTCACAAACCATAAAGGAGAAAGACATTTTGCAGTAGTTATGGCACGTTGTTTTAAAACCTCCAGTTCTTCTTATTTACAGATCCTCACTATAGGAAGGAAAGACTGGTATTAAAGATGCTGATTTAAAATTACTAATTTGGTGAACTCGTCATTTTAGACATGGCTGTGGCAAGAGAGCCGGTTTCCTGCTCGTTCATTTGACAGACCTACATGACTACCTCTCTCTTCGTTCTTGGAATTATTACATTAGAAAAATTAATGACTTAAATAAAATCTGTTGTCAAATGAGCTTGAATCTTCACAGTCACTCTGGATCTTCCAGTATTTGACATGCAAAATATAGAATCTATTCAATTTTCTCTTTATCAAAACTTCTATAAATAGGTCAGATGATACTTGGAAGTGTATTCATTGATCCGTCATGTAGACAGGTGCCAATCAGGTATTTGAAAAAGAAATAAGCAATCCAAATTGGGCAACAAGGGACAGCAAGCATACAGTGATACTGTAATCCCAAAGTATGCCATCGTCTCATCTGAATGCCTTACTTCAGTAATGGAGAAATAATACCCATTCCATATAATGCTGGACCTCTGTGGTCATTAAGAAACATGTGAAGTTCATAATTTTTTGATCAAAATACAAAATAAAACAGTAATTGACACCATCTCCTGTTGAACCTTGCTAAACATGTGTAGGCAGTGGAGGACAGTCAATAACCTTCAAGACTGCCTTAAAGTGAAGGAACTTCTTGGAAGCTCCCTCCCAATTTCAGAGGTGCTCCTCTTATTTCTGGGACTGATGGAAACGTTGAAATAACTTTATCTTGAGAAAGAAAGGACACTAACCACATTATTATTACATTTTCTTCAAAGACTGATCTCATTGTGGTTATGGCAATCGAACATACGGTCAAATGCAGGTTTCTCCACGGTGTGCTAAGACGAAGTAGGCAGGTCCGTCATCCATTACAGACTAGCTAATGCATCATAATAAAGGTAGCAAAAACCTTCAATGTGGTAAGGAATCAGTATCAAGTAAGAACGGTTTTTTTACCTCCACAATCCTGGCATAGATGAATATACTGCCAAATAGATTTTTACTGCTTTCAGGCAATGCTTTAGGAGCAAAGACTGGAAAACCAATGTACATCCTTCAGCCTTTCCCCTACAGAAATATTATAATACAGATGTGCTTCAAAATGCCTCTTTAGCATTTCAGAGACTTACAAAATTCTTATCTTACCGTTCTAAAAAAAAAGCTCAATATCATTCTTAATTATAGACTTTGCTAAGCAAAGGAAAGGATTGTTTGGAAGCAATCTTTTTACTTAAAGAAAGGAGTCTTTTTGTTACATAGCCTATGGTAACACACTAAGGATACCAATCTGCCACCCAAGGAAGGCAGCGAACGCACCGGTCTTTATTTCAGTACATTTAAGTGATAGACATGACTACAAAGGAGGAAGAAAAAGGTCCAAAAGCTACAGAGGCAGACTTTGGGTGCTGTCTCACTGATAATGACAGCTAGACAAGCCAGTGGTGCAAACTCGACTGGCTTTCAAAACATAAATATTATCCAGTGGTGTGTGGATGTATCACTGGAAGCAGAAATGTGGCATCATGATCTTACCTCTTGACACTGGTAATTCTGTAGGATTACACAAAGCACTTCATTTCTTGGTGCCTAATTTTCATTATCTGCTGAGGTAACTATTAGTTATGCGTGACATCTATACTTAGTTTCTGTGACTCTCTGCTAATCATAGTAAATTATTATTAATGAACTGAATATGTCAGTCAAAATACTAATTTATTGAAGACTCTGTACTACTTCTCTTCCAGGAATCACTCCAAATTTGGCAACCTAGTAATCACAGTGACTTCAGCTGCCCCATCTGTCTCCAGACAGCTACTCTCCCAGTAGAAACCAACTGTGGACATTTATTCTGTGGTAAGCTTTCTGGATCGATAGTGCAATGCTTATACAGGCTACTAAATAAAGCAATCCTCTTACAGAAATCTCAAGGAATTCTCCCTGGAATTAATTAAGTGCTCTCACGAGAAGCAGGAGAAGTCCCATCTTTATATCCCCCCAAAAATCAGTAACAGTGTTTTTATTTGCTCATTGCTTTCACATCTACAAGGTGCCACTTTTGAAATGCCCAAGAAGTCTTAAGATGACAAGAAGTAACAGATCATCTGACAGGATACTGTTAAATTACAACACAAACTCATGGAATGGGTAACATGCACCAGAAAATCACACAATTTGTATTCAACTATGCAAAAAACCCGATATAAAAATCAACAGTCTAGTAATCATACAGTTTGTAACTGTGAAAGCTCAAGATGTAACGAACATGAAGTCTTATCTTCAAGCATGAGCTCACTTCTGGGAAGACAGCTTGTCTTTTTAATCAACAGCATAAAAATCCAGCTATCCCATAAAATTAATTCTGATTGTATTTATATTGGTGAAAATTGGGAGTAAGACACACTGGGCTTAGGTCTGATCTGTTCCACAGACTTGTTTCCCATGTGAAACATTTGCCTAAAATAAAGCAGAAGTGATCTAGAGCAAGAAGGCATAATTATGTTGTAGTCCTGTAAAAGCTTTCTAAACAAACAAACAAAAAATTAGTGGAAGTTACATATTAAACAATTCAAAAAGTGAGTTTCCAGTCATGTATAAACCTTCTTTTAATCTGTTTATTGTTTTTTAAGTAAATCTGTGTAGTCATACAGGGGAAAAATTTTCAAAGACCTCTCATCACGAAGCATGCTCAGTAGCTGTTTGTTTATTCCAGTCCAGGATCTATCTTAACAGGAAAGGGACAGATCCAGATTTAGAGGGTCCTTCTGTTGAGGCTGCCCGCGGTGTGGTCTCCTGTCCTCCCCCAGTCATCTATAGTCAGTGGATAATCTAAGTAAAACCATAATTCTCTAGATAAATGTGTCTGCTAAATGCCTTCTTTGAGGCTGCTAAGCCATATGGTTAGGATTACAAAATTTAAGTAATTTTTCAAAGGGAATACAAGGATGAAGCATAGAAGAGTAGAGGGAGTTATGTTCATAATTACATTTATAAAGGAGATTTCAGGATTTTTAAGGCCCACATTCTGCACCACTGGAGCCAGTGGGAGCTTTGCACCTGCTCTGAAAGGCAGCAGGATAAGGCCACCAGCATACTTGGACTGAACRATGTTTCTCTCAGACCTCTGAGATACATCGTCCAGTGAATTTACAGGTGAAGTTTACAACCTCACTGCCCCAGCTGCTTTTCAGGTTCCTTGCCAAACGCTGTCATCCCCACAGCAGGGCTGGCAGAAGAGAACTGGAGTTCATGATCTGATGAGACTGAAACTGCCCATGAAGGTACTTCAGGGTTACTGTGCAGCATGAGATCAGTAATCTCTGGCAGAGGGGCAGRCAGGCAGCTGGAGGCAGTACTATCTGATATTGCAACAGCAAGACACATCAGAAGACACTGGTCAGAACCGTAAAGCTCATTTCTACTGCTCTGGCATTTTACAGAGACCTTAAAGCAAATGCAAGTTATACTTATAAGCCATTTACACTTTTTTCACCATGTCAGAGTGTTATAAAAAAGACCTAAGCATAAATGAGAACAAGGGACCGTGTTGTTAATGCTGGTGCAATAAAAGCAGATTTTTATCTTTAGGAACTGTTATTTTTCTCTGGATTGAAATGATGCTCACACAGCACAACTCCTCATCACCACTGCCACTATCTCCATCCCCTGAAACCACAACAAATCAGTGGATCATCAACAGCTAGGGACACTTGGTAGGGCTCATCTACCTCATGAGTGACACCATTTAATACTTCAGGTTGTTTCATGTTTTTATAATACTGTTCTATAACATACAGGAAAAGGATGCTTTGAATATAACTCACTCCAGGACAAACAGTAAGCATATGGCCTCAAAACATGTTTCAAATAATGTCACAGTAGTTATAGTTTCAAGTACAAAGACAGACAGAACAACAAAGATCATCAGCTTTCCTCTTTCTCTGGCCTGGTTAATTTTCCCTTTTCCATCTGTCAATATGACATCATGATACAGACTTTATTTTTATTTTATTTTAAGATCTGCAGAGGAGAAGTACCATATACAAGCTTGGTATATATTGTTATCATTAGCTGTATATATTTAGCTAGGCTTTACTTTCCTCAAGTACATCATCATTTACACTCTAAAGCATTGATTCCAGTGCAATGCATTATATATGTTATGACTATGTTTATACAGTCGAAGCGGCCTCTGTAACATGTCTGTTTTTCATGTCTTAAACCAATAAAACTTTACATTGGGCTTATCAAAACCATTCTGCGTAGATGTAAGTCTGTTGTGACTGAAATCAGTAATAAAACTTCTCTTGATGCCCTGTGGAACAGAGCTAAGGCAATGCTGAGCTCTCTTAATAAATTCCGCTCTGGTAAAAGTTTTATTTAAAAAATGTGGTCAACCCAGAGCTTTTAAAGAAGATTAATGTGGACTTATAAAAAATGTCTGATTTTATTATTAGTAGTAATTCATACAGTTTGTCCTGAAGTTTTCCTTTTCAGCTTCAGTTTGAACCATATGTTCAGGAAGTTCAACTGAAAAGCGATCCTTAAGCAATATTATTTTTTTCTAATTAACAATAACCACAGAGGTATTTTAGAGAAACCTACAGACTCCCTCAGAAGGTTGTGTAGCAGCCTAGATTAAAACAGGATTTTGTCTATTTTATGAAAAATGCACCCAAGCACAAATAGGTCAACTTCAGAGGAGTCCTTCCTTTCCTGGTCAAGGAAGGATTCTGCATGCAGCAAATTTTAATTTCCACAGGCTTCTTTTCTGAAAGCCCTTGAAGAACTATGGGATCCATCAGTGCCCCGTTGTCATCACTGGGACTGAGCAGAGGCACAGCAATACAGCCCTGTGGATCACGATACAGGATCCGGACCCAGAGGGTCAAAGCAGTTCCTGAAGTCAGGCGTGATGTTTGTCAAATGCCAAAGTTCAAGCGAAAGCTGGAAGCTGGCTGCCAGACTGAGTTTATACATACCGCATGGGGATTTAGGTATAAACACAGCCATGTGCCCAGCCAACTGGTCTGTATATGCAAACAAAACAGAAGAGTCATAAAGAAAAACCCTGCACTCAAATGAAAACAAAAGTAAAAAGCACAAGTCGGAGCGAGGTTCATAAAAAATATCTTTGGGCCAAATGTAACATCCCTAGTCCTAGTACAGAAGATGTAACTGATGGCAACATGAACATTTTTATACTTGATTTCAAACACAGTTTCTCCAATATTCCCCTTTTCAGTGACAATAGACACATTAAGTCTGGGTGCAGAAAAACCCTGCACTGAGGGCTTCTGAAGACTTCTTGTTACAATACTGCTTACAAGACACTACTTGCTGGTTATTTTTAAGAACAAAGCATTGTTCAATTCAATAAAACAATTCCATCAAAATGGCAGCGCAGCGTTCTGCTTCTGTTTTCACTGGGGTCCTTGTCAAATTTGATCAGTTTAAATGTTGAGAGATTTTTTTTTCCTGACCTGTCACACTGCACACTGCGCCTGGGAGCTGAAAGTCAAGCTGTGCTGCTTCTGATTAGATGCTATTTATGCTTTGCTGTTTTTGCTGTTAGTGCCAGCACTGACATTCATGTATGTCAACCACTGCTGTCAGTTATATGGGCAGTCTAATCTTACTGTCCTCAGACTCTGCCCTCTTCCACACCTGAGACCTTAGTATGTTGCATTTGGAAATCAGTTAGCAGTTGTCTGGGTAAGAAGAATCAAAAAGAATGCAACAACTCGCTCTTCTGGAGCTATGCAGTTCCAGAAGGGTAACAGAGTTGAAATATATAGTAAGGGGGAGGCGGGGGAGCAAACAGACAAAATAGCTCAGTGTACGATACTTCATCACCAAGATACATGTTGTGCCACCAGGAGTCTGCATCACCAGGCTGTCCCTTGGCTGTGTGTGTTGGTTTATTTGGGATAACTGGCCCTCATAATCCTTACAAGTCAAACTAGCTCTGGAGGAACTCCACCTTTATGCAGCTGCACTGCTTTTGTCCACAGCAGCCAACGCTGCGCTCTGAAGGGTGCCTGTATTCCTGAGCGCTTCAACCACAGCCGGGGCAGCTTCAAGAACAAGATGCTATCCACAGGAACAGAAACTGAATCAAAGTCTCCCTTAGGAGGTCCATGTATCTCTGCGTATACCAGTGTAGAAGAGCTAAGGCTCCATTTTTACACAGTCACTTTGCAGAATAAAAGCACATTTTAAAATGAAAGCAAAGAACTACATTCATTTTTATGTTGTTGAACTACATTCATTTTAGTTGTAGAAAGAGGGTTTATTAATTCTGATAACTTCCATGTAAACATTAAATATCCTCAAATATATTTCATGTATCTTAATACAATTTCTTTTTTTTTTTTTTTTTTTTTTTTTTTTTTTTTTTTTTTTTTTGTAGGTTCCTGTCTGATCACATACTGGAAACATAGTCCCTGGTTAGCAGCAATAACCTGCCCTCTCTGCAGACAAAAGGTAAGACTTACCTCCCTTGTACACATCTGCATTATGATACACACAAAATGACAAGCTTGAGCTCTTGGGATCAACTTTATTTATCCTCTAATTTTCCGTAGCATTTCAAAACCCGCTTAGACTTGAATGACCCTGCAGCCATTCGCATTTATCATTTGCCACGTCATATCAGGCAACTCTGTGAAATATTAAACAGGCCTCCAGCATTTTACTTTTGTATAGTTTATTGAATCTCTGGGATAACATTCCATAAAAAGCAATACGGAAGTTCCTAATCTCATCTGACCCCGGTCAGAGACTGCTGGTTGTGCTGCAAGGTTGGATGCAGGTTATAAAAGGAAAATGTTCTTGCTATTGTGGAACTGCTGGAGCTGGCCAAAGGTCCAGTTGCGAGAGAGAGACTATGGAGAGACACGTGCTACAGAACGCTATCCTTTATATGGGAGATTAAGGTACACCGTGCTAATGCCGATCTTCTTTTCTTATGAAGGTGGTTCTTCTGAATAACATCTCTTGTGAAAAGCAACAAGATAAGCCAAGTAAACAAATTGTACATGACATTAGAGATTACAACAAGCGTTTCTCAGGGCAGCCTCGACCCGTAAGTATTTATAAATCTGCGTTTACCTAGTTAGTAGTGCATAACACATAGAGGATTGAAAGAGACCCAGCAATGAAAACTCGTTTGTATCATGATGTGAATTACCTTTCCATGCGCTTATTGGCGATACCATAGTGGAAGTATTACCATCCACTGCTGGGTCCAGCACCTTCTAGTAAAGGTGCTTCTCGGAGTTCCTAGCTCAGCTGAGTCCTTCTGCAGTCATTCTGGCAGGGAGGAGAAAGCAGTGTGGGATGAAATACAGGAAGCAAAGCAGAACTAGAGATGGTCAGGCTGGAACTTTCAAAWTATGAACTCAGATTTGAACTCCAGGATTTTAACTTGCCTCTAAAATTTCAAATCAGATTCCAGCTTAGAAAGCAGCTGTTTTTTTCCCCAGGTATTGCCAAATTCAAGCAGTCTGCACTGGCTCTGCACTTTCTTAAAGCTGGAATCCCAGCTGGTACAGAGACATGACAGGCAGTGGGAATGATGTGAAAGATGAGGGCTGAAGGCACAAGTGAGGCCTGTTCTTGATAGGGTGCAGAATATCACCAAAGCAAATCTTCCTCTCCTGTCACATCCTGGTAGGGGGCATGAAAGGACTGCAGAGTCTGTTTCAATCTACGGACTAAACTAAGCACTGTAGAGGGGAATATTATTTTTCAACCCAACAAACTAGTATTAATAAAGGGGAATAATCACTCAGTCCTATGGTTCCTGTCCACACCAAGGCGAGAATTGAGGCCTCATTTTCAAGCATTCATAGCCTACACTTGATGCCAGATTTTACAGACAGACATATACTCAGTGCAGCCATTAAGGCCCAGTTTCCAAAAGGATTCAATGATGTCAAGCATAATACTTTCTTTTCAAAGTGCTGGGGCAGTGGGGATTCCTTTTAGAAGTGCGCCTCTAGATACTGCAGAATAATTGAACAGCGTAGGTGGATTTGGACAGCACGGAAAGTTTCTGCATTCAAGAGATCTGAATCTAAAAGTGCTTAAGAGACACATTGAACTGAAAGAACCGCATGCATCAGAATGCAAAATAATGTAACTCATCTGAATATTTAGTTTGCAGATTACCTTTATGACATGCTGTTATTCCTGACTCTTGCCTTGCGAGGAGTCTTCACCTGGGGTGGTCTCGTATGGATTTTTTTCCTAAGAGTTGCTGTTTGCTCCTTTGGAACTATCATATGCTTGTCTTCTCCATTTGACATGAAGCCTGGGCCTCTCTGTAGGATGCTTGGAGCAGCTGATGACATGGTGGTTGTTTCCCTTCTTTTAATTTGCATGATAAACATTTGTCAGCAAATTGCATCTAATGGGGTAAATATGGCAAGGTCTGCAGCTCAGAGCATGCTGTCAGAGTCCTGACTGACTCAAACTTGGATTCCTTGGTCAAACTTCATCAAGCGATGACAGGCTTCTCTTTGATTTGGGGCAGCATATGATGGATTTGTCATTCTGCTGCTGACAAAGGCTGAAGCAGGACTCGGCAATACTTGGCATGGCCAAGTGATTCGATGTGCAAGCGCTTAGGCGGCTAGTTTTACACTGTATACTTGCTAGACTCTTTCATGCTGCATTTTTCTGTAACTTATCTTCACACAAAGTGCCTGAATTGAAAATGCCTAAAGCTATGATCAGAGCCTAAAATTACAATGCCAATCAGCTTGCAGTTGAAGAGTTTTAGAACTCTTGAGCGTTAACATTTTACATCTTGGCTCAATTTGAATAAAATTCTAATCTGAGAACTTAGCAAACTGTACAATTTGCTAAGTCTTGTATAACTCAAGGAATGTTAAGATAGTTATCACTACAAAATCCTGAATCAGTGCTTTGTGTTATCACAGATGATTACACATCCACTGGAATACATATTTTTTACAGCTCTGCAATGAGTATAGTCCTGATTTTAAAATGGATAATATGAAACTGGTAGTAACACTGGCTTGGAACAAAAATGCAACTATAAACTAGAAGTATTACAAGGGGAGAAAAGCATTAAAAAATCATGCAAGAAACACGAACAAATCTCTGTGTAACTCTTTCGTATAAGCTGATGCAAGGTACACAGCTTCCTTGAACTCTGTGCATCTAAGCTTTAACAAAGTCAGCACGACTGTTTGTTTCCTTTCTAGACTTCATACACTCCTTGTGATTTCCTTGTAAGTCTTGGTACCAGTTCAGCCAGAGGGATCAAGGCCAATTTTGTGATGATGATATAAATAGCAGGAAGTTTATGGAAAGTTTGCCGAAGTTGGGGGGTGTGTGTGCATGTCTGTTTGTGGTGAGCTGCAAAGAGTTAAAAATGCTGGTACAGTGCCAGACAACCCTACACATCTGTCCCTGTATAATCTGTACATTTGCTATGTATTTGGAGTCAGTGGACTTCATTTTTACATACGAATTGTATATTAAAATTTGTGAATATTTATTGTTCACAATACACTGGTTTCCAGCTGTTTTCTCCTTCTATGTATTTTCAGCTGACATATTTTATTGTGCCCTTGAATTGTAAGCTATGATACACCATTATGTTGCAGTTGTTTTCTTGCTTGTTATACTCTTTTTGTTATGATGTTTCTTCGTTTTATTCCCATCAACTTTCATTGTCTTTAATTATGTCCCTGAACTTGTAAAGCTGTTTCTCTTAACAATGGGAACTTTGGAAACGGCAACAATTGCTTTTCCATGAACTACAAGGCAGGAAGTGCATTGTTTCTTTAAAAAAATTACCAGATGTTTTTGAGTGCTGACTGCTAACATAAAAAAACCCAGAAACTATTATTTTCCAAGTTCTCTAAGTGTAATTTTGTTATTGTGTAACTTCTGTTTGCATTTAACTGGGAATTACAGCCTATGCCAATACCAAAGAATGGAATTTCTATCAAGCTAAGTGTATAAAGATGGAGTCCATCTATATGAATACTGACTCCACGGAAAGGGACTGTAGGTTGTTTCTCTTGCATAATACAGGCTCACCAAGAGGGTGGCAGTTCACAGTTTAAAGAAAAGAAGGGTTCTCATGAGTGACCTATAACAGGGCTGTAGCTGATCTGAATACGCTCTTCTGTTCTGTCACCCCTCGCTTCTTAAGCCGCTCCTTCAGCTGGGGACCCTGGTTTTGCTTTTTAAACAGAACAGTATCTTTATTAAGAAGTAACAGACAAATGGCAGAGAAAGAAAAGATTTCACTGAAGGTACTGGCAGTGTTTGGATCTTGCGAGATCAAAACAATTTCTACTGTCAAAGGGTGAAATGTTTTTGCTGTATACAACCAGAGTGTCCAAACTCTCTCCTTCCACAGCCCAGTTATGCCACAACCCGTCGTCGTGAGCCTGACAGTACCGTGTAGGACCAACTATCCAGGGCACCCTTCAAAATCACCTGGGAACAAATAAAAGCCTTTTGTTGACTGGATTTGGCCAGCAGGCAGCCAGGAAAGTTTCTGAGCCTTGACAAATGCAAGTCTAAGGAAGGAAAACCCTTTCTCTCTCCCTCTGCGTTCCCTGTACCTGCTGTCGCTGAGTTCAGCTCTGCAGCTGGCAGGCTGCGTGGACGCACATGCTCTGAGCTGGGTCTGGCTGAAGCAACGTGATGAGAATGGACAGGGAGAGCTGGGCTGTTTCAGGGCTGACTCCCCACGAGGCAGCTGGCAGGATGGAAGGAATGCACCTGCATTATGAACATATTTTCAGCAACTGTGTCTGCTCAACCTAGTCTTTCAATGTCAACAGTGGGCCGTTTCACATCTGCACAGCGATTAATGCGCACTGAGGGCGAGTTACTTGCAAAAGACAAAATGGCACAAGTTATTGTTAGCAAAACGACTGTGCTGCAAGAACGGAGACAGAAAAAAGAGAGCAGGAAACAGAAGAAAACAGAGAGAAAAAGATTGCACAGCTGCAAAAGTGATTCTCACATATCAGCCACCAAAGTAGTACTATAATCAGAGTGAAAAGGAACCCAAACAGAACTTTCCAATGGAAATCATGTTTGGGTCTTAGCTGTAGCAGATAGTAAAATTAAAAGGACCATGTGTGTGATGCCAGGTGTAGCTACCTGTGAAAAACACGGCAAAGGGCAGCCATTCAAGTCCATCCGAGTCAGTTATGTTGTTCCTTGTGCTGTTCCTGCTTGTGGCCAGTCTAAATACTGGCACTGGGGTACTCGCAGCTGGTTGTCTTGTCTTCCCTGACTGGAGCAAATGATTATTCCTTGTCCCTGGGGTGCAGGGATTATTGACAGAAAATACCCAGTGCTTCACAGTGAAGTGAGTGCATTTTATTTCTCATTAAAAATTAAAATGTATGCTTTAAATGACAAAAGTATACTTTTAACATGGACAGTACAGGGAGAAGAAATTACCCTCATCACAAGTATGTGGAAATTCATTATCCCTGCTGTTCCCAGATTACATGACTCTGGATTAGAAGCTGTTCATGATGGAGCGATACTCTCTCTGATGTTCCCCAAGTTTCAAAAATACTTCATATTTCTTGTCATAAAATCTGTATAAGAAAGTTAATTTCAACAAAGCCTGAGATTTTAAGATTTAAATCCCCTGTAATATACGTTTACTTCCTTCACTTAGCATCAAAGAAGCTTTGACTCTGTCCTAATGACAAGTTTAACTAGGATCAGAGTCCTGTATGCTGCCAGAGTGCAGTTTCCACCCAAACAAGTGATTTCAAGTTATAATTATACCTTTTGTTTACCCTATGGCCAGCTCCGATTTTCAGGCAGTTCTCCCCCCCCCCCCCCCCCCCCCCCCCCCCGAGCCCTCCGCGGTGGGAGTGGGCAGGCACTGGGGCTTCGCTGCTCTTCTACCCATTTACACCCGCTGGCAGAGCCCCAAGGCTCTGTAAAGGAGAGCTCACGGCTCCCCATCCATACACCCCCCCCCGCCCCGGTTTCTGGAGCGCCGGTTGCCGGCGGACCCCGCGCCCCCGGGGCCGCCCGCAGGGCCGCGCCGCCGCCGCCAGGGGGTGCCCGCGCCCCGCGCCGGGGGAGCCGCCGCGGGCGGGAGCGGCCCCGCAGCGCCCGCGGGCCCCGGGCCCCCGCCTCGGCCCCAAGCGCCKGTCCCCTTCGGGATCACACAGCTCGCTGGCGAAGCGGACGCGAAATTATGCAAAGGTCTGGGTGAGTCGGGAGCTGCAGTCCCTTTGAAACTGCAGCTTGGGTTGCTTTGACCCCCGGCAGCTTCGGAACCGTTCATCGCATCCCTCGCGCTGCTGGTGGCGTCTGCTGGCCAAGGAAAGCCATGGGCATGGCAGAGAGTTACAGGCTGCGGGGCTCACATCCCACTGACGGCAAATGACTGCCTTCAGCCAGGTTAAAGAGTTGGATGCCCACATAATCCTTAAAAAATCTGGGTGATAAATACTACCGCATTCAAGCAGAGCTATAAAGAGACAGACCTCAACTTCATCTTCAGTAAATTCTCACGGATGAACACACAAAAGTCAGGATTACCTTTTATGCTCATGGTTAGGCTGCACGACTCTCCCARTTTTCCCCATTTTTGCCATGGCCTCCTAGTAAAAGACAAACAGAAACTGGAAAAGCCTGTTTTGATTTAAAATACTTTTTGACAAGAACAAGATGTTTCAAAACCAATCGGAACATTACTGATGTATTTTGTTTCAGCTGAACAGGCCAGATGGCATAAAATATGTTCAATCCCATTATATAGTAGTCATGAGAACAAAGTACTGCAGACCCCTCAGTAAACCAAAATCTGTTCCTCTTTCTTACTGGGAGTCCAAGGCAGAACAGACTTATCTTTTATTGTTTACACTAACCAAAGGAAATGTTAAACACTGCATCCCCGGAGGGGAGATTTCTCAAATAAAATGATACTTTACATGAGATCCCTTAATCATATTCTTAAAGTATCAATTCCCTGCAGCAAGGGAGGACTTGAGTGCACTCCAGAAGCTAAAGGTAACTTGCAAAGTTCTGTTACAGAGCCCACAGCTGCCCTCACATTCCAGTATAAAGGGGTAAGAGATAGACTTCGATCCTACTCTGCTTTTGGCCAAAACAAAGTCAAACGAAGAGATCTCGCAGAATCCCCTGCAGAAGGAGTCTCTGGGACAGAGTCCCGTGTGGAAGGGAGAGGACCGAATGATTTGGTTCCTTTCCTGATCTCTGTGAGATTCTGATTTTCTGTGGATTCTCCTAAGCAATCCCACTGGAATGAGACACTAATCACCGATGTTAATAGAGGATCAAGCTCTCAGGCAAGGGTGGAGGCAGCAGGCACAGGCTATTTTCAGTGGAAGTTATTTCACAAGGAGCATTAAAGCGATAGCTTTCAGASGGAACAGTGGTAAACATAAAAGATCAGGATTCAAGAATCAGTGTCCGACTAAATCTCTGTCAGTGTTCATAGTTTCTAAGCAGGACCCTAAACCTGTGTTAATGTTAGTGCCTAAAGCACAGGACGCTGAGAGTATCAGAATGACCCCTGGAGAACAGTCAGCCTGTGCTGCTGCTGGAAGCCAGCTAGTCAAATACTATGGCTAGATTTTTAAAAGGGTTGGATGATTTTATAGGCTGTAATACCTGCTGTAGTAAAATCTCTGCTTCCCACTAATCCAGCGTTTTACAGCTGAGGATCTCCTAGAACTTTACAATGTAGATGAGGAATGTAAACACAGTTTCACCAGCCCAGGACAGGCAGGCAGGCTCTGAGGATAAGCAAGATGACCAGCAGACCTTACGTCTTCTGGTTTCCATTTCCCCTGTGTTAAAGAAATATGATCATGACCTAAATGCTGGGATGTAAGCGGGCTGCCCGTGAAGCCAGCAGGTACTCTTTCTCCCATGCACAGCAGTGTTTGCTCAGCTAGGCACAAAGTGCCTGGGATGCCACCCGTGTGCCAGAGCTGCAGGCGGTCCCCAGCCCTGCCTGGCTGGCTGAACCTGCAGTATTACCTGGCATGTTCTGGGCATGTTTGCTTCATCCTTCAGCATCAACATGTCCTTTTATACTGCCAGTCCAAATGTGCTACTAGAATGTGGAACACCTACTTTCCACATTTGTCAACTTCAGGTGGTTAATACTGGATGAAATCGTGGCTCTACCAAAGTAAAAAGCACTGCCAGTGATGGTGCAGTCAGGATTTACTCTGTTAGTGCTTCTGACAAAACAGCAGCGAGTATTTCTGTGCAGTCATATGCCTATACTCTTTCATACGTGCAGAAGTTGACTGGACTTTTGATTCCCCAAGAAACACCCTTGAAATAACACTTCCAGTGAGATAGCGTGTTCTTTTCTCTGGGACATGTGAGCCTGCTGGCACAGAGACTCTGCACACCAGCCAGATTAAAATACTGGCATAGAAAGGTTGATACCTTTCCCAGTAAGAGAAATGGGCATTTATTCCCTGTTCTTTAACAGGTGATACTTGCTCAAGCATTGTTCCTGTTTACAATAGCCTATCTTTTACAACTCCCTTACATGGCCAGCTGGATTTAGAGGCTACCCAAAAAAATGAATGAACACACAGAAAAAAAAACCCTCAAAGTAAAAGACAATTCCCCCTGTTACAATCAATACTGCTTTTCCAGATAGTTTTGCATCTTACAGAAAACGTAAGGCAAAGGCAAAGCCCCTTGAAGCACTCTCACTAATGGAAAGTCGCCTTGCTTTCTGCTCCCTGCTTTACATCTCTCTTTGAATTGCCTTGAAGATACCGCACGAAAATAAAACCAAGACATCTAAAGGGTCTAAACGTCTCAGACAAAGTCACTTTTTTCTCAGGTGTAACAAAAATGAAAGGGAGGGCCAAACTTTGCCATCCACCCCCTCCGTGCACACGCAGGGTTTCCCTGCTGCTGCCCCATTCTGGGCAGCATTAAGAGAACAGGACACAGACAGCGCCGTTCCCGGGACATGTTCTGCCTCTGCCTAAGTACGCTACACACTCATGTTCTGCTTTACTCTGGGGCCTCTTACGACTTCCAGTGCTGAAAAACGCATTACTGCTTCTTTGGGAAATAAGCCAGCCTTTTGAGATAAACACATCTTCAGACAGGTTTTATTTTCACGCTGTTACCCGTCTAACTACAGGTCTCCTCAGGCTGGTTCAAGAGAGAACAGAAACCAGCACCGACTCCACCAGGCGTGGAAGGCGTGAGGGCAGCCTTGGTGCAGCTGCAGCCCTGGCCCCGGCTCGGGCTCCCTCCTGCACGTCCCCTCGCTCCCCACCTGCGCCTCCGCCACCCTGCTGGGGCCCAACACCACATGGGGCACCTGCGCCACTCCAGCTTTCAGACCAAGTGCTCTGCAGCAGTGGCCTTCAAAGGGTGAAACCAAGTCTCCACAGGGCTGATGAAAGCCTCCTACGCTCCCTGTGAGGTCTCCCCAAACCAGAAACCCCTGGCACAGAGGCCCCATCCTCTGACGGGCGGCCAGGGAGGGGGCCGCTGCTCTGAGTTTATGGCTGGACTCGATGATCTTAAGGGTCTTTTCCAACCTAAATGATTCTGTGATTCTATGATGGGGCCGGCAGCAGGACAGGCTAGAGAGGTCCCTAAAGGAAAACTAGTCCTTCAAGCCCTGATCTRAAGTAGGGAACAGGCCTGGCTGCTGCTTGTCTTCTGCTGGTTCACCCATCTATCCACGTGTGGCTAAGGAGGAAGATGCCATATCTTTCCAGTTTATCAGGTAAAATACTTTTGTATTTTTAAATCTACTGAAAATACATAAGTCTTCGAGAATCCACAGCATTAAGGTTTCACAGCAACTACCACAGTAATGTGGAATAACATGTTAAAAAAATACACAGCCAGCAATTTTCAACAACTCACTCATTCTAGGTTGCTCAAAATATCCTAAATGAATTCCCTCTCCTAATTTGCGTTTCGGTTGYGTGTTTTTTTGTTTTTTAAAGTCAGTTTGGTCATTGTTAATTTGAACAAAAACTTTACTCCCAGAGGAGAGTCTTTTCAACAATTTTCTGGGGACAAAGAGGAACAGAACACTGAAAATATGAATTTATAATGAAATCGGAAACAAAGGAACATTAGAATCGCATTACTGAATCAGATCAACCTTGTGCACTGTTCTGTCTCCAACAAAGCCTTAAATATAGCAAAGTGATAATACTGCTGTTCAGAAATAGTTTGTTTGAGGGTTGACATCCAAATCCATAATTCCAGTCACCAAGAATTTCACAGTCTTAATTTGAATGACGCTCTATCTTCTTTGTTTGCCAGTCTAGACAGTACAATGAATACAGTGATTTAAACACAATGAATTCTCTCTTAAAACAAAATATTTTGTAAAATTGCTTTTTAATCATTTCTTTTCTCTCTTTCCATAAAGGCTATGCTATAAATAAACCCTGAAAGTTCGCATTTGATCATCATTTCTAAAGGCTGGGCAAGAAGCAAGTGAAGGGTTTACACAGAAAAAAAGAGAGGCACTGTGGAGCAGAAATAAAGGGATGCATTCATGATTTCTAACCTTTTGTTAGAGTGTCAAAGCTGAGACAGATACAAGCCAGTAAACACTCTGCTTACCATGGAGAGAGTTAGTCAAAGGGGGTTACCCTGCCTGGGACAGAAGGAACACAGACCCAGGGAACGAAATTCTCCAAGGCCCACCAAGATTTCAGAACAAGATGCCATTTTGCTGCTGGAAGGGCGACCCAGCTGGGAAGGTCAGTAGTCATTCAAATTCGTTCGGTACTGGTGGCTGAATTCTGCTCTTCAGCATGATCTGGGGCAGGGGATAAGTTTAAGACACCAGGGTAGCCTCAACCGGCAGTAGATCTCCCAGGGAAACCCTATTTGGAACCCAGGGAAAACCTCATCTCCTAGGGAAACCCTACTTTGACACAGCATGTAAAAGCTGGAAATTTCAACYGTTGTCCCTTTAATAATGGAAAGGAAAAGGTTTTTAACACTGTCTGACAGACACAGTGCAGCAAGCTACTCTGTCAGGCCAGGAGGCACCAGGAGAAGCATGTCAGCCTGGCATCAGGTGCCCACAGGAGGTGCTTACAGGGGCTATCTTCAGACTGGGAGACCAGTCTTCTCTGATTCCCTAGTCAATGGGCTCCTGCAAGGGCTGTCTCAGAGCACCCAGAATGACCCTGCTCACCCCACAAGAGGAGCCCATCTCCCCTGGGACTACAGAGGGAGCCAAGGAAGACTAGCCCACTTGTGAATAGCCCCTAAGTCTGATTTTCAGTAGTGACTCAAGGACTTATGTGGCTGAATATTACTGAAAATTAATGGGATGTAGGCTCTTAGAAGCATACATCAAATGAGAAATCAGATATAGGGACATCACCCTTAGCTAAGGAAGCCCAGTAACTAAATCCCATTGAAATTAATTATCTGGGAACATCAGTCCCCTTAAGAATTTGGGCTTTTGCTTTATTTAGGTACTTTAAAAATTGTATCCAAAGTTAAATGGATGAGGCATTCGGGCACAAATGCAATTTCCCAGCTGCTTTCTCCCCACTTACCCCTTTTGATAATCCCAAGAAATCTTTGGACTTTTACCTAGCACAGTTATTAACTTAACAGTGAAAACAACCACATGTCATCTAAAGTTTTACTGTACAATTTCAGTGGCTGAAAGCATTTGGCCTGCACATACAAAAGCATACAGCAAAGCTCACCAAATTGTGTGGGTATACCATGCTCCAGTTACAGCAACAGTGTGCCAGCTACTTGGAGGAAGGATCCCTAGACAATATGAAAACCAAGAGGTGTACTCAAATGCAAATTAAGCAAGTTTTCTCTGTGAAAGCTGCTGGTTTATGGCTTGTCCAGTGAACCAGCCATGGCTCTGTTGCACCAAGAATGACTGGGCTCCGAATGATGGGAAGGATGAAAAATAACTCTCTTTTGGATCATAACTTACAACATAACTAATTCAGGAACCTCAGAACAAGCTGGAATGAGACGCATGGCTTACTCTTCTTCTTCCCAAGCTGAAGTTGTTAATTCACCTCATCTTAGTACTTCTGCAAAAGTAGGAAATTACATTCATTTTTACTGTGGCAATACAAGCCAAGCTATCAAATGCTGCCATTCTTATAGCCAAATGCAGTGGGAAATCTGTACCAGCAGACATACTTCGTCACATATTCCTGAGAATGACAGGAGTGTATGCAYGGACGATCAGTCTCAACTTCTGAACCACACAGAGCTTGGAAATGCAAATTTTGCCGTCATTACCCTGAAGACATTACCCAGACTCCCACTCAGGTCAGTCTCGACTCTCTGGTGTTTTTGTACGGCTCTGCTGTCACAGGTCCAGCATCAGAGGAAAATAATTTAAAAGTTGCCCCATTCACAACAGACTGAAATGTAAGAACATTCTTCCCCACCAGATTTGTTCTGATGTGCAGAATTCAGCAGGTGTTAAGTACCTTCAAACTAAGAGACTGACTTTCTTTACACTTCTAAGTCCTCATAACAAATACAGTAAATAATGTTATATGTAATAATTTTTACTGTTCTTCAACAGTGAAGAACCCTTCTCACTCATCACTATTCCACACACATAAGCGGAGACTAGCAGATGCTAACTAACATCATTTTAACAAGTCCAGTCACAGATATATTTGGATTTGAGAGGAATAAATAGATTTCTTGAAATGCTGATGTTCAAGAAATACTTTTAAACTTTTCTAAGAATTGTAAGCAAGGCTGCTATTTTCTTGCAGGCTTTTATTTAGGGATTGCTTACTCAATAGCCTGGAGATGTAAAATTCATCTTATCTATGCTTACAGGAGTTACACGAATGTATTTATGTAACAGAGCCCTAGCAGAACATTACTTTTTAGTGGTATATGACTGCATGAAGAAAGCATGTGATGGACCATATACAATATTTTTCTAGTGGGTTTTTTCCCCCCTTAAATTTGTTTGAGTTATAGGGGCAGATCTTGGCAGCATGCACAAAGCCCAAAATCTGTAACTCAATTCTCTGTGGTATTCTGAATGGAGCAAGCCAAGTTTTAAAACACATTATGGATAAATATTAGAGCTGGGCAAAAATTTCACACCTAAGACCAAAGTGTGAAAATTTGGCTTTCCCTCATTTAGTGAAAAGGTGGAAAATTTCACACAAGCTTGTATTTTCCTTTTGCTCTGTTCYAACATAGATTTCTGTGTTTGTATCAAACCTCAGAGAGAGAAAGAGAGTGTGTCTGTCTGTCTGTGTCTGTAAGTGAGACTGCAGAGAAGGAGGGAGAAGAGGGCGGAAGGATGGAGGTCCAGCGAGCAGGACACCAGCTCAGCACGTGAGTTCAAGTCTGTCTTCCAGGAAAAGTCACTGGCCTTTTGAATCTCACTATCCACACATTAGATGACAGCACTGGCACATCTTAGAGGAGTATTTCACGCATTTGTTTATTAAAGACTGTTACTGTGGTGGAGGGAAATCAGGCAGGTAGTTTAGAAGAAGCCCAACATTATTCTACCCCTAAACCATCCAACTTCAGTTGACAGGGCCAACTGGATGGGCCTTGGACGGATCCTCAGTACTGCGACAAGGTAGTTTTCTGGTTCAAGCACTGAATCAGGATCCAGAAAGTTTGCGACAGATTCCCCAAGTTATCTGGGACATGTAATTTACTCTTTTAAGTTTCAGTTACCTCTCTCTGAAATAGGCTGCACCCATTGTTTTCCCCCAGGTTTGGTTTGGCTTGTACACACAGTTTGTAAACTCTAGGTTTGTCCCTAATTTTGTATTGTAGGTGGTACACAGAGCTCTCAGTCCTACTGCAGCCCTCCGTGCCTCATTGAAGTACGTATCACTTGACCTGTCCTCCACCGTAGGAGCATGGTTTTCACTCCTTCGTATCAGAGAAAAGAACAAACGGAAAAGAGATCATGTAACAGGTGAGACAAGTGCAGATAAGGCCACGGTACCAATTCTACCTCCAGAGCACCTACTTTTACTCTGCTTCAGTGACTCCACTGAGTGTTAGACAGACTGCGGCCACCGCAGCTCAGTGTCACACAGAGCTTGTGCTTCAGCCAGGCTGGCCAGCCAACAGACAAAGACATAAGAGGAGCAGCAGTGGCAATGCAGCTGCTGTAAAGGGTGGCTTGTTGTGCTGGCGATGATATTAATTACTTATTCCGCAGACCAAATTTAGAATGGGATGAGGGTCAGCTATGATTGCCACATCATCTATCAGCTGGAAGCTATGTTTGGGTCTAAGCTCCAGCCACACTGCTACTAAATATAGGTTGGTTTGTTGTTGATTTGACTCTGCACTCTCCTGCGTTGCCTTTGACTATCAAATAATTAAGCAGTTTGCTTTGTGAGGGCTCCATTGCTGGCACCTCTTAGTGCCCAAAGCTGCTTGGATGCAAACTTGACAGCTTAGCAGGGGTTTCAGCTTACCCGGGCAATGGAAAGAGCCCAAGTGCTTAGCTCCTGTTTCAGTTTCACAGATTGCTGGCACTGGGTGCCATGAATCAACAGTCTGTGGGCAACATCTAAGCAGTCTGCACCAGAACTGGGGCATGGTTTAGCCGCACTTACCCTGACATGAGCTTATATAGATTATTCATGAAGTGTATGTCCACTTTACAATGCCTGTGTATGAAGATCCAAGATAGCTTTAATACGGCTAGCCCAGATACTGGTAAGATGCAATCACAGCAGCACAGAGGTCTGCCCAGCCTGCCCACCAGGCTGGTTTCCACAACCTGGGGCCCACTCTGCCTCCCCGCTGGTCCCGCACTGTGGGTGGCGATGCCACGGCTGGCAGCTTCGTTACCAAAGGGGAGGCTCCCTGACTACACCACCAACTGGGACAGACAGTACATCTCCCTCACCCCCTTCTGAGGTGGAATAAATTTGTTAACCACACACAGCATCGCTGTTACAATAGACTAAGAAAGTTTGTCCATATAAACCACATGAAAATATATTGATTTAACCCACTTTTTAGGCTTGGGAACGTTATGCTGACAGGCAGCTCTGTTTAACAGAAAGCAAGCTCACCTGGGAGTCAAGAGAGCAGATTCCTACATCAGATCCCAATGCAGGGGACTGCACTATAGCTGTAAGCTAAATCAGCCCTCTCCATACTCATCGCTGCTGGTGATGGAGTAAACTAAGCCTGGGAGCGCTGCTCTTCTGCACAACCTGCAACAAGTTATTTTGCTACTCTGGCTCGCTTCTCACCCTCTGCTTGCAGTACCTGTCCTAATGCTTTTACCCTCAATTTTAGGTGGTAAAACCTTTGGGGCAGGCAGGGCAGGTGTGTGCTTCCACACTAACTTGCACAACGAGAGAACAAAAGAAATGAGCTGGGCAGAAAGCAGAGGGAGTCATTTGGACAGGGGACAGTAAAACAGAGAAGTTGCATCCGCACAGGATATCCTGACACTCAGCTGTGTATTTGACACAATATTTAGTTGAACTGCACCACTTCCTTTAAGGTGCAACATTCAGATTTATTCAGCTGATTTCTTTTCACATTCACGCTGAACATACAGCTTTCCTCGCGTTTAGTCATTAAGTTCAAACTTTTATTTGCCATCTGGCAATGGACTGGGGTTTACTGGGGGGAGGGGATAGGAAAGGGGACTTTTTTTTCTTTTTTTTTTTTTTTTTTTTTTTTTTTTTTGCATCTGTATTTGCTTTATGAGCTATGGCTAAGGCATCATTTACACATGGGGAACTGGATTGGGTTCTCTCAATTCTTTCCATATGTTCACTTATGCTGTCAAAACATTTTTTCGATCTAATTAATCTGCACACGTCTCTCTGTTCATTTCCCCACTCCGTGGGTTTTAGCATTTTTGGGGTATCTAGCTGGGATTTTGTCATAAAAACAACTTCTGCCTACACTTTGCTTTAGGGTTACTCCATCAAGAAAATTATTAGTGACATTTCACTCTTCTCCATCTAATTATTCTTTCCATCTTTCCAACACTGGCTGAGGAGGCTTTCCTTTTCCCCTCATCTTTCAAATATATTCTTTGCCATGCTTGAGTGTCTACCTGAGGTTAATGAGGGAAATCCCTGCTGTGAGTTTTGATTTGGGATTATTTTTTATCTAGTTAATCTGATGTGTGGTTTACTATAAAAAAAACTATACCTCAGAAATATGCTTACATTTTACCCAATCTGGACTGCATCTGGGAAATTACCCTGGACAGGGGCTCATAAAAAGCACGAGACCTTTAAAAAAAAAAAGTATTTCACTACTGTAAACCAGTAGAAGGTTGAGATGTTAAAACAGAGAGTAAAACTGCATTAAAATATGAAGAGAGCCTTTCTGGTAACCTTACAGACATCCTATATCTCCAACAAAAAATTAAAATATCACTTAAGAGAAAACTGGTATTTTATAGATATCCAACATGCAGCGGGCAGAGAGTAAAACCTAGAAGAAATGAGTAATCTGTTAAGAGTTTAGAACTGGACTGCACAGCCATTTCTCCTTGAGAAGCACAGTACAGAGAAGATAGCTGTCTATGGCAGAGGGCATTTGGTTTCCTTGCCATAATTACTACAGACAAGGAGTTAGGAACTTTTTCTAGCACACAGTTCCAGAAAGTATTTTTCTTTCCCAAATTAGAGGCTACAAGTGACTAAACTGAGTGAGAGCTGAAGCAAGGCACACTGATCAGCTGATGATATTGTCCCGTTTTGTTAAAAACAGGGCACCCTCTCTTGTCTAGGTCTGAAAATCAGGCAGCCAGGGATGAGAAGCTACTGCTCTCATTTGCTCTTCTGCCATTAAAACTGTCCTTTAAGAAAAGTGCTGTTCCTAAAAAGCACTTTAAATGCTGGGTACATATTGCTACAAAATTGTAGAAAGCTCTTGATTCCTTAAAAACCTGGGAAGCCTGGTCTGACAGATAGGATGGCTGGTCTGTTGCCAAATGTGCTCTAAGACCAGCAAGGGAGAATCCCAACCTGAACTGTGGGATTCCTGTGGACACAGAATTCAGAGAGATTTATATGAGGGAACGGTAATAGTCACATCAAAATAGGTGTTCTGCTCCCCTTGCTCCTAAGAAGTTTGGCTTGTATCTCTTGGAGACCATTGGGAAATAGTAAATACAGTTCTCTTTAGCATTAAAACTTCTCTGAAGGTAGGAACCTCTTTATATGCACAACCTCTCTGTGTACTGCAATTACATTTATTGCATAGAAAAACCTGTAGGCACCAACTTACACAAATTCATTGGGAAGAAACTATTCTTGTTCGTAAATGTCAAAAGTTACCCTCATCACTACTCTATCTATCTGTCAGGCCTGACATTTTTCTGTAGAAAACCAAAACCAAGGGCTATTAATCCCCACCTGCCCCAGAGCCATAAAAGAGCCTCTGATTACAGTAATATTACATAACCCCTTTTAATGAGCAAATCTAAACCTGCCACCCAGCATTGCCAGCAGGAATTTTTAAAGGTATCTGAGGCATCTTCTTCCTTAGGAGACCTTCTAAGAAAGCATTTGTATTTATTTGGCAAATAGAAAAAGAGCACATTTTATAACTGACTGTGCCCAAAACAATAGCTGGTTCTGTCTGAAAACACACCAGTTAGAATTAAAAGTGCAGTTAGCATGTGAGTGAGTCATCAAGTGGTAGCTGAGTTTGGCTGGCTCACAGCCTGAGACCAATATAGCACCATCCTGCCCCAGGGGTTATCTTTAAAGTAGAGATCTTGCAGAGAAGAGCACACTAGACAGACTCCACCTTCCCACCTCCAAATTTTGGATAGGTGGGAGGGTTGGGGAGCTTGTTTATAAGCTGTCCTTTTTACCTCTGGGAAAGGCGAACAGCACTGAATCCCTCCAGAGGGACGTTCTCACTTCACAACAGTGAGGTTGTCACCATTCCTACTTTTGCTTTGCTGTCCCATCCCATTTCCCATTTTTTAAGAAGCCCTCAGTGAGCTGCACCTTGTGGCTCCTATTTCCAAGCAAACCTTGCCCCTTCACTCACTTTAACGAGAAATTTCTAACCCACCACTCCTAAAGTGCTTATGGGGAAAAGCTCTTCCAGCACAATTTCTGTGACTGTAAGGAGGCCAGTCAGATATGCCAGCTCCTGAATTTTAATCTTGGACAAGTCACACAAGCTTTCTTGCACCTCAGTTTCTCATATATTCCATGGGAATCAATAACACCACTAGATTAATATCAAACACTTAGGAGGGAAATCTAGCCCACGTGGGACACAACTGAAGAAAAAACACCTTGTGCCTCACGATTCAGCTGCTCCTAAGAATTGAGCCAATTCCTGCTGCTGAGGATCTGGCCTTTCATTTAAAGACAGCAAGCTGAGAGAAGAGATGAATAGCAGAGACTCAAATGGCTCGTGGAGCTTTTCACTTGTAGGTCACCAATCAGAACCTCAGCGAGGTCAGTGAGTGTTTGCGAGTTACCGTGGTATGCAAGCTTTTTATAGTGTCCTTTGCAAAGCGGATTTATTGGTTTCAAATTAATTTCTATTGTATGCAGTTTTCACAACATGAAACCCTCCATTGTTACAGCTCAGTCACTGTTAACCCTTCACAAAGCTACACAAGAGAAACTGCTACCACCACCTGAACAGCCTGCCTTTTAAAATCGTACTTGAAGAAGCATCCTAACTGTGAACTGAGCCTGGATGACCTCAAAGAGCCTTTCCTAGCCTTGGGTAGAGGCACAGCCATGTGAGGAAAGTTGTACTGCAGCTGCACATACTGTTCCTCACTCGTGCATAAATCGGGAAAGGCAGAGCCCAGCTCTGCAGGCTTGTTCTTTACTCCCCACAGTGACTCTGCAGCCCTCACTGGGTCTACTCATGGAGAAAGATAAGTGTGTGTGCTGGCAGCATCACAGGCCTATTCTTTGCAGAAAGTACTTTCTGAAAGAAAAAACAAAATAGAAGAAGCAAAAATGAACAACTATATCATTATCTAATGTGCTGAGATCTCAGCAGAGATCATTTCAAAGATCCATATTGTTTACAGCAGCTGAGGAGTCTAACAAGTGCTGAAGCTGTGCTCTCGCTTAAAGTGCTAACATATTTACAGTTTTCAATCCTGTCCTTAGCGCTTATCTGTCATTTCAAGATGAATGCTCCTTTTGTACAGGCTAATTACTTGCACGAATACTGCCCTAGCTCAAAATCCCAGATTTGTTTCGCTTTTCCATTAGCAGCGATTTTGTACTTTGGAAATTGCTTAATACAGCAAATCTAAAAAAAAGCTAGTTTTTGTTCAAAGGTGTTTCTTTGGCTGTGACAGGTATAGAATGAGAGGAGGGACATTAAATTACTTTTATCTGATGGAAGTCTTAATTTTACTATACAACTTTTCTAAACGCACTTACCCATTGTTCTGCTCTGGCTTGGTTTTTGGTCTTAAGATTAATTTGTGCAGATCTATATAAAATCAGACTAGATCAGTAACAGACTGCTTGATAAGACGCGGTTATCTCATGCTCAACAATCTTTTCTCTATATATAATACGTGAAAAATTTGGTAGGATCCCATCCTGCCCCTTCCTCTTCTAATAAACGGTAGGATCATGTGCAACTGAAAAGCTGTCAGTCATTTCATTTTTACAGRAATAGAAGGAATGCAGGCCATTCTACAACTCAGTAACGTAATTTAAAAAAACACAACCCAGACATGCAAGAAAAAGGATACAGTTCTAACAAGGAGGTCTTATCCTGTTGAATGTTTTACATTACATTCATTGGGTTACTGACCTGTCACAAACCAGTTTCAGATGTAAATCAAAAAACGCTCAGCAATGCAAGATGCATCTGTTGTTTCTGCTAGTCCTGATCACACTGCAGTCAAAAAAGATAACATCTGATTTTCAGAATTCTCCAGCAAATGTCTTCAACTGCAGTTTAGAAGGCTCCATAGTTGAGCAAAAAGAACACCCAGTCTCTCAGTTACATGTTAGATACTGCATTAGATACCTACAGCTACAAGCCTGTGAATGAAAATGCTGATCTTGAATTAGCCTTTGCTGTTCCTAAGGAATTGCCAATACAAACCATGAGTGAATTCGTGCTTTAAAGGATGTGGTCTCCCTTCGCTGCCCAAATATTTTCTAAAAACAAGAATTCTGCATATGAAGTGCATTTCATTGTGAATGTATAACACAACCTTTAAAAGTCACGAATGCTCTAAATATTAAAAATTGATATAAACTTCTGAGTTGTATTCATGTCATACTATATCAGCCATCTTTCATATTATATACATAGCAATGAAAATTCCCATACGTAATAAACTGGTTGCAGTTCTAAAGTAAGCTTTTGTTTTCTTTTGCAGAAGTCAAAAGATTTTCCAATTACGTGCAACTGAGTTGTCAGTCTACCGGCCTTTCCATTCTTACTTATTTTAATCTACCAGAGCAACACCATTAGCATCATCATTCATTTTCTTTGCACTTTTCATTCTATCACCTTTAATGTAACTATAAAACCAGCCTATGAGGTACTTAAATATCATTAGATCTGCTTCACAAATCAGCTGGATGAAGAACAAAGTTAAACAACTTGCCCAAAGTCACAGACAGAGTCAGTGGCAAAGCTGGGAATAAAACCCACGTACCTAACTCTTGAGTTGGATAACATACATTGTTTTCTCATGGCAAAATTCTGCTTTTATTTATACCGAGGTAACCTCAGAAGAACTTGATACTACAGTGGCTTATGTTAGATTTGAACTAGTACAGCTGATGAGTTTCACCCAATATATGCATCATCTCCCATTACCAGGCTGCTAAACGAACTACATGGGAAAAGACAGGGTTTTTTTCCTCTGTCACTAAGAAATACTACACTACATTTTACGTGGTATTTGTTTCATATGTAAAGCCAGGCAATTCAGTTCTTATCTCAAGGACATTAAACAAGCCTGCTGATTTGAGGTGTCTAACATTTCTGGACATTCGTATCTGTTCATACTTGAGGAGTTACAATACAAACAGGGATGCTGATGAACAAAGAAAAGCCCTTCTTCCTTAACCCTTACTGCTAATGCTGCAGAAAAAATCCAGCATGCATGGGTGGAATATGTGCAAAAACCTCTCCAACCCTAAATCCTATTGCTGTGTTGCAGACATAGAATCATAGAATGGTTTGGGTTGGAAGGGACCTTTACAGGTCATCTAGTCCAACCCCCCTGCCATGGGCAGGGACATCTTCAACTAGATGCTCAGAGCCCCGTCCAACCTGACCTTGAATGTTTCCAGGGATGGGGCATCTACCACCTCTCTGGGCAACCTGTGCCAGTGTTTCACCACCCTCAGCGTAAAAAATTTCTTCCTCACTGTGGTGGTGCATTTTCCCACCCCTCTCCTAGGCCGCTTGTTGATCTCAGAAATTTCCATGAGACCTCGGCCTCAGTGTACCAAGTCTGGCGGTTGAGCGCTTCTTGACTGTATCAGAAACTCTGCATAGCTGAGGCTGGGAATGTATTCCTACTGCCTGGCCCAGGTGTCATCTTATCTGAGTTGTAGCTCAAGTAGAACAACACTGAAACCTTGAGAATTTTTAGTAATTACCACCTGGGACTGCGGCCAGGATGGACATTTACGCATGACTAAAGCCAACCATCTTGCGAACCTATGAATGATGGTCCTAAGTGAGGCCCTTTGAGCTCTCCTGGACTGCAGCGGGCTGCGCCCAGCATCTCCCTCTGAGTGGGACGCCTCTCAGAGCTCGCAACCTCTCGAGTCTGCGATATTTGGAGGACCGTCACTGAAAGCTGATGACAGAACCTGGGCTGAACCCCCTTCACTCCTCAAAGCTCAACCCTCGCCCGTTGAGAGAAATGCAGAGACGTTTTACGTGAATATTCCTTCACTGAACTCAAGGGGAATTTTTAACAGGTATACCTTTTGTATGTGTATATGTATATTTCTGACTGTGTGTATATGTGAACTAATAGTAAGCATAATCTGTAATTAAGTTGTGATTGTAGTAGACTTTACTAACACTTACTTCGTAAATATTAAATTAGTTAATGATTAAGTGCTGCTAAAGTTTGTTAATGATTAGTTGATGATCAGGTGCTGTTAAAACGGTGGATGAACCCTAGGCTGCTGCTAAACACATATAATCCCTAAGATATAACCCTTAGACATAACATGATTTTCCTTTATATGTTTCATCCATGTCGTAAGTAATAGAGTGGACCTTGCCATTGAACTCTTGTTAAGTCACACCCTTTATAGGTCTCTATTAAAATYACTTTCTGCTAATACCTTTGACGGTGATTCTTTAAGCGGCCTCTAAACCACTCATTTGTGAAACTTATATCTAGTCTAAATCTACCCTCTTTTAGTTTAAAACCATTCCCCTTGTCCTGTTGCAACAGGCCCTGCTAAAAAGTTTGTCCCCATCTTTCTTACAAGCGCCCTTTAAGTACTGGAAGGCTGCAATAAGGTCTCCCCGAAGCCTKCTCTTCTCCGGGCTGAACAACCCCAACTCTCTCAGCCTTCCTTCATAGCAGAGGTGTTCCATCCCCCGGTCATTTTTGTGGCCCTCCTCTGGACCCGCTCCAACAGGTCCGTGTCTTTCTTGTGCTGAGGGCYCCMGAGCTGGACGCAGTACTGCAGGTGGGGTCTCACCAGMGCAGAGTAGAGGGGCAGAATCMCCTCCCTCGACCTGCTGGCCACGCTGCTTCTGATGCAGCCCAGGACACGGTTGGCCTTCCAGGCTGCGAGCGCACATTGCCAGCTCATGTCCAGCTTTTCATCCACCAGTACCCCCAAGTCCTTCTCGGCAGGGCTGCTCTCAATCCCTTCATCCCCCAGCCTGAATTGATACCGGGGGTTGCCCCCACCCAGGTGCAGGACCCTGGTATTACCTATCCATCACACATTTTCCTGCTTCCTGAAGTCACAATCAAATGAATGGCAAATGCCATCACTGGGAATTGAGAAAGTTACAAAACATAGCAAAAAATGTGGATGGGAGGAAAATTAGGCAGGGAAGTTCGAAGGCAGCTAAATGAAATGCTCATGTGAAACACATCCCGTGTAATTAGCCACTAGGGGGAACAAGAGTCATGCTGCTTAATTAAGGTGCAGTCACTTCTAGCAGCGGGCCCCGAGGGTTATCCTTGCCCGGGGAAGCTGGCTGGGGTGTCTGAACACTTCCCCCCCCCCGCCCTGTAAGCTTTTCTGCCCCGTAAGCTTTTCTGATCTTCGGCTGTGTTTCACTTTCCCCTTTCAGGTCTGTATAGGCCTTGGCAAAAGCAGTTAATGAGACTTGAAGAATTCATACACCTTTCATATTTTCTAGCTGCAATTAACTATTTTCACACCTGAAGCACTTGGTAAAAATATTTAAACAAAAACCTCAAGCAGCAGGGAGGGGACRAAGGAAAGGAAGAGGACCAAAAAAAGAAAAAGGGCAAAAAAGGCAAAGCTGTATTTTTCAGACAGCGTACACTTTGGTGATATCTCTTTTAAAGTGGAAGGGAAGAAAAATCACATGCAGCTCATATGCAAACTGTGTGAGAAATGTGGAGCAATGCTCTGCTGATACTGTTAGACTGAGGTAGTGGTTGGGAGGGACAACAAGGGACCCGCATCCCCGCTCGTGCCTGCTGACCTGCGTGACCTGCATGACTGAAGCCGCATGAGAAAAACGAATGAGGCAAAAGTCAAAGCCTCTCTCAGGTCACTTCTTCTCTGCTGCTGCTGCTGAGGACACAGAACTATTCAACAGCATGGCTGGGACTGAATCACAGACAAACAATCTTTTCTATTACCATAAAAATGACAAATAAGTAATAGTTACAGCCTGTAAACACAAGACTCAAATTAAATAGAGTTCTAAGTGGTACACTGTAACTGGAAGCATGAACCTACTCCTATTAGAGCCGGCTCAGCCTAAAGAGTATCAGATGTTACTCAGGCCTTAGAAGGCCTGAGACATAAACTATGTGTGTAAGAGAAAAAGAAGTCAAATGACTCATGACAGAGTTTGTTCTAATATAAATTACTTTTTCTGTTTCTTTGCTTTTAAAGACTTGCCATTTTCAGATCTTGAACAGCTAACCTAGGCAGCTGGCTTCCTTAGCCAGTGTCCTTCATTTTGTGTATAAAACGCTGGCATTTACAAACTCATATTCCTCTGGCTAAGGAAGAGCAGTTTATTTTAGCACTGTGATCAATGCCATCATAAATCTTTCCTCTTCCAGTCCAAGAACGCTGGCACAGCCCAATCAGTGCTGTGTGGATATGCTGTCCCCAGAAAACAGAGGATACACCACAACACTTTACTGAAGTCCTACAAGCCTTGAGAGTAGACCTGAGGGAGCAGCACTGAATGAGCCACAAGCCATCCCTTCCTCTTTGCTTTTTGTTATGTGAGGACGCAGGTAAGGGACTGAGATACGGAATGAGCAGGGAAAGAGAGGGAGAGAGAACAAAAGGAGTAAGATGACATAGGAGAAGAGAAGAAGAATCAACAGATGAGAAAAGAAGAAAAAGTGGAAAAAAATAAACAAGAGAGGCACGAACAAGAAGGCGGCAAGAATGCAAGAGGAAAGAATAACATCAGAGTGGGAGTAGGGAGAGGGAGATGGTGGGGATATCGGCAATTTAGTGCCAAAAAAGAAAAGACCCATTCTCCACCACACCTATCTTCTTTCTCATGTTTCTTTTATTCTCTTTCCATGCCAGTCCTCTGGTTCTTCTCTGGGATAAGTGGAACTTCCATGTCCAGACAGCCACAAGTCTGGCATTTTGTGTCTTATGGCAAATGTGCTGGCTATCCAGTGTTTCCACAGGGGCAAAGTTATACAAAGCAAATGAAAAGCAAAGCTTGCTTAGTCTCCCTTTCATGCAATGCAAGAATCATCCCTTAGATGGGACTATTGCGAAATTAAACAACCTTACAACCATGACGAGTAAATAATGAGTAATGTGCTTGTATATACAAAGCTTTTATACCAACCAGTCAAAGAAAGTGAGGATGGCTCATCACAAAAAGACCCCATTTATCAGAAGGGCTTCAAACAGCTTAGCATCTTTAGGGCCATTACTCATCTCTTTCACCTAAGCTAAGTGCCAGCTTCCAACCTAGAGGCTAACACATACCCAATTTATCTGCTGTAAGACACTCGAGCACTGCTTCCCCCAGTCTAGTCTACAGATACAGGATTCAATATCTAAACTACCTAAAGTTAACTGAAATTAGTGATTTCATGACAACAGATAGGAAGACACTAGTCTGGGAAAATTAGGCAAAAATCAAGTCTTACCAGACATTTTGAAAGCAAAAGGAGTTTGACACAAGGCTGCCAGACTCAGCAATATTTTGCTGAATATATCCAAGGCATTTAACTCAGTTCTGAGCTACAGGGCTGGGCAATGAAGGGACCTTCCAAATGCAACACATTATCATCCTCCACCCCACAATTTTCGGAGAGAGAGGTTGGGTTTGGTGATGGTACAGCCCTCCACACATACTCTTGTTGTGGAGAGATTCTTCAGAGGAGAAAATAGTGATTAGAAATTGGTTTGTCTTCCAGAGTGTTTTCCCTTGGAGGGTCCCCTATGCTTTCACAGCTCCAAAAGAAGTGACATGGTAAGATCTAACCACTCCTCACTCTGCTTAGGGAGGAGTGCATTGCCACATCACTTTACTCCGTTCCTTGACAAAACAATGTGTTCCCATCAGAGCTTCCACACCCACACTCCTCCCTAAAATTTCTACCTGGTAAAGGACTATCTGGAAGCTGTGCAGAAAAGAGCAACTTATAGCAGGTGCTCACACAAACAGGCCCTACATGGGTCAAAACGTATGCTCTGGTGAATGCAATGCCTAGGAGTACTACACATTGAGTACATCCCCTATAAATTATTCTTATCTGAAAAGTGCACTTGTGAAATTTGACAATCCAACTCACTTTTGCTGCTTATACATGCTTATAAGGCACAGCAAGATATGGGCACAGCGGTTCTCCTTATTCGTGTTCTTCTAGTGCTTTTCAACCCTCATCTGGAGGAGTATCTCTGTGCAAAAATCTGCAACTTACGCTTTTCCATGCCCACTTGGTGGTTAGCCTTTCTGCCTGTATTTCCCTCAAGAGTGACAATTACGGTCGTGCTGATCATTACGTGAACACTTGTCCCAATAAAAACAAAACAGAGCCATGAAGCTATTTCATATGGATTCTCTCTACATGTCACTGTCCAACTTCTAGCATCAAACTGTGCCTCAGAAATGTTTAAGCAGAGTGGGTGTGAAAAGTTGCTTCAAAACAAGAAAGAAAGCACGGGTTGGGAATGGTTGTTATATGTCTATATCTAAGAAACCAAGGAAACAAGAACCTATGACTTAGCTGAACAAAGAAAGGAGAATAAGAATTGGATTCCAATTCTAAGGATGAGGAAAGTCAGTATGCTAATAAAGCAACTGCCTTCTATTGCTAATAAAACTAATAAAGGTTACGGGATCTCTCCTCTGCCATTTCAGATCCATGATTATATGAAAGAGAATAAAGAAAAAATGTCTTTACTGTTAACCACAATAAATGAAATGTATTGGAAATGCCTAGATAGTAAACAGAGTCTTGTTAAACTATATAGATAGGGCAAATTTTGAGAAACAACCCCCTCTAGACATCTTTAGGAGAAAGGACAATATAATACATGTAAAGTTATAAAACTTTGTCAAATATAGGGTGGCAAAAGTATGTCCTGGTGGTACAAACTACTGGCATCAAATCCCATAACGAAGTGATCACGATGTCCTTCAAAAAATTTATTGTGAAAAAAACCTCAAGCATTTCAGACAGCTAGCACTGTGACTCTACATGCTTGAGCTTTGCCACAGAACAGTCTGATCCCCTGCGCTGACATAGCAAGAGTGCAAATCCCAGATGGAAAATTAATCTCACAATGTAGCCAGATTGAGTTTCCAATTCTCCAGTGCATAACTTGAAGGTTGTTCTGCTCAGCTATTGAAGAGGTGAGGGCAGAGAGACTTTAACTTGTTTGACATCCCGAACATCATTTAAGCAAGACACGCTCTGAAAAGGACCTCACTGGCTACCGACAGTTACAAAGGATCCATGGTATCCTCCTTTGTACTCATCCTTCCTATAAAATATTGCTATCACACTTTTCCCTGCTTGAATGGCCTGTACAGAAGGGGAGTTCAAGGTCCAAATGACTTCAGCTGTGTCTCCGAGCATGTGGGTAAAATCTGTCCTTAAAATAGAAAGGAGATGGATCACAGTACATTTTAAAGAAAGTATGTATCTACTGTAAAGACACATTTATGGTTTCCTCATATTTATGGTTTTCCTCAAGAAAAGACAGGGCCAGCAAGCTAGAAAAACTGTAAGGTTGTGATATTATTAAACTTCTTCTACAAGCCGATCTTAGTCTTAGTCTGCTTGAAAAAAATCAACTAATTGTACATCTCCTTAGGCAAACTCCACCATGGTCATTTCATGGTTTGTTACAGAAATATGCAGCAGCAGAACCTGAACTATTCTAGGCAGCATATTTTCTCCTGCTTGCCAGGTCTTGGGCTTACTGACAGATGAGAAGAATACCATTGGTTTAGTAAGAGTCTCAACTTCTGCAGATTAACAAAACACTAAATCTTATTCTTTGCCAACATCAGCTGATGTCAGTTTATTAAAAGCTAAAAGGCATGACAATATACGTGTTGAGCCTTCAGACAGAAGGGATTGTATTTGCATACATACGGTTGCTTCTAATACGGTAATCGGGTATGTGCACACAAGATACAGAACTCAGGTGAAGTCAATGGAGCTCTGCCAATGTGCAAAGCCGGCTGCACCTTCAGCATAAAGACAGAGGATTAAATAGATTTCTTCGGTCATTTGAGCATCTGAGAGGTCTTTATTACCTTTTCAGTCCATCCTCATAAATGTAAAAAATAAGTAATAAAATCTTTACGACCACTCTCAGATAGAATTAATAACAGGTAAGTCACACTGATAACCCAACACACAGTGCCCCATCTCCTTCCACCGATGCCCAGATAAAAGGCCATGTTTCATTTCATTTCATTAGTGTGCTATTTCATTAAACCACCTACTTCTAGAAAAATAATATGGCCACATCTTTAAGTACTGGATTTCTGAGATTGTTGTCTCTAACTTTAGTACTTCTGTGCCAAATACTCAGCTAATGTAAATGGGTAGTTCTGTTATAGCCAATATATTACACTGACCTACTGCAGCTGCCTTTCCTTGTCATTAAAGAGTTACTGAGAAATTCCAAATCTGAACATTTGTGTACTGGCTGACATTTAAAATGGAGCATGCTAAGTTTCCACAAAAGGACAGCACTTAACAAAAGTCTTTGTATCCTATTACCTATAGCATCCACAACTTGTTTCTGAATGGGTAATAATATGAACCAATTGCAAGAGCTGTAATAGCCTTTATCATTTCAAGATGTGTCATCTACCAGTGAACTGTGTGTCAGATTCCTGTTTGGGCTCTGATCCAGTAAAGTACTTCAGCACACGGGCAGTCCTGCTTATCTTCAACTGAGCTTCTTGCCTACTTGAAAGTTAGATGATGTACCTAAGTGCTTGATTGGATCAGGGCACTGGAGTAAACTGGTGTCACTCCTCTGAAATCCTGCAGCAATACTGATTTACATTAACTGAGAATTTTGCGTTATGATTATGGATTAAGATCATCCGTCATTTCAGTAGCTAAATGACCTGCTACAACAAACTTTGACATTTTCTTAGACAAGTTTTTACCTGTAATAATTTCAAGTGATATAAAACGACTACAAATCATCTAATGTGACAATGAACCAAACACTACCGTACAGCATGTACTGATCTGATAATACATCAAATGTATGACAACATATAGCGTTAGACATTGCACTCCACCAAGAATATTTAACAGCAACAGAATTATTTCTCTCAACTCCAATATAAAAGGCAGCCAGCAGGATGATATCAAATGATGGCAGCTCTGCTTCTCATAAAAGGACCTTGGGGACTCCAAGGAGATTTGTATATCTGCACTTCAACAGCATAGCAATGTGGAAATGTTAAAGTTAGTAAAGCAAACAGTCCTCAAATGAGAAGGGCAACAGATGTCAACCAGTATCACATGTCAGTAAACAGCAACAAGACAGAGGGTACTTTTCTTAGCACTTTTGTGAAAGCATCGTGCTATCAGCTACAGCCACATCTCAGCTGTTTGACTCTCTAAGTGGTGGTGCTTGTATGTGTGATTTAACTCCCACCAAGTTTCCAACCATATGGAAATACTGTCCACTGAAGTCAGCTGAAAGAAAGTAGAAATGCTGCTGTACATTTATTGCAGCTTGAAAAGTGAAAAAAAAAAAAAAAATCACACTCTCAAACTGATTGAAAGCTCATTCTGTGCTTGGCAGAGACAGACAAGCATTTATATTTCTCAGCTTTAATACAGAAGGATCATCCTTAGGGCAAAAGAGGAGTTGTGATTCATCTGCTTTTTACCCTTACTGCAAAGACTTCTGACAGTAAGGCCAAAATATGCTAACTAAAAAGGCACTCTTTGTACCATAAACTCTAGGCCACAAGGAACTGGACAGTGGCCATCAAATCACTGCCTTTTAATTTTTTCTCTCTCATCTATATTTCTYTAAAGATTTCTGGTAAGAAGGCAGCTGACTCTATACAAAAGCCAGAGGCATTGCCAGTATCTTGGTGGTTTCACGCATGCCATATTGAATCTAACTTTATTATGCAAGGAAAAAAAAAAAACTTTCAATTAGGCAAAGATGTATTTCAGTGTCAAAACACCAAGGAAAGAGGTAAAGGGATAGAGTTCGTCCGCTGCCAAGTCACCACCTTGAGTCCAGGCCTGGTTAGTTGCAAATATACTCCACAGTCATCGAACATCTTAGCTGCTTACATGGAAGACTGTTTCTCAGCAAGCAGTAGAGTCCACATCATTTAACTGTCCATGACATCCCTTGATGACTTTGCTGCCAGTCAGAAGTGAGAGAACAACAAATGAATGGGCTGTGAAGATTCAGCTCTTTTCACCAGCAGAATACGGTCTCTAACAGTATGTATACAAGCTATGCACTGAAATTTAAAGTCTTTTTTTTCATGGAGCACATGTCCTGTCAACTGAGACTGATGATATACACATCCAGGAAGTAATTTTTTATAAAATCACTTAGATGAAGAGGCCATACCCAGCCAAAACACTACTCAGAAAAGCAAAAGCTGTCACCCAGCCTTGCCCAAGGATGGTCTCTGCTAAACCCTGGGCTCAAACTGTACATGTACAAATTTGGAGCTTTTGAAGAAAAGGAAGGCAAGATCACAGCACCTTAACACACTCATTGTGTACAGCATGGTGCCTAAGAACAACTATCTCCTTCCTTTGCCTTTCCAAAATCCTCTGATTAAGGGAACAGGAGAAAAAAACCCAAAACATCCCAACATAGCAGGAAGGCCTTTACTAAAAGGTGCATTAATTGGGTAAGGCAAGCCAACAAAATGATTAATTTGCTGCTCTCCTTCAATATTGTGTTTACACAAGTTGATTATAGCACTTAATTACTAATTCACCCTGCTCAAAAACAAGAGTGCTTTAAATTTTTAATGAGATGAGGGAAGGCAACATTCCCTAACTCAACAGGGAGAAGTCATTTTATTTCCTCTTTTGATTTCCCAAGTTATTACCATTTCTAAGGAAAAAACTATCCCCTCCCTGATCTTTCACTCGGTTCTTGCTTTTGAAAATATGGAAATCAACAAGACGCTTGTATTTATTTCAGTCTATGACCTGACAGGTAATGCTTTGGAAGAGGAATAGAGGATCAGACCATCAACTGAAGCATGTCCATTGAAATAAGTGGAACAAAATTACACCAGAGACTGCCTGATCCAGAAATGGAAATAGCCTAATCCCCTCCAGTTCTGTCAGCAGAAATGTTGAGTATGTCCCAGTACTATTTATGGGTGTTCTTATAAAACATTGTCTATTCACAATTGCCAGTTGGTCCATTACCAAGGTTGTGGACTAACTGTTGCACTAAAGATTCATGATAGTCTGTAACATTTTCATTGTTAGGAGGTGAATGCACTGAATATCACATGTTCTTCCTGGCTGATCTTTATAAACCTTGTGTTATCTATGGGTTTTGTTATTTAATTTCACTGTCTATGCTATACCACCCAACAACTTCCTTACTCAACTGAGAGGAGACATCCATTAAATTAAGCATAACCAAGCAGCGCACAAACAAAACTCTTCCGAGTTCCTTTAGTACTGAGTTGTAAGTGAATCATTTCACCTGCACCATCATAACTTCAAACCCCTGTCTATAATATATCTCCCTCATCGTTATGGACTCTGTGTCTGTTATCTTGAAGGCAAGCCAGGTGACCTGGATCCACATAGCTTCTAGGGCTGCTTCCAGGGATGCAAATTGTACCTAAGGGGTACTTCACATGCTCAGCTGCTACTGCTGCTAAATAATTCAGCTAATCCACATTAGGTAATTACCGAACACCTCTTTCTATAGAATCCGGCTGATTTTTATATACCTCCACTCTGCTTTATAAAAACAATGAAAAAGCTTTTCCCTATCTTTTTGCAGGATATACCACCAACTTGCATAACAACCAAAACCAATAAAGAAAAGCCTACACCTCCCTTAAAAGTCAATCTTATACCTGAAAAATCTTGTAGTCATGTAGACTCTAATTTCTAGCTCAATGTTTTACACCAAAAATGATTACAGAAAGCTGATTACAGAAAGTTACCAGTAAAATGTATTATAGTAAATCATACGAAGTTTCTTTTCTTCCATATCGGCCAGTAACAATGACCCACGTTAAGATAGCAAATCAAAAATAAATCTGGTAATCTGGTTTCATACAGGTAATTTTATTAATTGCTTTAATATGCAATTAAGGAATAGTCAGTGGGCTGCAGGATTTTATAAGGCAATAATCCTGTTCCCTGGTGTACAGCTTTGTCCCAAAGAGTAGGTTATCCAAAAAAAGAGCTGGATGACTGCCAAATCAAACAGCACCTTCTTCCCATTTTCAATTACATACAAGTGAGGCAGAGTAACGAGGATATACTGGAAACTTTGACATTTATTTATTGAACATTTTTACTGAGAAGGAATTGCTGGCTTGCTAAACCGGAAACTATATTTTTACTACAGAAACAATCACATAGAAAACCAGGATCCTGCTGCTCAGCATGAAAGGAATGGCTAGAACCAATAAATTGACCCATCTAAGCCAGCAATGTTAAGGTTATTTCATTCAATGCAGCACATATTTCAAAAATCCCAAACCCAAAAATACAGTGTATATTTCAAAAATCCTTATGTCATACTATTTTACACAGCACTGTTGTCTTTGACTCAGCCAGGCTGTGTTACGGTTCAGAGGCACAACAATCAAAACATAACAAAACCACTAAAAGAAAAAAGGTGTAGCATTTGTAGGGGCAAATGAAAAGATAACCCAAACTGCAAGAAGAAATTCAGAAGATTTTCTCCCCTTTCCAGAGATTCTAGAGACTAAATAACCAAAAGATGAAATGGGGAATTACTCACCACACTGCATGTTCTTTTTTCTTTTTGGATAGACCAATTGTTTTAATTTAGTTTTACCACAGAGGAGAAAAATGCAGTGAGAGTAAATGAAGAGGAAAATAGGGAAGTCAACATTCTTTGAAGCAACAACATATGGTGACCAGGCATGAGAGATGGAGGTTATAACTCTTTCCTTGATAGAGTTACCTAAAGATGAAATTGCAGCTTCAAGGGGCTTAAGCTTTTAAAACCACACCCTAGAATCTAGCAAATTAACCTGTATCGTTACAAATTTTGCAATAACCTTCATTTCCAATGCTTCTTTGTAAAGGCTCAGCATAGTGAGAATTTTGGTACTAATACAGATGTAGTCAACAGAAAGCATGAAAACCTTTACTCCACAAATCACTCAAAATACGAATAAAAAGATATGAAAATTAAGAATTAGAACAAAATGCTGCATCCTGCATATAGTCATTGCTGTAGTATAGAAAGGGAAAAGAGACGGGAGGTACGTTGGTGCTTGTTTCTTTGTGAGAAGAAACTTATTTGGGGATACCAAAGGATAGAGGAAAAGCTCTTTAGTGTTCCAGCCACTATGACCAACTGCCCAAGAAAGTGAAGGGTGAGAATCCTGTTGTCTCACGTACCCTTCTGACTGGGTTCATCATACAGCGATATGTAGGTAAGCAAGCTGCCTGTCCTTGGAAAAACCATCCTCCGATGTGTCTCTGAAGCAGATACTTGCCCATTTCCAAATCCCAATGATGGTATGCCACAGGACTAAGCATCAGGATAGTACAGGAGTATGAGAGTAACAGCAACCACCACAGCCACATACTTTACCCCTAAGGAAATACCATCCRATTCCTATGCATTTCTTAACCAGTAAGCTAAATAAAGCCTAACTCTAACTACTATATAAGGTTACCATAGAGTTGGGTCTTCCCTAGATGACCCCTCTTTTCTCTCCTCTATTGAAAAGTGATGCCCTGGTAGATTTTCAGGATCTTGTCTGCGTGTCCAGATTTTCTGAGCGAAGAGCAGACTGCCGGAGCAGTGGCTCTGACTTGGCTGCCCCATGCCCAAAACCCCTACATTGACAGAATGCACGAGCAGGTCAATTCTAACACATAATGCATGTTACATCCCCAAAGCATCAGATTTAGCATGCAGACACAAGAACAGCCCTGCTCCGTAGGCTCACCAGCTCCCTGAAGCATCACTCACTGTGCACATACTACACAGCACACATGCAGATACTTCCATACGAGATTCCCTGGCAGAAGCCTGGCAGCACTACTGCTATTGTTTATCACTAGTGGGGTTTACCTGCCTGTTCGGCAGCCAGTCCTTTTGTCAGCAGAGCATGTTGAAGCCGGACTAAGATTATCAGAAGTGATTTTGAGGGATCCTGGCTCTGGGTGCTATTTCCAAGCTGTCCTAAAGATGCTTGAGTTTTAGAAAATGGAGAACAGCCAACCCACGAAAACCAGTTAGCTTTTAAGCGTTTTGATTTTGACATTGAATGGAAATGTCCAAAAATCATTCTCAGAAATGTGACCAGTCACTAGGTCAAATACAGTAAAAATTCCCCTTCAAACAACCATAGACATAAGGAAGGAGGTTATTGGTAAAAACCCCACAATTTTCTCCTTTACTATTAGACTAAGAAAACAAAGAGCTTTGGAAAGCACAATAATTAAGCACAAGCCATCTATTAGAGGACAGGTAATAACCTCTGTTATTTGCAAAGACTACAACGATGMTGAATGTTTGCAGCAGCACCTCTAAGAAAGGTTTGTTTTGTAAGATATGTTAGAAAAATAAATGTAAGAGAAGGCTATTGAACTGCAACACTGGAGATGCATTTACACCTCCCCGCCCCCAAAAAGACATTTATTCAGTTTCTTGATCCCATGTAGCTGAATTCTTTTTAAAATATTTTTACATAATCTAACATATTTGCTGCATGATACAACTGATATTGCCATAGGTGGCACCTCTTTAATGACAATCTTCTGAACACACACTAAGCCAAAACGGGTGGTTTCTTCACACTGCAGAGATGTTGTGGCATCCTGGACAGGATTCAGGGCCTCACCTGGCTCCCAGTAATCACCACAGGCAGTGAGGGAAGGAAACATGTTACAAATGCCCAGTGGGGTGTATAATAGTAGTTTCCAAACTACTTTCCCCTTTTCTGTTTCAGAGATATCCCAGGGAAGCCCATGGGCTTGACCTGTAACTCAGTGAAACAAAAGGAAACTCTCCTGCTGACTAGCAAAACCCTTGGAACCTGACCTTACATGAATAGCTGCTGAAGTACTGAAAAAGGCAGAGGCTGCGTTTGGGAAATCAGACTCCTTATGCAGTGCTGAGGCACTGGATTGAAATTTGCATTTATTCTTTTTCTTTATGTACTTGTATTAACATATTTGATTCAAGCAAAGATGGGAAGGGAGCATAAGGAGTCATCGAATCCAGCTCCCGACAATCACAGGTAAGCACTTAGGAGAAGTTTACTCCAGGAAGACCCACAGAACCTGCACCGTACTTACGACAAGCCAAAACACATTCCCATGGCCAAAGAGGCAGGAACCTCCTGACATATCATAACACTAAAAGAGTAAACACTTTTAAAATTAAAAAGTCTGTGGCGTGACTGGTTCAAAGGAGCTAGTTTCACTGAAAAAGATTTCTGAAGGAACGTGCTATGCAGACTGACATATATGTACATATGTATAAAATATACATATCTGTTCTGACATTATTGGATATGCTTCTGAAATATTTTTATATATAAAGGCAGGGTTAAAAACTAAAGGTAGATGAATATACCAAAATTATAGAAAAACACATCAAAGAAAATTTCACAGCATTAGATTTTTCTAATGGTTATGAAGACAGACTTGATAAAATCAGTTTTGAGATGTTCAGTTATTGCATAATAGTGCAAAACATCTTAAACTTGGAATGAAATATCTGTGTATTTGAAGGCAGAAGATTAACAGAAGAGTAAGAATTAAATATGAAGTCCTATCACCAGAAGTTGCTACTGAAATTACATTTATCAAAACAAGTTCTCCTCACAAGCACTAGAATAACTAAATACAGATATATATTGTACTATGTATTTGTTGCAATGGGATTAACTTTAATGGACAAATTCTTATGAAAGGAAGCTGCTCTTTCTGCTAACCTATACTGCACTGTAGTATATTCACATTTGGAAAATTCACATTTGGAAAAATGCCAAACATGGCCCAGTTCCTCAGCTTATGTTGAGCTGTTCATTGATTCCAGTGGAACTGTATCAATTTAACTAGGTTGAGAAGCTCACCCCCTATTCAGAAAATACATTCTGCTAAGTTTTTGTGCAAAATTTCATCTACAAGTATCTGTGCCTGAGAGGCACCATAGGGACCATCTTGATAAATAATTTTGTCCAAGTGGATGCAATGTACTGTTTAGAGTCCTTGTGCAGTATGAGGAGAGGACATGGCTTATACCAGTGGAATTGCTAGGTGGAAAAACAGATATGATTTTGGGCATTCAGACCCTTCTTCAGGTTTCTGTATACTACTGTTGTTTATATAAATGAAGCTAAGTCATGCTTTGGCTGATCCACTGAACGTAAAAGCCTTACTGCTACTTTTACAACTGTTAATGGATTGAAATAACATGAATAAACATGAAGTTCCATCCTCATTATTAACTCTGCATTCACTGTGGGCAAGACAAGAGGTATAGATGTGTCATTTTTTACTGCATAAATAGTGCTATGTTGCTTCTTATGTTTAACATTCCTCAATATGAAGGAAGGAAAGTAGGACAAATATAACTGAGATGAAAGTGTGACCTTCTTGCAGGATCAGAGCCTTGCCAAATTCCTTTTTTTGTCTGTAAAATTACATGGCCTAACTTCATAGACAGCAGCTTCTACCTGCATGTCCTTACAGTCAAAAGACAACGAATCTTCAATACACCTAAATAAATTTAATTCCTAAATATGGAATTAAAAAAAGGGTGGAGAGAAACCGATGCTGGCTCTTGTCCGGCTGTGCAGAAGGTACAAACTTTTCCACTTGAATTAAAGTCTGTGCATGGTGCCAAATGTCAAAGTGTAAAACTCATTAAAACGGAAAAAAAGAAAAAAAAAAAAATCAGGTACTGCATACCTGTATAGATGCAAAATCCCCAGAAGCACAAGCTCCAAGAATAGCAGCACCCACCAAAACAGACTCCACTTCTTTGGACAGGACAACAGGCTTGCCTATACAAGAAAAAGCCATGCCTCTGTTAGGAAGAATATAGCAGTACTGCACTAGCGGCACAGTAAATAATTAAAGCAAAAAATACAAAGAGAAAAGGAATCAAAAAGGACTTGAAAACCATGTTGAAAACTCCATTCAGAGCTACATCTACTGTAGATTCATGTAAATCTCTCTGCTCTGTGGTTCCAGGCTCCAAGAAAAATGCAGAATTTAAATAAAACAATTTAAGCAAAATATTAATGCAGAACATAAAGCATACAAAGAACAAACCCCCAGATCTTTGACACTGGCTATTTATCTTAAAAGGCTTGGTATAAACCTGTTACCCACACCCTCCAAACCCACGTGCCTATTAAAAGTTGACCTCGAGGGCAAAACAGGGTGGTATCCTTTCTGCTTCTTTTGCAACGAACAGAAAAAAGATTGTTTGTGTTTGTTTTTAAATATATAGCCAACAAAGCCAGTCTGGTTTTGCTGGAAGACATGAAAATATGAGTAGTAAACTTTCACAAGCTATGTATGAAATTGTAAGAGAAATCTTGTCTTCCAAATTGTGCAAGATATTCAAAAACAAGTTTAAAACACTGGAAAAAGAAACAAACAAACTCAATATATATTCTGAAGTAGAATTAAAAATTATTGTTTCATCACCCATGGGTACTGTCATGAACATACTTTCCCTCGGTTCACATAAAGTTTTCTAAGACCTGTATTATTAATGTAAAAACAGCAGGAAAAAGAGTAATAAACAAATAAAAATTGGCCTGCTTTCTTCATTCTCCTTAAAAAAACTTAAACAATAGCGTAAGTCTAAATACTTTTCTAGCTACACATTAGATGTTCATCCTCACTAAGCCAGTGAATTTAATATTCCTACAGTATTTGGCATGTTTCTAAATTTCCATTACTGAGATAATTTCATTCAATGAACGATGATGCAAACACAGTGGTGGGAGGAGGGCTTGCTTCTGTGAATGGCCTCAATGATATTATGCCCAAAAAAATGCTGCTCCTGAGAGCCAGCTGTAAGAATAGAAGGAGCTGAAATGTGGAGGAAGATCTATATGCCCCTCCTACGGAGGAAAAGACAAATACACACTTTTCAAAGTGAGAAATAAAATTATTAGTATCAGAAACAGTCATTGATACAAAGCAAATTCACCTTGCACCCCAAGCATCCACTTACATTATGCTAACTTTGCACTGTTCCACCAGTGTAAAGCTCCTTACAATCAACTTTCAGTGACATAAAGGTGMCACAGTGGTCTCTATGCCATTTCTTCCTACAGTTAGCACAGGCAGAGTGAGAGGGAAAGAAAGTGGATACAGTGAGACCTTGTTGTTTGATGGCTGGAATGACTACTAACAGCGAACTAGCGTAATTACAGCATCCCTTAAATTTCTCTGACCAAACAAATCCACCTTAAAAACATTACAGTAGGATCAGTCACCTGAGCATTCCTCCGGTTCAGATGGACCATAGCTCAGGACTTGRGTCAACTTGGAACAGAAAATCTGAACCTCAAGCTTACAGCTACATGGCTGTTTGCCAGGCATTGAAGCAGTGAGCAATTTTCAGCATGCTCTAAAATTTACTGCACATTTCCTGCATCATCAGAATGAATACAGAATTCTTACCAGGCAAACAAAAAGATCAAGATACTTTTTAAGGGGCCTGCAAAATTATCTATTGGATGTCTGCATGGCTGAGTCATGGGCATTTGCAGCTAACAATAATAAATTCAGATTTTTTTCTTTTCAGGAAAGAATGGGGGATTGATCCTGGAATGTTAGTTATTTTATCTGATAGGCTCTAATGAGTTCAACACAACCGAGAGCATTTCAGTTAGATGAACTCTGACATCCCTTGTCAGTCACTGATTTTACAAATGGGGGAAAACTCCAGACTGCAAAAAGGCCTTTTTGTGCTGAATTGTACTTGGCCATTAGTTACAGTCAAGTAACTTCTGATTACATTTTAATCAGAATACCTTTTCACAGATCTTTTATTTTACACATCATGAACCAGCATCCCAACTCTACGTGTAGCTGAAATTCACCTAAAACATTTGAGTTATATAAGGAAAGCCACGCATTTGACAACATCATTTTTCACAAACAGAAAGCGTCACTTTGACTACAATGTATTTAGTGAATTTTAAGGTCAATAGGCATTATGCTTTTTGCTTCTCCATTTCTGTTTTTATCTCAGGTAAGTACATAAAGCATATTTTCATCTTCCCTCCTGCATCAAGACTATGAAGTGTGGTTAGATGCTAGGACAAGTCAGATCTCCAGACCAAATGCCCCAAATCTGAGCCTTAAACTTTATTCATGACAGCTCAACTGGTCTTAATTTGAAATATTCCCAAAACACACATCATTCAAAGTTTCTCTGAAGTCCTTTACACTAATTTTTGTTATTTTCCCCACATTTTTTAAAGTATATTCAACTGACTCACAGGTGTGCTAAGATGTCCAACACACACAGGCTAAAGGGAGACCGAAGATACCGTGCAAGCCTGAGACCTCCTCTTGTAATGAACCACACACCCAGGACCTTCCACCCATGAGGAATTCTACAAAACCAAATGCAACACCATGCAGGAGCAAGGATCCAGAAATTGCCCCCTAAACCATATTAATCATACAGACATGGAAGCAATTCAGAAAAGAATTGTTCTACATAATGGATACAATGCCCAGCATGAGCAGGAAGTGTCAGAAGTCCAACAGAATTTAAACAGGATGAAGCTAATAGAGGTTTTAGTAAAACACATCTTACGCAAACCATGCTCACAAAATGTAGTGGGCGTTATCCTCATCTAACTAACGTCTTGTAATCTGACTGAATGGAGTAATTTCTATAGAACATTTTGAATAATTTTTAAAAATCTGATAGTGAGAAACATCTCTGACATGTAATTTATACATATTGGTTTTAAAAATTCCATACAAAGTTTTTATACTTATTCTATTGCACTTTCTTAAAAAACCTGTAAGTCTAAGATCCGCAGATCAGAAATCATGCTGGAGGTTTCTCCTGAAGTCTGTTTTCTAACAACATGAAGTATGGAGCTTTGTTCGCACCGTATCTCTGTGTTATTCAAATGTCTTTAAATTTCAGGAAATTCAGTCTTGCAGGAAGTAACATTTCGTTACACACTTTTTGGCCAACCAGCAAAATACAGTTCTATATAAAGAAAGTATTTATTTTTCCAAAGACAAAATATTTAGCCACCTAAAATAAAGTAGCTTACACTCCTTTCCCCACACTTCCTCTAACTTACCAGTAATGTCAGCATGCATCTGCACAAAGAGAGGATTCTTGCTTAGCCCACCACACAGAAACAGCGTGTTGATATGATGCCCTGCAGCCTGCATAGTTTCCAAAATATGTCTTGTTCCTAACTTCAAAAAGGGGGGAAAAAACAAAAACAAAAAAAACCACACAGATGAGCACAGGAGAGCGGCCACAGGAACAGATCTTAAAGCACAATTTGCTAAAAAGAATGGTACTACTAACTGTCCCTACCAGTAACCTGAGGGCTGGGAACAGACCTGCAGGGGTACGACCTCTGCTTAGCTTCCAGCCAATAACAGGCATTGTAATTAAGAACTAGAAAAATCAAACAGATGGCACAAGGAATTGGGAAGTACACGATGGGCACAGCATATTGCAGTGAACATCCTGGGGCTGGCTGAAGAAGTGAAGATGTACCATTATACAGTAACACAGGGAAATGGGGCTTACAGGGAAGTGCCAACAAGGGTGAAGACAGGGATTATGAGAAGACACAGAAATGGGCACCTGACGGCAGTGATAAGCAGCTGTTTGTGACCAAGCGCAGCAGAGTACGGAAAACATTTCCAGATCCAGAACTAAAACCTATGTGGCAAAGACATCTCCACCAAAACCTCCTATTTACTTTGTATAACAGCATCTGAAAATCACTCAGTAAAGAGATTTCAATTCTGAAGCCAAATAGCAAAACAGAACAAAAAAAGGAGCAAATAAAAAACTGTATTTTCTGTCTTTTCAGCAAAAAGGAAAACCTGAAGAATTTTGTATTGGCTTAACTACTTCTCTTGGCCTTTGCCCTATGCAAAATAAAATGTTCCATTTCGTGCCTGGATTAATAGAAACATCTAAAATGTAGGCATATTTTTAAACTTTTCAGCTACAGTCTCCATCCTGAGAAACTCAAATCAGAACAGCTCAGTGTTCTCCTCCGTGAATGATGAAAGCAAATGCCTTGCCATTTTAAAAAAATTTTTTCTCTTTTTGTTTGCTTTGCCTCTCAACCCTCTCCCTCTTTCCTCTTGCAAGAACATTTTCCATTTCTTTGACAAACTATTTGTCCAAAAATAATTCCCAGCTCTTTATAATACCTTGGAAGTCAATTTTGAAGTTTAGTGTTGATGAAACACCAAATTCAAGCCAAAATTTTGACCAAGCTGAGTGTTTGTACATAGATTCCCAACAAAACACAATCTGGTCAAAGTTTTCACAAACCATCGTTTAAGTTTTCTTTATGCTATGCTGCAAGTTCTTTAAGAGGTCTGCAGCCTGCAGTAAACCCCTCTTCAAATAAAAGCTACTGAAAATTGAAGCTAGCAGAGTTTCATCAGACTGGAGACGTTCACTATGAATGACTGGCACCACTCTGGATAGGCCTTCAAATATATTTTGGTTTTTCAGGCAAGCGGTTATAAGGAACTTTAGCAGCCGCAACACCAGCTGACTAAATCCATCGCTTCCCTATTGACACAGAGGGCTAATTTCCAAATCACACAGCCACAATTTTAATTATGGAAAAATAAACTGCTCTAAAAAGAGTCTGTCTCCTCAGAACGGGCTTGACGGCCACAATTATATCTCTGATCATGTTCTCATCTGTCTAACTGTTGCATTGCATTTTGCAATGAATAGTTAAAAGGATATTCTCTTTCACTACTTCTGAAATTCAAATTTATTAACAACTTCTCTCACAACATACACACGTCAAAGACCCTGAGAAAGAACATGCTGTGAAAATTATTTTGTGTTTACCTGCCTGGAAAATTGTATTCACACAGCAATTTAAATTAAAGCCAGACTTATTTCACTGTGGGTGGGGGGGAACCAATTTAATCCTGGATTGGAGAAAATGCAAATTGAGGGGCTTCAAATGCAAATTTTATATAAAAAGAAAAAAGCGTCTCCTGCTGAAAAGAAAACTAGAGATTAACATTCTGTGGGCAGGCCTACACTTTTTACAAGATTTTTACTTAGGTTTAAAGTCTATCTTGCACCCATTGAAGACAGCTAATGGTACAGGATTGGGGCTGTCCTGAATGAGAACTGTTTCCTTCAACAAAAGTGAAGCTAAAATTGGGAGTGATGGAGTATGGGAGGAAAATTAAATTTCCTAGGTATCACATTAGCAGTTAGTAAATATATCAAGTCAAAAACAAGTCTGCTCTGTCTACTTTTTAGTTACTGTTTCAATAGCGTTTTAAGAATTGCCATTAACTTACAATGAAAACTACGGTATGGCCTTTTTATATTAAATCTCACGATCAGCACAATTAGCTATCAAAAAGATATGCAGTTGCTGAATTTAGTGTTCAACACGGTATTTGCATTTTACAATAAAATTTGAGTTGTATCATATAATGAGATAATAGGTGACTTTCCCAGGATTTCCAGCAGAGAACATTTCCACTTCGTTAGCACGATATAATAATGGAGCACCTGTTCAATACCAGAAAGTTTCTTTCAGGGGCAGTATCAGTCGCTGGCATTTTTTAAACTCTCCTAAACATTCTTATTTAAATGGCAGGATTATACTGAAGCATCAGGTATAACCAAGCTACATTCATCTTAAAAAAGGATCAAAACTCACAACAATGAATTCCAGGCTGGGGTTAAGTTCTCGTTATTTGCTGAAGAGAGAGGGTTAACACATAAGATGTACAATTCACAGTAAATTTACAGCAGCCGCCCACCCTCTATATCCCAGATGGCTGACCCAGCCTAGCAAAGTTGTTGTTTAACCAGTAGAGGAGTTTGGAAGTTTTCCAACTGAATAGAGTTTTGTTAGGAAAACTCCCCAATTCATCAAACTGTTAATGTTTTGCAAAAACACCTCAAGTTCAACAAACGTTTTTAAAAAAAAAAAAAAAAAATCACAAGAAGGATGTCAAAGGAATGCCGATTTCAGTCACCAAATGCCTGGGGATAGCACGCCCCATTGAAAATACCCTGCACCAGGGTTTCAAAACAACTTCTTTGACCCAGGTTTTCACTTCAAAATAGAACTTCTTGTGAACTGGAAATCCTGGGATCCAGAGAAAATTAGGGCAGAAACAAAAGTATTCCAACAAAATTACCCATCTCTGCATGTTAGCAAACATCGAGGACATTTTCATAAAGACGGTCCCTCTGTCTGCTTTTACAGAAACACAGCCACGGGTTGGAAATGCTACGCACGAGGCAACTGCTTGCCTTGCAGCAGGGAAACCAAGGGAGGAATGAGATCTGGTCTGTTTGGTCTGTAGCGTTATGAACTGAATCACAGACCCACTCCGACTTGCTGTGGTACAGAGTTCTGACTCATCTAACAGGCAAGCAGGGGAAATCCATGGATTTAGGAACAATCTGAAGCTGAGGCATTTTAGGGGAGCGCAAGTTCCTTCATAAAATTGCCAAAGCTTTTTTTTTTCCACTCTCTCAGCTTCCCTCTAGACAGCCCATGATGTTAACACTGCCCCATATAGTATCAGCCTCTTTCCTCACATCTGCAGCAGAGGCAAAAGCTCCATTTACAGAATTGCCATAAGGAGAAAACTTTTTAAGGGAACATTTTCTCCACAGTCTGTCAATTATCCTACAGTGGGGAGTAGTCACCGATGTGGGTAAACAATATCTTGCTCCTTTAAGAAGTCCACTAAGTGAATTCATCTATTATTAGAAATCTGTTTAGCAGAAGGGAATGATCAGTCTGCCACAGAACATGAGACAATTCATTTATTCTTTTATGCACTTAAAATGGCTTACAGCAATGGCTTGAATCGTGGCCAAGTAGATAAGGGCAAGTTCATCCAGACCCCGAGACAATGTTAGTCCAACAACCTGTGCAAAGATCAAAAAGAAAACATACAAATCCAGCCAAAGTAAAACTCTATTATTTTCTATGGTTTCTTGTTGTAACAAGTTTTAAGTGCTAATTCTAAGCCCTACTTTTGTGAGCTGTACACATAATGTTATGTTAAACATGTTATTCCTGATCTGGGGAAGAACCACAAAATTGTTCTTGCCCTTGCAAAGAAATAAAGAACAAACAGCATATTGTATGGGATTAGAGATAGATTAACTGTGACAGTTTTATGTTATGACTCAGATATTGCTCGTGAATGTATTTAATGTAATAATATGAAAATGCTATTACATAAAAATAACTTTTTAAAAGCATTTCTCCCCCTCCCTTCCAAGCACCGTAACACTGAAACACAATTAATAATTAAAGACTATATCTTAACCTCCTTTACTCTGACATAAATCAATACTGCACTGTAGTTGTTCTGGGTTAGTATCAGCATAGGCAAGACCTGAATGCAGCCATAATTGTGGGAGAAAAAATGTGTTGCTATTACCAGTATTTGCATACAGCCGTCATAACAAGGAAATTCTGATTCTGCTGCAGCATATAATTCTTTCATAAAACTATACAGGTATTATTAGTACCCAAAAATATATAAGCCATCTATTTTTTTTTAATGTTTCCCTCGTTTGTGGTTTAAAACGTGTTGCAGTGCTTACGCCTACCCTTTCCTATCTCAATCTCAAATACAGCAGATTTTGGTGCTGGGGAGTAGCTTGAGATGCTCACTTCAAGGACAATATGCCATTTTGAAGTACCTTTTTGCATTAATCAGCAGGTGTTTTGATATCATCAGATTATACCGTTATGATATTCTTCTGTTATAGTTCTGCACAGTAACATTCTGGCTTGTGACCTAGCTGATCTACCACCATGAAAGTTCAGTGAAGAGAAACATCCAAACATTTAAAGATGGGCTGAAAATCTCCCCAGCAGAGGTTCTCTGGTGAGCTTCCAAACGCTGCTCTTTCTGGTCCCAGATTGCAATGCTCTGAAAATTTCTTTGTACAGAACACAATCTGTCAATCCTTTTAAATTCCAAAAGCAGCAATTTTAAAACCACAAGCCAGAATCAGATCAGGTTTACCTTTGAACAAAGATGTATGAAGCACCATGGTTGCATATTTCCAGTCATGAGAGCATCTATGCCCCTTTTTAACAATAAGCAGAGGAGCTTTTCAGTTTCTGTTGAAATTTACTACCCAACAACTCTAATACAGCATATTTACTGAACATTTATCTGTTTAAATCAAGCAATCTCTCCTCAGAATATTTCATTCCTTTCCCAGATAGGCATACCCAAATTTGTGTTGAAATCCTTTGCAACAGATACACAAAATTCGGTAGACAGGTGAGTTAACAACAGCAAGTGCTGCTTGTCAGTGCTCTGAAATGTGATTCCTAGGAAAGATACTGGGACACACACAGCACTCCTGATATTTTTAGAAAATAAATGTGGCTGTAGTGATATCTCAACTACAATGATCTCTGATTTTCTACTGAAACATTAGCACACTTCGAAATGCAGCGAGAAACCCAAATCCTATGGGATAGTTTAAATAGCTAAGGAGGAGTACACTCAGAATTGAAAAAAAGCTCCTTCCAAGCTTTTTTTTTTTTTTTTGGTTACCCTGTATTGACCTTTTTGCAAAGCCAGGCTGTTTCTTACCATGCCCTTTAGTGTCAGATCTGTTAAGGGAGATCTGTTACCATGGAAATCTGGCCAAACATGTAAATCAACAGTGAGGAAACCCACAGGCAAAGATTTCTTAATCAGATCCAGGTGACTGTTCAAGTATGTATATATACTGCAAGCACTAGAAGAAAAACAAGTTGGAAAAAGAGTGGGGGAGGTTATTCATCAAACATAAAACATTCGTACCACCATCAAATGCAGAAAACCCATCAAAGAATGCCAAATCCCAAATTTAAAACAAAGTGGGAGAAAGGCAAAAACGACTGCTTGCAGAGCCCATGGAATTGCAGGGTGCGGGCAGTGGGGATGTCTATCTGCAGGTCCCTTCAACAGGCCATTTGAATTCCTCAGTCCCACAGGATGAGGGGAGATAATGGCAGTTTGTGATCTTGAGTTTGTACATTGACTCCTATGGGTCCCTAGACGAGCCAGAGCTGTTTGGGGGCTGATGATGCTTGTCTCTAACAGAAAGGTGCTGACACTGTGAAAGAGAAAGCTAGAGAAAAGAAAGCTGAGAGAGGAATAAGGAGGATTCCAGACAGAAATGAAAATCAAATTCCTTTATAAGTATTTAAAAATTTCTCTGATTAATCAATAGCACTGGACTTACAGCTTTCCTTTTTTAAAATATAATTATTTCAGTGTGAGCTATGGTTAAAATGCAGCACTAAGGGTGGAGGAGAGAAAGCAAGTGGCTGCTATTTTAGGGAGGAGCCGAACATGGGCCTAAATATGATTGTATCTAAGTTCAGATACTACACCCAACTCCACAATATCCAACAGACTTTTTCCTGGACCAAGAGTAATCTTAGGACTAACGGTGAATTCTTCAGTGCTTTGGCTTGCAATGACTCTAGTGACATTCCATTTTAAAAATGTTGCAATTATGCTCAGAATATTTTTTCAAACACTCATACTATCATAAACAGATTCATATATATTTTTCAACTCCTCGGAAATCTCCAAGTGGGGCATTTAATTCTAGACATGTGGGTCAATAATAGCATCTAACCCTAATTACAATTGATTAGTCATTGTCTCATCCACTGTAGACCCAAACAGTGATATTCATTTAGCCTCTACATGTATATTCAATCATGCACTAATGAGATCCCTAAGGGAATTTGGCATATGCTTTACTAGTTTGACTTCTGACCTGCTAGCAGCTGTATATTTATACTTTGCATTCAACCATTCAGCTGCATGTTTTTTCAATTATACCTTACCATGTGTATGCTATCAGAGGATATCATTCAAAATGAAGTACACTTGGAAGACATTAAAATAACTAATTCACATCATTATTCACATACTTTAAAATGTACTTTATGTGTCTTCCTGGACCTGAATTATGATAATTTTGAGGTCACAATCATTTTTTCCCCCTTGTTGTAAAAGTGGCCCTATTTTCTACATCCCTAAAGACTGCACTATAAGCAGTACATGCTAAGGACAAAGTCATTTTATTTCCAGTCTAAATCATAGCTTGACTGTTGGGAAGGAAAAGAAAGGAAAGCTTCACTCAACCACAGACCTACCAGACATCCCAGCTTCTATCTGTTCTCCATGTTGCTTGATTACTGTTGCAAGGATTAGCCCTTCGTTCAGCTCTGACAGAACACAAGGACTGTGTCAGCTCTGACAGAACACAAAAGAGGCTGAAGTTCAGCCAAATATGCTTAAGACCCACATAACCTTGGAATTACACTTTTTTTTTCACACCTTTTACTTTTTTTTTCCTGCATATAGGAAAGGTTCAAGGCTCTACATTTGGACTGAGTGACTGGCAAAATCCTCCAAACACTTGCCAGTTCCAGTTTCTACCAAGTTTGTGTTATAGGTAGTATTACACCATCAGCTCTCTGGAGCTTCTTCTATTCAATTCTATGAGAAGGGATCAGTAGCAGCTGGATCTGACTTGCAGAGTTGGGCACAAGCTATTGCTATTAAAAAGGAACTATGCTGAAAGTGGAGAATAAGAAATCAATGCAAGTTTGCCCAGGGTTATGTTCATATTAAGGACATAACTTCAGAAAGCAACAAGAGGTTGGTATTTAATCTGTTCAGGAACCCTGGAAGATGGCAGCAGGTATCTTTCARGAAAAAATCTAAAAATTTTAGATTTCTAAATCTAAAAAAAAGGGCTCTAAAACATCTAGAGGTACAGAGAATTGCCAAATATGATTATTATGTTCTGCTTGAAAGATCCCAGAACTGCTGATAGATAATGTGTGTGTCACCTCACCACTTTTTTTTTCAGGAGCTATCTCTTTAGATGGGGAAACGGCATGGAGAAGCAAAGGAAAGGAAATTCTGTCCTAAAACATAACACTTCACAAAGCGCCAAAGGGCATATAATCTTTGCTGTCAAACAGTTAGAAACTGTGATTCTAGGAAACAGAGGTATTTAAACATTAAAGCATAAATGATCATATTATTTCTTTTTTTTTATTTCCTACTATAGCCTACCTATACTGGATTTTAGCATATCAGTAATGGCTAGGTGTCAGACCTACACAATATATAGATTGAAGATCAAATGTTCTACCTACAAAGCAATTTCTGCACGAAAGAAACCAAGTTTTGTTGTTGCTCACAGAGTATGCCAATTAGTTAGACCAAATGCTAAATTTACAGCTGTCCAGACAATCCTCATGTAATTCAACCCTCTCCACTTCCAGTAAAAGAAGGGAAAAGACAACATGGGAATAGTACTGGGAGGGTTGCACAAGACTGGTCTTCAGCGCAAGTGGTCAGCAGGAGCTGGTTTCTGGCAAATCTGTCTAAGCCGCTTGCGCCCTAACAGGTTGCCACAAATTACTGAAACAAGTGATAAACGCAGCTTGCAAACTCTTGCTCCTGGTATAGGCAAAGGAACAGAAGTCTGCATAGTGAAGCTTCTGAGATAAGCTGCTCAGCAGGCAGTTTGCCATTGCCAAATCTACTTACTAGCAGCGTTGAGAGTCTGGGAGAAAGGAAAGACAGGCTTGGGAAGGYAGAAGTAGGTGATAGGCAACAGCAAGTAAGAGGCATGGATTTGTGACCTCACATGTTGTGTTTTAATGATCCAGACATGCATGTGCTTTTTGTCACTACAAAACCAGCCTAACTCTCCACAGTGTTGCACCTAGCATGGGAAGTGAAGGTAATATGCAATTGCACACCAACATACGGAATTCTTATTTTGGTTTCTTTCGATGACCATTTGCAATGGCTGAACAGATATAAATTCCTCCACACACACACAGAATATACTAAACATAATAAACCAGATTCTTTGAAATATTCTGCTGAGATTTCCAGGCAAATAATTTACCATCATCACCAACAATCCCCCCAAACAAGACACGATGTCCTTATTAAGTAWATGACTTAATGTAAGTAAACACATAATCCGAAGCTTGGGCCAACACTGTTCACTAAAAAAATGCCTTGCGCTTGTATAGCTACTGCTACTAGTCCCTATGATAAGGCTGAAGCTTGTGCTCCACGTGTAGAAAGAAATGAAGAAATAAGGAGAAGAATCCAGTTCGAATTGCAAAGTTCCTGATTTTTGTTTGTTCAAATTAAATTCTTCAAATTTAATGAATATTTGAGAAGGACAGGGAGAAAGGGGATAGGGGGAATTAATAAGAGACTTGTTTACTAAATTCATAGCTATCCAAACATTTCATTAGGAGACTAATATCTGGAAAGCGTTACAAAAAATACCATTGAGCAAATAAACTTCATAAAATATTATCATCCTTTTTATAAAATATAACCCTTTTTATCAGTGCTATCCTCCACAATTTTACTAACTGCAAGAGACTGTCATGACACCATACACTCGGATAACATGGAGTTCTATTCCCGATATTCTGTATTTGGTGTCCTATTCACATCACAATCCAAGCTTTTTGCACTATGAAATTAGTTGTGGTCAGTCAGTTCAGTATCAGACCTAGTATAGACAAGGAGGCTACTGTATACTCATTTTTCCAACACAAAAAAAAGGTTTATCCTGGCATTACAGACTAAACTAATTGTCTTATGCTTGTGCTTCATATGGGGGCATCAGAAAAATGGCCTGGAAGCCAAAATTTTGGAAAAAAACCCAGATCAGTCCTTACTCCAAACATACACAGATGCATTTATTTCCTGATTTCCTTTTTTAAAGAACAACAAAGAGAATTCTAGGAAGCATGAATCTATTTCATACTGAATGAAGTCCAAGACATTTCTGGGAATCCTGGTCAAGTTCTTAACAAACAAGTAAGGCATTGGGCACTACAAAGCATGAAAGGGTCATCCAGAGAAACCAGGTAGCTTTATCCCCCCAGGGAGGACTGAAAATAACCGTATAACTGCATGCACTTAATACATCTATCAGGACTGACCCTTGCCTTTTAGACCAGAGTGATAAACTGAAGATAAAATGCCAAGTTTGCTGTTTTTTTCTTTAAACCAAGGAGGAAGAAGAAATTAAAAGAGAATTACATTTTCATCCAATGTGCCTAACTGTTCAGCTAAGATCTCTCTGGGAGTGATGTGAACCATCTTAAAAGGAATCCAAGCGAAAATAGCTTGAGAAAGTCCAGATCTGACAGAAGCGTCTGGACTGTCTTCATTCACTTCCAAAGCAGACCAAACTAAAATTCCACATTGCACACAGCCTCCCGCTCAAGGAATCCTGGAGTTACCTCCAATTCACTCCCACGTCTTAAGTTTTGTCTGAAAGTTCATCCTGAGTTTCTCTGTCCTATTTGTGCTGCCATGCAGGAGTTTTTCATACAGTGGCTGTATCTTCCTTTAGATGACTGATCCAAAAATATTGAATAATACATTCCTAATTAAGCTATATCTCATCCTTGGAGCTTAATAGTGTCACCTACAAATTAAGACACATCATTAGCCCAAGGTGTAGAAGTCTGCTGAACAGGGCTGATGCTATGGTATCAAGAAATACCCTGGGCTGGATATAAAAGAAGTTGAAAAGCAGAAAGTTAATATCACCACTTACATACGCCGAAGGTATCTGAGGAGAGTTTAAAGCTTTCATCTTTGAGCAATCACCTGGCAAGCCTTTGTAAACACTTCCAACCCACTATCAGACTGTTAATTCCCCTGTTTCAGAATAAGGATACAGCAGTGCAATTCTGCACTGCTGGGAATACAGTGTATCATCCATTTGTAAGGCAGGTATGTGATAAAGGAATAAGAACAGTGACCTGGCTGCAGCTTTTGACTGTAATTCCGGGAAGGCGACATGACCTTGGACCACATGATCTATCTGAAAAAGAGGAAAGCAACATTTTTGGGACGATTAAGTCTTAAAAATTCAGTCCCGGAAAAGGGTAATGCAGTGTCATAACTCTAAAAAGACAAGAGAGCTTCTAAATTACTCATGAAGTGTTAAGTCCTAGTCCTAGTGAAGCCAATGGCAAAACTCCCACTGACATTACTGGATTCAGGATTTGGCTTAAAAACTGTAAGAAAAAACAACCAGCGCTGCACCAAAAATAGGCAAAATGCTAAGCATGCAGCTCCTCAGTCAGAAGAGCAAGCTGAAAGGATGACTTTTTTCCTGTCCAACACTACCTGAGAGCATGTCCTCTACTCTCTCCCATTCTCTTGCATGCATACCCTCATTGGAATTCCACCAGGAGCATCTTCTTGGCCCAAATCCCTACATCTTTGTATATCACACTGTTATAATAAAACACAAGGTGTGTTGTCATCCTGATAGATGGTCCATATGTTCATTGCAGGAAACAAAATGTATACCCTGACAAGCAATTATTGCTATAAAAAAAGATCAATATAGGCTCTGTCTTATACTAAATTTATAAATCAGCTTGTCCTTTCACTCCAGAGTGGCTACCATTATTCACAAAACAAAGTATCAGGTAGAATAACATGGGCTTTTAAGACAATAATTCAGCAGGTTTTGTGGCCTCTTGATAATATCCCATCAGAGGTGACAGCAAAAGCTAAGGAGGCAAAACTAGACCTACTCAAGAGCACTGAGTATATTTGGCAATACCTATTGGCAACAAACTACATTAGGTATTTAATTTTCAACAGCATGAGTCTAGTCCTTAACCAGTGTAGGAAAACATATAATGAAGCGTATACATCTGAACATAGCAATAAAAATAATGCATGCCTGTTCTTTCTGAGGTTTGCATCAAAGACAAAACTCAAACATGTGCATGCATTAGAAACAAAGCTCAGGCCTGAATTTTGCAATCTTGCATAATCTCTTTAGAACATAGGAGGAGCTCATAAATTCAGAATTAAATCTGTAAATAAGTATCACATATACATGTGTGATATGAAAGTACTTTACACAAAAATGTTACAGAAGTTATGAATTTAAATATTTAAATGCCCTTAATTCAAGACATGGCCACATGAGGGTTGCATCTAGAAACCCTTTTCTGCTATTCTTTATTTTATAGTTCGTAATGATGTCATGCCATCCTTTGTCTCTGTTGTGCAATATCTTTCTTCCTATAAATTTTGAAAATCCAGTGCAAAAGCCCATCTAATAGACAAACAAACAAGCTTTTTCAAAACAAGCCGAGTTCTTAATTCTTCATTTGGACTCTATCTGTACCAATTTCCAAAATCCAAAGGATGTTTTCGCAGCTGTATCAATAAAAAATTAATTAGAGATTTTTAAAGGGAAGTGTATCAGTTTTACTTTTAAGAAGTTCAATAGACTGTTCAAATTTCATGAAAAGAATTCACCTTTGGGCATAGATCGAGCAATGAAAAGAATCCCAAAACATGTCCATTTTTTTGTTTTCAGACAGCTTGAAGTATGAGAAAGCAGGGTCTTAAAAAGACTACAGCTTTAAAATTACAAAGATAATGAATGCAACCTATCTTCCACACTAGTGTGTACATACACTGTTTCCTCCTATGGCTCCCTATGTGTTTTCAGTACATACAACCTCAAGAAAACCACACGAGATATTCTAAGAAAGTTTTAGTAAGACAGCTTCCCTAATATACCTAACAGTATTTACAGCTGAGTTTTGCTACGGGTCCTAACAAGACCACACATTTTTTCCAGCAGTTTCTTTAATGACTCAGGAACATCTTGCTCTCTGGTACTAGAATGGAAAGGATTTTTAAAATAATCTTTCTGAAATGCCCTAACTCTCATGGTACGTTTTAAGTTGAGCCAGTCAACAGAAAACACTGACTTGCTGTATCCTCTCTAGAGCTTAGTTAAGTGTCTTTACCCGCTTTGGATTAAGCACATAGAGACTTCTCCTCTCAAAAGTGTTCTTACAAAGAAATGCACAAGATTCACCATTTTCCTTTTAAAGTGGTGGTGTTATGAGCAGTAATTTAATTTTACTTCTGGTTGTAGCAGTTACCTCTAAAATGGGACACTTTGGTTCTAGCCCCAGCTTGACCTGAAAAATTTAAAGCACGCACATCCCACCTGCTGCGAGAGCGCTTTAGCCATGAGGCTAAGGATGGGTTGGAGATGGGATGGGAAGCAGAGGCTGCAGGGGAGGAAGAGGGATGACTCTGCTGCTGAAGCTGTGACACTGTTCAGAGAGGAATGTCAGATTCACGTGGCCAAAGAGAGAGCACAGGAGGGAACACCAATTAATAGCTTKGCGCTTAGGGTGTGTCTGGGCTTCCTGATCCAAGATTATTTCTGTTTCTCGTTCAGTGACTGTTTCATATGGAATGCATAAATGCAGTGATGCCCTATTCTACTACTTCCTGGACATGTACTCCGATCTCTAGGCTTTTAAAAAGGTGGGTGGTGGTAGGTCTGAGTAAGACAGCAATTACGCCTGCAGTTTGTGAAAGACTGTGTTGCTGAGCTGACAGAGGATACACACAGGACTGGGCCCCCCTCCTGTAAAGGAGGGTGGTGGTAGGTCTGAGTAAGACAGCAATTACGCCTGCAGTTTGTGAAAGACTGTGTTGCTGAGCTGACAGAGGATACACACAGGACTGGGCCCCCCTCCTGTAAAGGAGGGTGGTGGTAGGTCTGAGTAAGACAGCAATTACGCCTGCAGTTTGTGAAAGACTGTGTTGCTGAGCTTACAGGGGATACCCACAGGACTGGGCCCCTCTCCTGTAGTTTCTCAAGAGGAGTTTGGCACCTCACCCCTAAGGGCAGTCAGTATTTCTACAGATTGAGCAGGGAGACACACAGGGAGCTTTAGAAGCTTCCAAGGTTAAGCAGCCACTGAGGTCTTGTTGACACTTTTGGACTTAAGCAGCTGAAGTCTGCCTAAATACTGTTTTATACATCTAGCCTTTCTTTAAATATGACCCCAGTGTTTTAGTTCTGAGTGCCTCCCTGTAAGTAAGAAAATTCATTTTTAGAGGATCCAGTCTGGTTTTAATTTTTAATAACCTAATATAGTCAGACCCTTTGCACTCAAGGAAAGAATTGAGGTGACAATGTATGCCGTATCTATCTAAACAGGATAACATGTTAATATATTATTATTCTGTCCATACAATACATCTTTCCTTTATGCCCATCAATGAGCACAATTGTTCTATATAACACAATATATATCACTTTCTTTATCTCAAAGTCTATCTCAGCCTCCTGCTAAAGTAAAGAATGAAAGCCTATTTGCCTGTAAAATAATAATAATCATCACTGTCGTCATAAAAGGAAGACGTGCCCTTAGTGCTCTGCCCCATATATAATCCCCTATCAGTATGCAAATGAACAGTTTGTAAGAGACATAACAATCAACTCATTTTCTATTGCTTTCAGCAGCATGGTGTCTCCTATGATCTTACAGAGGTGTTTCAGGCAGAGCTCGGGCTGAATTGACAGTGAAGCTATCCTAAATGACAGCAGTTATGGCAGACCTCCCATCTTGGAGTCTGTCTGTGTCTCTGAACACTTACCAGTCTTCCTGTAGCACTTTGACCTCCTTCATTCAACCACAGTCCAGGTACCATTGCAGAGAAATAAGGTCCCCAAACACCAGGCACAAAAATGGGTGTTTCACTGACCTAGAAAAGCAAGAGAAAGCTCTAGTGAATCAAACTACTTGTCAAAATAGGTACTTCACAACTATTGTTTGGCAGCTATCAGAGTCCAATACTGAAATGATTCCTGCTCCTCCACTGGAGTTACCAGCGTGAGTGGAGATGTATAGGTAGTGATTTACTCTATGGAGAATGTGGAGAAATATGTCCTCCATTTGCATCATTTTTAGATGAGATGACACAGCTGCAGCTACTGATTGCATAACTGCCCCCACTCACTCCCATTTACAGAACAGCTGGGTCTGGCCATGCAGAAAGTAAGAAATTTCAGGAACAGGAGCTGTATTTTACAGGGAGAGAGAAACTGCCCTGTTTCTCCAGAAAAACACCTTACTTAGAATGACCAGTTGGATACAACACTCTGCTTGACTGTCATCAGAAAATACAGCCAATGCAATTGGCAACCGGTGTTTACAGAGCACTCATCCTGTATGTCTTCAGAGTTAAGAATCAAGGGGGAATCCTGCTGACAGAGGACAGCAAGGTCCGCCGAGATCTGCCATTGACTCCCAAGGCTTGCAGCGGAACCCCAAGCTCCAGTGCTCTCACAGCGCTGTCAGGAGAGTTAGGTGCCTTGGGTAGAAGCTGCAAACCTGGGCTTGTGTTAGCCAACAGGAAACATTTGCCTGGGTAGACATTAGATTCTGCCCCTTACTTAGGCTTAGCTTTACACAAACCACTCCTTCCTTCACACCTGCGAACCTGTTCATCAAGGCAGATATCTAAGCACTACCATTCAAAAACTGAACAGGACTGTATTCTACTGCTTGCATACAAATATAACACCCACATATACAGTGATAACCTGCTCCTATGCAATATTTCAGTGGTTAGACCACTCAGGATGTGAGAGACACTGGTTCATTTCCTTTCTCTGCTTCAGAAGATGCAAATTACCAGTTTTTAAGGGTGGAGGGCATTTTCCTTCCTCTTATAAAGCTGTTCCACTTTCAATAGACTAGATAGATAGACTTTCTAGACTTCCTTTCTGGTCCAGAAAGAAAGTGTAAGGAGGTATGCTATCTAGTCTAGCAAGTAAAGCACCGCGTGCGATGGGGAATGGGGCAGTGGAACTTGGGTCCTAGTACTTGCTACAAAGACTAGTTATGTATTCTGCACTGGTTGAACACATTAATAATTCCTGCAGCGGGAGCTGGAGAAGACAGGTCATCCACTCCCCTGGCAGGCTACTTGTCTTCTCTTTGAAGCATGATTCATGTTTTCTCTTCCAGGACCAACAGAGGTATATGCATCTGGTATATACATATATACCAACAGAGGTACACACATCACAGCCATGATTTCACTGGGAAAAGAGGACGGCCGTGCAGTCCTACACCATCACATGATGCATGAATGCACTTCCCACTAGTCCATGTTAATGGGAAGGCTAAATCTGCAACTGCTGTTCTCTAGAAGGTGGGAAGTGCTCCAAGAGGAGGAAACATGAGAATTCCCTAACAAAGTAAGTCTGTATGTCTGCAATGCTGGAACAGCAAAAAAGAAAGGTCTTAGTCCATGGGACAATGTTTTTTTGTATTTAGACCTTGCTCTTCATTATCAAAATTCTAGACCCATTAAAGGATGCTTGAGGTTTGCTATTGATTTCAATAAGGCCCGGACTTCACGTCAAAATAGTTTTGAGGAGAAGGAATTAAAAATTCAGGCCTGTTTCTGTTAAACTTGATGCACATTCTCCCTATATTTAAACAGGCCAAACATTAAAGACAGTTTTTTGCTAGCAACTAGGGAATATGCTCGAAGATGCAGTTTACTGGCATTTGTGCATCACACATGTTTAGTAAATACACCAGCAGGGAGGTTGCTGCACAAACAATAGTCTGCTCAAGCCATAAACTTACATTACAGCTGATTCTTGTCATGAAGTTAAGTAGGAAAACACAACAACAAAAACTGGTTTCTTAAAATACGTCACTACAGTGTGAAGCAATCCTGATTTCTCTTAGGTACACATCTAACAAATACGAGAATCTTGCTCAGTTCTCCGCTCTCAGCTCTAATGCGCTGATTTACTTTCCCTAAAGATGTATGTGTGCACATGTGTCTGTGTGTCTGCGTAAGATTTTGGCTGGCTAAACCCATTAAGAAGCAAGAATAGCTGCACTGAATTTAAAAAGGCATTTATGACTCCAAGTGGACGAAGCTACGTCAAAAACATTGCAAAGACATTTGGTTTTGTTTTGTTTTCTCTTAAAACTACAAATTAATACAGCTTTGAGTTTTCAACACCTCTATGGGGCAAGCCTTCTTTTACAATTTCAATAACAAAATGAAGTGCAACAGAAAGCAAATCCTAAAATAACCTGATTTTTAGACCAATTCCACATCACTGACCTTACTGAGAACACAGCATAAGGTCAAAATTCCCAGTTAGTATCTGCTCTGAACTAGTGATGGAAGCATGCCGAGAACCCAAGCGTCCCGTCTCATTCCCATCCTATAGCTGGGGGCACAAGACGTGTATCTACAGGTGGGAAGGAACATTAAGGGCAGAAGGGGCCTGGGTTTTTGAAGTCTCCTCTCAAAATATTTTTGATGCAGCAAACTTCGCAGTATTCTGTACTCTGCTGTGATTTCTGAAGGAAGAATCTAGCTATACTAGATGTATCAAGCTTAAAATCCAACCGCTGTGTAGTCTGAAGAAACCAATTAGTCTAAGGATATTAAAGGCACAAAGATGCTTTGTGAACACACAGGAAGTTCTAAGCATCAAGAAGGACAATATAGTTCAAAAAACATAAAAATATCTTTCTTCTGTCATTAGTCCACAATTTATCAACTTGTCCTATATGTCTGATAACACTAAAAGGTTTAGATTGATTAAAAGACCGAACTCTCCCTGGAGCCAGTACTTCTGGCCTAGTATTTTGGACAACCACAGGAATTTGCCAGGACAGGATATTTCCGTGCTGGCTCTTCTCAAATTACACTGAGACTTTCTGATCATCTTACTACTGAAGTACCGTTTGTACGCATTCCAGCAAACTTTCAACACATAAACAGAGCAAACGAGGGAGTTGCGTATTGCCACACTGATGAATATAGCCAGTGGGGTATTAGGTTATCATTTTTTTTCTGCTGTGGGAACTTTTAACTGGAATAAAGAACGTTGGCTATCATGCTGGGCTTTACTGGTACCGCACATGGCATCATCAGATTTCCTATTTCTTCCTTCCACTTAGAGTTTAAGTCACATTTTGCAGACTCTGGGTTTTGACACATGCAGAAAGTGAGAAAATTGGGAAATAACATACTCCCCAAAACAGACACACAATCTTTGAGAAGCAACAGGGTGAACATTCTTCCGTAGATATATGCATAAGAAATAGCAAATGGTTTCCATTTCCCCTCCTTGAAATAATTTGGACGATGCTTAAGTTTTTCAAGCCATGCAGCAGCTGGCACTTGTATTTTCATAACAAAAAGTCCAAATTCTGTTTGAGTATACATACCACCCAAACCCACTAAAACACATGACTAGACATAAGCGTAAGGTTGGAGAAATAGTGCAAAGTTTGCCACAGAACCCAGAAGATAAGCACAACTTGCCAGACTCAGAGCTATTTTTGTTATACTAATAACATGTCCTTTTCATAGCTTTCTATTGCCTTCCGACATTCTTATGATGATATAGGAGGATCAATGTGGTGTCATTATTTTTTTTTCCTTTAATGAGCTTAAGAAAATCCTTAATCTTTTTAGTAGAAAAACAACATCTGTTTTAGATTTATGGGCAATTAATTTTTATTTTTAAAGCAAATAAGAGATGTCATCCTTCTTTGAAAGTTAAAATACGTATTCAAAGGGATTTTCTACCTTCTATTTAACCTAAATTCATCCTGTGACACACTCCTATTGTGAGGCATATTAATGTTTATTATTTTTTACATATAGTGAAACTGAAACACGGAGAGGATATCCTCTGCTAGACGTTAGAATGATCTCTGCACAACAATTATTGCAGCAAGAATTTGAAGACGGGAGACGAGAAGAACTGAACCCATTCACACTTTGAGTCATAAGCAGCATCTATAAATATTTCAGTTGAACATATTCACACAGAGACTATTGCCCTCATCCGTGATGATGCTTACTTACAGAAGTATTATACTCAAACAAGCAATTCTACCTCACAGTTATTCTATCTGTGGATGGGGAAAAATTCTTTTGTGTAGGAAAATGTCACCTTTCCATGTCTCCCCAACACACGCATTCCTACTTGCTCAGCCCATCATTTCAGATGAGATGAGCATTAAGTAGTTCCAAGATTCCTGCTCATTTGAAGGGAAAAAGAGTTCAACACCTTCYGAAAGGGAGAAAAAGGAGAAAAAAAGTTCTATCTGGGAGGATTTAACCTCAGTGTGTGCTTTATAAAAGATCATACTAATATGTAAGATATGTAAACATTACAAAGCAATCAGAAACAAATGAAATGATGAATTCAGTTTAACAATATTCAGCTGTGGCGCAACTGCCAGAAGGCACTTTTTGTTATGAATAGATCATTTGGATGAGTTACAGACCAGATTTCAACCCTGGCGTGTGCTAGGAAAATCAATGTCAAACTATCTAAGATCAGAAGGTATCAGCAGCACATCTGGCAGCCCACAGAAATGAAAAATGTCTTTAAAATATATAATGCTATATAGAACTAAGTTAAAGTATGAAAGGACCTGCTTAAATGGCACTAATATGAGCTCTGTAATGTATTTAATTTAGTTTAGCCCTTCCCACTTGCCTCTCCCTCTAAAACAAAAACAGGCAAAAAAATCCACCTCTATTGTAGAAGTCTATGTGGAAAAAAGCATTACTTACCACTTATAGGCTAACTTACAGCTCATGTAAGTGAATCAAAGGAGTCAGTGCCTTTAATCCAAACTAAGTTCAGCTTTCAGGACTGTCATTTAGCACAAAGGACAGAACAGAACACAGAACTTCACAGGCGAGAATCACCTAGGCATACAGCCATCCCATAAAATGAGCAAGTCGCAATGTGAGATTTATTTTACTTAGCTTTGTTTTGCTAGACTAGCCATAATGATCAGGCACATGCTTGTGTTTCCTCCTCAGTTTTATGTAAATGTTACGGTAATCAGAGACAAGATAAAATAAAACAGGCCACACTGGTGTGAGCAGTTTTATGGAAGCATGAGTTTCAGCAGAATTTTCTTCCTTAGTTGACACCAGCTGTTGCTGGTGGAGGCTTACACAAATTCCTTACAATAACACTATTGGAGAATTCGGCTATTACCTGAAAATTAAATCTTTATATTAACAGGGTATACTGCTATATATCCATCTTCTTCCATTTTTATTTCTGCTTCCTAATATTGGGCCTCTGCTACCTGGCAGCATTCTAGTATCACTATCAGATTCTCTATTTACTTGCAGTATGCAATAGAGAGAGAAAATAAAATTTCAGTAGAACTATTCTTGACTTACCGTCACTTACATGAAAGCCATATTAAGCCTTCATTCTACTGTCACAACTTTTTTAGAGTAGCAAATTTGCAAATGAGAAGCTAGGTCAGAAAATCTGTTTGAAAATCACCTCACTTATCAACTTCTATAGCCAGAAATTCAGAGTAACAGCTGCTTTTGTTAGGCTAAGGCAGGTATGAAAAGAGATCTAAGATATTAATGCAGAGTAGGGAAAGAAACAAGGAAAAGCACTGTATCAGTCACCAACTAATAAATGCTCTTTACAGTTCTGGACTTTGATCATTGACAAGCCAAATACTTTCATTAACTTCTCTGCTGACTTTTAACTTTCAAACTTTCTCACTGACTGTGGATTGAGAATACTGACATTCATTCAATTCAGGGGTTTTACATTGATGCATAAAATCCTGTATTAAGAAAACTGTATAATTTTGCTTCTGCTGACAGATGGGTCTTATATAGCTACTCGACCACAACTCTCTGACAAAGAATGAAAGAGATTCATAAAAAAAGGAGAGAATTCAAAGGGAAACCCAAGAATGTTTCATTTCTAGGTTTCTGGTTCAAACTTAGGTCATAGTAATAGCTACTGAATGTGTGATTTAATAACAGCACTTTCTGGTGGCATATATATTAACTGGGTGGAGCTGGAGCATGCAATTGTATTTTCAGTGAACTGATGCCTACTCTAAAATTGCCATCCTGGCATTATTTCTCAAGCACTAAATGGGTTTAAAACTAAGCTTCCCCATAACTCTGGAGGCAATTCTCTAGGTTAAGACTATGGTGAGTACASTCAACTTGTTAAAATATATTTATTATTAGCAGTAATTACATATTAAACATGTAACAGCATTCAAGCTTTAACCTGATGTAAAATATATTTAAGAAAATAGGGTCTTGGGACACAAGAAATGTACTTCAGAACACAAAGGAAATTGAAATTTATTAATATTCCAATTCCTATAGGTCATATACCACCAGTAATTGATCTGATTATATTTTAAGCTTATGTCCCCTGGCCATCATCAGTTTGCTATGTAGCTGCATAGCTTGTGGTGGCAAGTCACATAGCTCTCTTCCATGTGACAGACTGGCATCCCATGGGCCATCCACAGTGACAGAGTTGCTCTGCAATGATATTAAGACTAGGCCACAAAAATTTTTGCACAGAGCTAACTTTATCCCACTGGGAGCATGGAAGTTACTTGAGCGACAACARCATAGATACAGAACGTGGACTTCGGGATTCTGCCTGAACACATCCATCCACAGATGATTGTGGTAATCTGTTTACATGCAGTTGAAGAATTCTGGCTTATGTGATGAAATCACTTTCATAAATGCCTTGCTGAACATATGCTCCATCATTTGTTGCCAAGGCTATGTCACAGGTTTACCAAACCCAGCGCCCTGGAAAGTTACTAAACCTTAGAGACTCCCATTTAGTTATGAACCAAAGCAAAACAAAATTGTCCAACTATGTCTATTGCGGTTGTGCAACAAAAAAAAAAATTATTCAAAGACATCAGGCAATGTTTTTGCAGTGTAAGATACTGCAACATAAGATTTCTGTGGAGTCAGGCAAGGTTGAAAGCGACAGACAGAAAGGCAGATAGCATCCAAACCAGAAAAACTCATGCAAGAGAATCAAAGAGTTCTGGGCACTGCCCAGAGCATAAACTTATGGCCAGAGAGTGGCCTGTAGCGGGAAAGTTGAAACGGAAACATGTATTCAGCATTATTCTTTTGCCCAAGTTGGTTTCTTTTGTGTTGGCTGTAGTAAAGACATGTTTTTATGTCACCCAGGTCCCCTCATTGCCTTTAGTACCACGCGAGGTAAGTGTAAAGGGCAACTGCCCGCAGGACTGGAGCTCTGGCGAGGCGTATGTGCCTATTTAACTCGCAGGGCCTGAGGCAATTGGCCTGAGGGGCCTCAGAGGAGAGTTTATGCCCAGAAAATGTAATTGAGAGGCCGAGGGAGAAGACAATGATACTGCTTATTTACACACCACGATAACATTAAGAACACAGGTCCAGCACATTTCAGTCCAGCAGTTCAGCAAGGTTCCCAGTGCAGTAGACCCACAAAAGACATGTATGACAATATTAAAACAAACACCTTTTTGATTTTGCTGCTTATTCTGCACTTGGTAGTATCACAAACTTGTATGACAAAAATCAAACCAATCACAACCACAGTAACACCATTAAGTAAAAAGTACCAGAATTAGAAACATACAGAGAGTATGCATCAAAATGCAGACTGGGATCTGAATTTCTGAGATGATTTGGAGCTAGTATTCCAGTTCAATCCCTGCTTTACTTATTTTCCAGATAAAACTTTCAGTACAACCTAAAAGTAGGAGACACAGATGAATTCTTAGGGACTACTGTTAGCTATTATTCCAAATAGTAACCCTTATGAGAAGGGCAGCAAAATGTGAATGACATACATGCAGAACTATTTCTAATTTTACAAATTTTCCCTAAAACATTAACTGGCCTACAAACTACAGACCAAACAAGGTATGTGATTAATGCCCAGTAAAGAAACCACACTCCCAGGGCAACTTGATTGCCTCATCTCTGAAAATATTTCAGGTGAGTTATGCGATGGGACTATATACTGCACAACCTGGCTTTATATCTAACAAGAATTAATTAGAGGAAAACTGGACTGAGATTATTAAACTGTGAAAATTTTTATTCAAGGCTAAATAAGGAAAGGTATTTGAAAATTTTGTAAATCTTATGATTTTTAATGAAAGAATATGATGAATCACAATAATTTTAGTTATTCAACTTGTACTTAATTGATATTTAAGGGTATAAAGAGAAATTCATCTGGACCAGTGCTTCCAGCCTTGGGAGCCAAAGCCTCAACTTGTACAAACCAACATATTAAACATCAACTTCCATGAGATATATTGATTTATACTGTCTGAAGATCCGGGCTAACACTTGTATTTAGACACTTAAATAAGTACTCTGATTTTCAAAAAAGGCAAAGACCCCCATTTCCCGTGGATTTCTGGCTCAGGAACTTAGAACATGAAGCCAGCTGTTTAGGTATCCAAATGTGGACTTGGGCACCTACCCTTAGGAAGTATGTTGGCCCTAGTTTTTTAGAGTCTATAATTAAGAATGCTAGCAAATGTCCATAYAGGTGAGAGACACCTCTTCAAACGAGGGACAGTAGATACTTAGATACAGAAAAAGAAAAAGGAAATCTGCTTGCTTCTGCATGTTCATGTTCTTCATTTCCTAAAAGTAGGGAACAAGTGAGTTCTTGAAGACAGCTCCTGCAGTCAGCACTTTGTCTCTAAGAACATCACACTAGCTCCTTAGGCATGCTTCAGAAACTGAGAACTGGACATGACTTTACTAGGCATGCTCCTCACTCAAGGGGATGACCACATACTCAAACATTTACTGCTTTAAAACTAATCCACCAGCAGAAACTCTAAGGCAGTGTTTGGGGGTTTCCCCCCTCACCCAGAGGATCCTGGTTCTTAAAACAGTTAACACATCAATTAAAATGTTGCTTAAAACAACAAAAAATCAAATTTAGCAAAAAAACCCGTTTTACTCAGCTGTATTTTATTTTCCCTTTTAAAATGCAATAGATCAGGCCCTGGCCAAGAGCAGGGGATGCAAGAGGTCACAGGCTGCACTTGTATAAGCAGCTTTTCTGGAGGTCTGCCACCAGAAGCCAGTTTGAAGTTGCACTTCTGAGAAAACCTTCTGACAGTGGATGCTATGGGGCTTAACTAACTCACTGTACTCCTTAACAGACCAACAGACCCCTCTACACAGCGGCCCATTTTTAGACAGCAGCCAGAGCCAGCCTCTTCATCTGAGCTGACTGGGTATTTTATGCTTTTTTTTTCCAATACGCTGCATCAGTTTTCAGCCAATGGTATGTATGGTATTAGTATGTCTTAGGGTACAGCCACATGAATAAATTATTATGGGCAAAACTAGGAGGTCAGTTGCCCGGCAAAACCACCTCTACTCATCATCTTTCTGTGGTGTATCGTGTGACAGATCCCAGGGACCTTGCACATTCCACAGGAAACCAGGGCCAGGAGTCCTACTGCAGAGTTGCTGACATTGTGTAAACACACACTATAGATTACTCAGTTAATTTCTTCATCTGCCTGTACTCTTATTACTTGATCATACAACAGGATTTTAAAATTCTTTTTTTTTTAATACTGATCTTATGAAAGAAGCTTGCAATGATATCCGCCTCCAAATATTAACCAGCAAAGCCGGACAACTGCGATTTGTTTCAAAAAGAATAGTATTTTTCACATTATGAAATTCTGCCATTTTCCTGAGGGGGAAATACAGTACCTGCCTCTCATACTGTAAACTTTTGACTTTCTCTCTTTGCACTCAAAACTCCAAATTCAAAAGCAGAATATAAAAACAGGAAAAAATGAAAATTATATTGGAAGCAAAATGCTCTTCATTTTCTTTGCCTTACTATTATCTATTTTAAAATGGTGAAATGATAATAAAATATCACTTCTCTGCCAAAAAATGTATTTTTATAAATCTCCTTTTCAGCCAGGAAAAGATGTTAGTAAAATGAGAGACAGAGATAAACAGAGAGAGAGAAGAAGACTTCAAGCATGATCAAATCAAATAGGAAATCAGATAGGGCAAGCATATATTTTATTTTCACTATATATCGCCGACCTCATCAGAGCAAGGAAACTCAACTGTGAGAAAGTCGAGTTTGGCTCACTGCATTTAGGGCTGCATTAAACCATCCCAATTAATTTTCTCYTCATGACAGAACAAAAACAGAGCGGGTGCTCCAGTTCAGAAACGATACTGAAGAATGATGCTGTTTTCTTTGTAGAAAGAAGAGTTTTATGAGGAACTGTTAGATGGTTGAGACACTGGACCCAAGAACTGAGAACCGTTCCAAGAGAGGCACTGGAGCAAGTGGATCAAACAGCTTCTGTATCAGTACAAGGAGAGGCCAGGAGGGTCTAGAGAGTAGTTTCAGATTAACAGTTAGGTCATTCAGAGTCATATATGAGATAGGTCTCCAGGAGGTTGCAACAGGAGCAGAGAGAAGTCTAAGCACAGCATCCGCCTCTAGAAATGTCCCTGGGTTTGCTCTCCCCAGACACAGAAAAACAATGGTGGTGTCCTCCACAGAAAATTTGCACCCCTGTAAGTTTTTATTCCTTGGGTGTGAGGTTAMCCTCCTGTGTTTATTCCAGGAAGCAAACTTGGAACTAAGCCTGGGACAACTTGAGAGTTTCAGCTCTGGAAGAAGTTAAGTAAGAATGAATTCATGGGTAATCATTCCAGATTCATTCACTGTTCACCATTTCCATCTGCCTAAATCAGAGATGCAAGAACTTCAAATGTCTTATCAAGTACCCTGACCAAATGCTCAGCTTTGAAACAAAACCTTTAAACTAGAGGAATTTTGACTGTTCCAAGCGTGAATGTTCACATACATTTACTTCTGCCTTTTATCTGTATCCATTAACACTAAGCATATTCTATGTTTCGGCTTGGGAAAGTATACAACAGGCGCACAGTAGCATATCATCCTTTTCTTTGTATTCCCAAAGGTCAAGGTTTCTTACATAAATTTGCAAAAAAAGACCTTTAATCTGTTAAATTGTTTTCAAGATCCAAAACAGGAAAAAAAGCCCACATTCCTGATGGATTCAGAAGCTTTTTGCTAAGCACTTAAGCACTAGCAGTTCTGCATTGATTTATTTTATTGTTTTATTTAGTGAAATGTCTGGATACAGATATACAGATTAACTTCTTTTTTTGCTCATATTTACTGTGTCGCCTTCCTTGAAATGGGAACTACAAGCGTTTTGATAAATGGACTGAAAGGTTGTCTGGTTACACTATAGCTTCTACTTACGTCCTCTGCTGAAATGCTATTATGCACCCTTCTAAAGCAATGCTGCTCCATGACTCACAGCAGTTACTTCTGTGCCTCTCATAACAATAGCTCACTGGGGATACAGGGCCTCAAATGAGCTAGAACAATTTATACCACCCATGTATTTTTACTGCTCTTCCAATGATAGATACTCACTGTCACAAAATGCCAGTTTATGTGAAGATTATAAATCTTCCAGCACAGACAACTAACTGCAGGCCATTTTAAATATGCACTTTATAACACTACAATTTGCTGCTATGGTAAATTAAATTCCTGAAAGTTCATCACAATATGAACTAACTCTTCTCAATGTTTAAAAAAAATAAAATCAAAAAGTCAAAACAAAGACCCACATAGCCCGCTAACCTGTTAACAGTGGCCAGTAACAGATGGCTTAGGGAAGAGCACAGGAACAAGGTAAACATACAATAATTCTTCCCCAGAATGTCCTCCCAGCCTCCAGTGAGTTGAGGTTCAAGCAAATTTCTGTTCTTACTTCCAACCAGCACAAGAGACCAAGTCTTCAAAAGTGACTGAGATTGCAAACAAAACACATTTTTCATGAACCTTGGCAATCTCTCAGTAAAAAGCCCCATTTGTGCATTAGAAATTTACTATAATGCTGACTTGTAGATCAATATAAGTCTTTCACAAGAACACTGGAGTTTTTTAAGCGTCTCAGAATTATTCCTTTAGCTCACAGCCCTTGAACTTCAGTTCTGGTTCCTAAACAAACACGCCTCAGATACCACTTGCAGCACTATCTTACTTTACAAGACTAGTGAGACCTCATCCCAACCTGAAAGTTTAGGAACGGGGCACATGGAACAGCTGTGTCACAAATACTGATGGATGCTGCACCTCACTCACCAGATACAAAAACAATTCCACCTCCAAATAATACTTAAGAAAACCCCACCAAGCCTCCCAGCCAAACTCTTTGTGTAGTCCAAGGCAGGCCCAGTCCTTGTCACTGTGGCTAGAAGACAGCAGTGTGACATGCTGGGCCAGCACAGGAACAGAGGGTCTTCATAAGAGGTTTCTAGCACCGACCTTTTCCCAGAGAGCTGATGGCAGAATTGTCAATTGTAGGAAGGTATGAGCTATCCTGTCTCATACACTTTCCTGGAGATTGTATCGTAAGATCCTTCTCTTCTCTCGACAAGTATTTTCATAGTTATCTCTAATATGCATGCTAAGTAGCTTAAGTCTTGATAACCCAAATCCAGTCAACTCATTGTATCAGATGTTGACAATCCTGAAGAACTTGGAGCTTAGTAGCTGATGTGACAGAAATTCAAGGGGAGGGTGGGAAAGAAATCTCAGATGCGGCATTTAAACAGGAAACTCAAGGATTTTTTGCATGTAGGTATTATTCCTAACCTTATTATTTATGGGGGAGGATTATTCTTCAAAACCTGCAGTTCTCACTGCAATCAATGGGAAATACCAAGGAAAAACAAAATCTTATCAAATGAGGTCTGGTGTGTTTATCTACTCTGGATGCCCTTCCCATGTACCTTAAGGCCTTTCTTATTTATTTATTGCATAATACAGTTCATTTTAGAGATTTATTTTTCTTTTTTAACCATTAGATAAGTATTCCTTCTATATTAGTGAAGGCCACTACCAACAAAAGTATCATACTTACAGGTAAAATAAATCTTCTTCTGCAATACCCCTGAGTTACTGGAAGCAGATTTACATTATATGGGATATGCTATCACACACTATTTAAAACATATTTTTAAACATTTGAATAACTAAATGGGTAAATCCTGAGAACCTTACTTGGTGTTTATTCAGCCCTTACTTACTGAGACAAACTCCCAAGGACAGAGTAAACACCGAGAGAGAACCTCAGGCCTTCACCCACAGTTATAAACAATGAACTCAGCATAAACTGTGATTCCCAGCTGACACTGGGAGAAAAGCAGCAGCTAATGCTTCTCCTAATTTTGCTTCCAGAATTATTATATGAGAAGAGATTTACTTTCTCCCTAATAAACCTTGCCCAATCTAAGATCTTCCCCCACCCACAGCTGGAGCAGCAACAGGAAACTTAGATGAAGAACTACTGATTCGTGAGAGGCTGAATAAAATTGGAAATGGAGAAAAAAAGCCTTAGTAAGAGGCCTTCTGCCCAAATACTGATGAAGTTTGCCTGACTGGGGGATTTGTTGCTGTTAAGAAAAGTAAAAAGATACTTAGAAATACCATTGCATCTATATCACCTTGGACCATGGAGTTCTTAATATCCAGCACTCACATATCACACCTTTCATTAGAAAGATCTCTGTCTGCACAGCTTCAGTTTCATGTTCATACTGCAAGTGGGTAAACTAAGGAAAGGCAACAATCATCTGACAGAATCATACAGCAAACCAGCAACACCAAACAAAATCTGGGATTTTGACCCCAAATTCCACACTACTCATTGCAAATGTGGCTAATTCCAAAATTTTAAAACTAACAGAAAACTATTAAGTTGTTTTTCATACAATTATTGTATTCCCTTGAAAATTCTATTTAATTATTTCAGGGCCCAGAGACAACCTAACTGATGACCAAGGACATCCCTTATGATATCTCATTTCATTTGTATTTTAGTTATTCTTTTACAGTTTACTTAAGTTCTTGTAAGAAAAGAAGCACAAAAAGGAGTGCTTTTTGTTCACTATGACATCTAGACACATAGAATAAGCAGGCTGTTTAATAAATTCATGCCTACTCACAAAAACAAGATAAACAAGGGATCTGGAAAGGCCAGTCATTATACATAAATATGCCTGTGATCTGAGGGAAATCCCCTATCCATCTCTCCTCAGAACAGAACACTCCAGGAAGACACTCGGGTTTGCTCAAGACTGTGGGCTTTAGGCTAATACATTCTTCTGGGTCTAGAGAGGAGCAATCAGAATTGGTTAGTTTGCAGCATTGATGAGAGTGTTGTACCTGTCAAATCTGATATCATCACTCTGAAGAATATAGAAAAGGAAAGATAAAAATCTGTTACAACGAAGGGCTGCTGCTGCTGATGGACTTTCGTGAACAAAACTGAGAATAATGATACATAAAGAACGAATCAAAATTAAGTTGCTTTATCCTGTCCCCTACAATGGACTGATGCTATGCTATCTGAACATCAATGAAGGAAGACAATTTTATAACTTTCCTAGCCACAGAACCCAGAATACAATCTCCTTCCTACAACAGAAGAAGCAAAAACCCCAAACCATATTAAAATATAGAACTGTTATAGTTAAGAAATGAAGGTGCAAGGTGCTAGCTTCTAGAGCTAGATCTAACAGGTAGCCTTCAATCCCACACTGCTTTAGGTAGAGAGGCCCAAATTAGGCAGCCCAATATTTCTGGCAGCCAGACCAGATAAATCTTACTAGTGTTAACATAAGTACGTAAGAAGCTAAGTCTCTCTTGCTCACTCTTTCTGAGGCAAAACGTGGGAAAAGGAGTGAGGAACAGGAGAGGAGCCCTATTGGCACTCAGACCTGGAGGAAGACGAACATAAGCCTTTATATCCGTTGTGCTCACATCAAAAAGAATAGAAAATCCAAGGAAAGAAGAAAACAGATCTCTGGTTTACACATTGTTTATCATATGGTGCAATACACTATTGTCTGTAGTATGTAAATGCTGTCATTTTAGAACACAGAAGAACCTTGCAACGTAGAAGGCAAAATTTCCAACTCAGATGTCATACGCTCCCAAAGCACTGCATAGGTGCAGTCTGTAAAAGTAAAAACATAACAATTAAAAACCTACTAAACTATCAAGTGCCTCAGTCTCCCACCTAATAAAACCAGAATAACTGTTCCTGCTCTCTTACCCCATTCATTCACTGTTGCAAAGAACCCCAAGACCACCAAAGAGAAGACACCGCAGGAAGGCTTAGTATTATAAATCATAATACATGGCTCTGTGTCACACAGGATAGTTTGCAGTTAACCGCAGGATGGAAACCACCGCGTCTGTTGGAATTTTCAAAGCAAGCGTTTTCACTGATGTCAGTGAGATGTCTCTAGAATATCAGCCTTCATATAATCTCCAAGCAGAATATTTTTCAAAGCATTCACTCTGTCCACATCTATTCTTTGAGTCTTTGAACTCAAATGATCTGTTCACAAAAGGGAAGGAGAGTTGACTGCGCAGTTTTCTGGACACGTTACTAAGCATTATCTAGTTTATGTACAATAGAGATTGTATTGCCTTCAGCTACATTCCCCTGAACAGGTTGATTACCAGCAAAGCGATGGGGTGCAAAACTTGGATGTCTCTGACAGGCATACACTAAATAGGAACGTCCCATTCTCCCAGTCACCAAGGCATACCTGAGCTTTGAATTATGTCAGGCCAGGAACAAAGGAATCTTGCTCATAAGAAAAACTTTTAATAACTCATTTACTGAGAAAGCCTCCCTTTCATCTCTGCCAAGCTTTAGGAAAGGCTGGGAGGCAAGCAGAAATAAACACTATACAGACTCACCACTGCTGGCTCTAAAGTAAACTCTCCAACTTCCTATTTACATTTCAAGATCTTAAGCTTTGTGGTTTACTAGTTCTGCAAGTAAGTGCTTTGGGTTTTGGAGGCTGCCTGCACATGATCTCCCACCACTACTGAAGTCTTCCTAGCTTTTATTAATATAATAAGGAGGTCAGAAAAGCAACAATCTTTTATATACCCTGCTAGCAGAAATATTTTACTTCTCGCCTTTTAAAAACAAAACAAAGCGAACAAAGCATACAATGTCAAATTAATGCCAGCAAAGGGGATATTACAGTTTTGTTTGTTTCTTTTTCAAACCAAGGATGCTAGAACACGGAATGAGACAGTCTCATTAAAAAAGGGTGTGGAGGACTTCTTTGAGGGACAAGTAGAAGGCGGCAGCAATTTTATGGATATATAACCTTTCTAAGGCCATAGGCTGAAAAGGCACCTAAATAGACTCTGTGACCTTTTCCTCAGAAGGCTGAATCTGTGTACACTAAGGACAGGCAACCTGTAACAACAGTCGTGAAGTAAATGTGGTTCTCATTTCATGCAGCCCTCCCTGAATATAAAACGTCTTCATTAGCTGGGAAGTCAGCACTGTGACTGCTGCCAAATGCAATATATAAGCCAGCAGAACTGAACTGAATGAGGACAGAGCAAGGGAGAGGTTCCTGCGATACTAATTTATTTCTCCCATTTGAAAGACACTAGCTCTGTGACTCATGTGCAGAACAGGCCTTACAGAAGAGAAGAATATTAAAAAACCAAGAGGGCAGGTGCTTATCAATTTCATAAAGCTCGCACGGATAATTTCAAAAACTTGTCTAGGCTGCCCTAGCTTCAATAGGTTTGCTTTTGTTTTTATTTTTTTTCCTACTGCATTCCTCCCCCTTCTCCCCGCTCGCCTGACCCTCCCAAACCCAGCCCCTTTCCCCTGGTCAGGAGAAGGACAAATTGCTGCCTTTGCTAAACCCTGGGTCACGGCCAGTTGGCACTCAGACACATTGCCCCGGGCTTCTGGCCCTGTCCCCTCGGAGACTGCACGTTTCACGTCAGGGATGCATGTGCAGCAGTGACTGAAGAGTGTGAGGCTGAAGTGCTGCACGCAGTCCTCCGACTCACTCTCCAGAAACACATTCCATAGTGCCATCCCACTAGATTAAATATAGCTGGCAAAGCAAGTACCAGCCTATTTAGTCCCTGCAAGTTTTCCCCTCATCACAGATGATTTCAAGCAGCTGAGGAGTCCCTCTGTAGTAATTACTCAAAAGTCTGCTGCTTTAACAACGTGGCATGTTCTGAAGAGGAGACTCTCGTATCAGAGCCAAAATATACTGAATCCACTTGCTGGTCTGGCTCCCACCGAGATTACAGAGATCAGGCTATGAGAACACTTTGAGCCAGCATGTCTCTGCAGTCTCCACTCCAGGATGTACTGCAAAGGACACGTACTGTGCATGCTTTGGGGGTGGAAACGTGCTTTACACTCTATTTGTGTGAACAAAGCTGGCAGCTTGGGCGGATATTGTGGAGCAAAGAAGCTCTATTGTGTTTGCCAGTCATCACGAGAATCAAATGAACAAATTTAGAATAAGCAAATTGGGCTGAAGTTCCTTTAGCAGAAAACAGGCAAAGACTAGTCAGGCTTGGTAAAAGAGAGTATGGGATATTCTTCCTGAAATAATCCATAGTAAACACTGGAACAGCAAAATGATCTGCCCATTTTGCTGTTCATGTAGTTGCTCGAGCTCTGTCTTTTAAATTATGTAGTAAATCTGAAAAGATAGAAGATAAATTACTTGTGCCTCTCCAATTTAAAAAATGACTAAATTATAAGCCACATACACATTATCACCCGGGGAAGAAAGAATTAAGCACCAAGCCAGGTGAGTCAGTTCCCAATGACAAGAGTCAGGGTAGTAACAAAAACAGATGCAAAGGAACAGACTCCATCTAAACCTGAAAAGATTCCCTGACAATCCCAAAAAAGAAGTTTTGAGTACAGAGAGCTGATAAAGAAGGAGGAGTGACTGAAGAAGCACACAGACCACATCACCAAAGACAGAAAAAAAGTATCAGAGACTCTTGATAGGAAGGAACACAAACCTTGTGTATTTGGGACTCAAAAGGCCACGAATTCGGACCCCCCCTGCCTCGGTAAGCTGAAATCAAGCCAGAGAATGTTCCCATTAGAAGCTGCCCTGGCTACTTCCTTCAGCTGTGAATCCAAAAAGGTGTTAGAGCAAGAATGACAAATATTTTCATAATGGAAAAACTGTTCTGGGACAAGTGCAAAGTAGAACACTGATCTCTAAGTGAGCCTAATTCACCACAAAATAGGCAGAAATGAGAGTTTATACACATTTTATGAACAGGGCTATTTTATGTGGATCTTTCCTACTTTATTCAATATGCATAAATAGCACATATCCTGTACACATACAAGATTAGCAAGGACCGCATACTGCAGACAACAAAAGAGAAGATGGGGTGTTGCAAAAGAAGATCCCTGCTCTCTCTCACAATGGGCTTCAATATTTCTGGATGTTGCAGCTCTGCACACATGTCCTCCTTGTCCTCCATAAAAGTCCCGGTCTGGGGGAAGAGGCACCATGCCTTAGTGACTCCAAAACCCTCAGCACTCTCAATACTCCCACTCCAGAACTATAATTTATTTCTGCTTACCATTTTAAATTACTTCAAATTCCCTTCACAACCTCTGGCTACCAAAACCCAGTCCCAGTCTGGTCCCAGTCTGTTAGGTGTCACACAAATTTACTCAAATCTGTAGTCTCTTTGACAAAAACCTTACAGTCTAATGAAACATTTTACTTTGAGGGAAAAAAAAAGTTTTATTATGTGAATTTAGTGCCCACACGAAGAGTGCTATGCTGATATCAGGTATGGGAAACTGCAAGATTTATCTACCAGAAAGAAGCAGCAGTACTGCTAGATTACTTGCTCCAAGGAATACTAGGAAATTTCTGTGTACTAGTGTACCCTGTCACACTGCTTGTTCATATTACTGTTTTGCTGTTTGCTAACTGGCACCCGAGAGTTAACTCAATTCTTGGTGGTTTTACACATCTGCAAAAGGGCAAGCATGCTTGTGTTCAGGACTGGGACAAGATAATACAGATATCTGTATCTGAAATCCCTCCAATCACATAAAGGCTTCAGAAAAAACCAAAGGATTTTTGAAACCTTTAAAATATYCCATAAAACCCATAATACACTGGCAGGAAGACAGGCTTTTAGGGAAACCAACTACCTTATTCCCAGAAGTTAGGGCATGTCTGTTAGACCCATGCAAACTCCTAGTTAGGAATAACATGCAAGCTCCTATTTCAAGGCCCCAAACCTGCTGCTATTTTACTGTGAAAAACTACTCACACATTTTGTGTAGTCGCCATGGCTACACAAGGAAAGTCTCCTAAAAGTTCCAAAACTAAATGTGGGTGCTGGAGCTTACAGACCCTGTCTACAAAGCATGATGACATGCAGCAGCCCACTCAGAAAAGTCAGCCACTGAGTATCCGTCACTTGAAAGGAATACCTACGCTGCACAGACAGATCAAAGCTACAGCAAATGAATCCCAGCCCTAAACTAAAGGACAATCCTTCACAAGGACCACTTATTTGCCATTCCAAAAGCAAATTCTGCTGATGACTTTTGCGAGGGCAAAGGAGGCAGCAGAGAATCATGTAAAATGAATAACTGTCCAAAAATATTCAGAAAACCATCTTTCCTTTTCTTTTTCCTCGTGGATAATGGATGAGCCCTGAGGTGGCAGTGACTTTCAGCAACTACCAACTCAGACCTGGACTTGGATCAGTAACCTAATTACAACATGCTTTTTGCTTCTTTCATGAGCTATTCAAGTATCTCAACAGAAACACAAAATGCTTTGTGCGTGTCTGATTACCCCAAACTGTCAGTGGTTAATTCCAAAAGCGTATTCTCACTTAAAAATGGTAGTTCTACCACAAATTAAACCATTATAGCCATGAGTAAAATTAGGTTCCACATTTGTACTTTCTAAAATATCAAAGGCATGATTAGCAAAGTCTTTTGTTCAAGATCTCTAGAGTCCTTGAGGTAATGAAAACTGGGTCATGGAGTAGTTTCTCTTAAAGTTTAAAGTAAATGCTGTGTTCAAGCAATACCTGCTTCGGTGACTCATGGGGTATTTGGTCTAGAGAACGGAAATACTGTACCAACACACATACACCAACAGTAGTACCCCTGCCCTCACTAAAAAAGGAGGAAGGGGGGGGAAAGAAAGGCATAGCAGATGATTTTGAGCAGTTTCCTGTTACAATACCTTGAAAGAAATCCAACCGTACTTTCACCCTGCTTTCTGTTTTCTGAATTTCTCCTGACAGTTGGCTCTTTCGTTTGCCAGAACCACAACAAAGGACGGCCTTGAGTTTCCACACAGGCCATTTTCTCCCTCTCTCGTCTCTGATCATCTCACAAAGGTATTATTGTTGCTGGCTCGCTGGGGCTCAGTGCACCTGAGGCAGATCAAAGGCACTTTTTAATGCCCGCCTGACCACACAGGTCTCTCTCCCACTGCATTAAATTAAACTCGATGATTAATCTCTGTAGCCCTGAGGGTCCCTTGGTGCACACGGAGAGAGAAAATATATATTTCTATCAAAACACAAGTATAATATACTTTCATTTTATAGCCCTAATTAAAAAAAGGAACAGCTAATTTCAGCCAAATGCAGCTGCATATAGGTCTCATTAAAACACAAATACAACTGCTCTGTGTGCTCTACATTCACTTCATGCAGTCTATGCAGGTAATAGATAAAAGAACGGTAAAACAAAGTCCTTTCACAGATTAAATCCAGAGAAGTTTAGAATTTGCTTATTGTCTGCTGGCTAGAAATTGTTATACCTCTGAACAGATGAGTGAAGGAAGGCAGTTAAGGAAATGATTATAAAATGCTGAGTAGTTACATTTAAATAAAAATCTACTTCTATCTAGCCAAAAACCACACAAGCATCTATTCTCGAGTTTGCATTCAAGTGATTAAGAGCCTTAAAAGGTTCTACCTTGTCTATGGTGTGCAGTCTGTGTATGACTTTGGGGTTGCTTTAATGACAGAACAGAACATTGATTAACACCAGCATGAACTTTATCATGTCACTTTTGTTACATTAGCATATTTAATGGAGCCACATCTCTCATGGTCATGGAGTATGCACACAAAAAGTGCTGTGCAAGTGTTTATACTGATATGCCATGCTCTAGTTTYGGAAGCAAAACAAACTCTAGTAGTGAACTGGGTCTACGTTAGAACTTACCAATACACATATATTAAAAATTAACAAATAACCACACACATCTCCTCCTGCAGGGCTAGTTATACTAAAGGAGTAAGTTAGAGCCAGCTGGCCCATTTCCATCTGCTCAACATTGCCCTTAGACCTTTTGGGGAAACTGTCTGAGAGCTCCTCAGCTCATTTCAGTCCAGTATTATGTCTCTATTAACCCAACTCATTTCAACGATTTAAACTAACTCGGCTAAATGAAACAGGTTAGGAAGAGTTCACACAAACAGCTTCTTCTGAAAGGGCAGAAACCTCCATCAAAAAAACTGGAAATAATAAAAGTAGTGGCAGGCTCGAAGGGTGACTTCTTCCCCCAGAGCTGGTATTTGCAGGGTGCCCTACCTGCACTGTGATAGACAAAGAGATACCAATGTAATTTTTCAGAGACAGAGTAAGCTAAGAGTGGTGGAGTTTGAGGTTTGAAACTCTTGTTTAGGAAGGAATGCACATACATCTCAATTGGTCTACAGGATTCAAGCTTTTGTTAAACGCTCTGCTTCACAATACTGGGATTATTCACATCTTTAAATTCAATCATGTGCTTAAACGCTTTGCTGAACTACAATCCATGTGACAAGATCACCATTTATTCATGCTCAAGATCACCATGTACTCATGCTGTTACTACGAAGACAACTTAACTTACTGTTAAGCCTGACGTTTTATTATCAGCTTCCTTTCTTTTTCTCTACTGGAGCTCTCTCCATGAAGCATGTTAGTCCTCTCTAAAAATCTCTAGCACTCCCATTGCCATTTGCTCGTTTAGGAAAATTCCAAATTGTAATCAGTCTAAATTTAAGACCAAAATGAGTTTTAAATAAAAAATGTGGCAGAAAAGGGTACTTATCTAAATGGAATGCTTTCAGACTCATACATTTTAAAAAGGTATAAATTTCAAAAGCAGACACTAAATTTTAATTGCAATCTCAGAAAAAGCTTTTGTATTAATTCACTGACAAAAATTAGCAAGGTGAAAATTGCTTATCGGGGTTTTTCTTTCTTTTTAGTCATGATATGTATCATAATTCCATACATCATGGCAACTTTCAGAGGTAGGAGGATTTATATTGATTAAGTGAAGAGGTGGGGGAGAAGGGCTGTGACTGAAGACATGCACTCCTTCTCCAAAGACACTATTCTGTAACACATTAGTGACAGGCTTGCCACGGATAACTCAAGCTCACAGTCCTTGGCTCAGATTTCAGGCTGCTCTTTAAGCCACTCTGGCATCGTGGTTTTTACTTTCCATGTCATTTTTCAGTATTGATTTCTACTACTATTAAAGTTCTTGCTTAAAAGCAAATGCATGGTAATATATAATTAATATCCAAAGGTAAAGATAGAGATATAAGAAAAAATTCAAGCAAAAGAAAAAGGGTGAGAAGCACAAAGGTCATTTTTCTCTTCAAAAACATTATTTACTATATTCTGTACAAATAAGGACTAAGCATACAACCTACCCCCATGTGGCATGAAGATGTTCCACAGATCATAGCAACTCGGGATGTAATTGGCTGGTTTTCACATGGCAGGTTATGTCCTTTCACATCTGCTCCAATTACTCCTATTAAAATAAAATTAAAATTCTATTTTAAAGAAGAGCAAGCCAACCCTCACAAAACAGAGCTTTTCTGTACACAAATAATTGCTGAGTATCTCACACCACTGCTACAAATCAGTCTACTTAGTCAATAAACAAAGTTATTTTATCAAATCAGATTAAAAYGTATGTTTATTCCAGATACACGAGGACACAAGATGATTTCTTCTATGTTCATGTTTATCATCATCATTTTTAAATGTTATTTTGACTATAACCTGACCTCTATTCTGTTAGGTAGTACACTAACATGCAGAATAAAAGACTGCCCTGTTATGAAAGGCACTACCGTAGACTGCAGATATGTTTATTTGTTCACAGTTTATCATGCATATACTGTATGATGTGTTTTGTCAGGGGATGAGTTGGAGAAAGGGGTAACTTGGCAGGAGACTGGAAGGCTGCCAGTTTTGTTGTCTTGACTGCTGCTGCTGTTCTGTCCATGTCAGACAGAACCATCTAAAGGAAGATTACTCCCTCCCTTAGAGGAACTGTGTTGGCTCTGAGGAGCTTCTGCATGCAGGACAGGACAGGAAGGAGGACAAACGCAGCAAGCACTCAGTCCGCAGCAGAAACATACACCAGGAGATGCCAGAGAGGAGCCAGGAGCTTGCTTACAGAATGGGGCAGACCTACAGCCAAACTTCAGCATGCATCACATCATGCTTAATTCACTTAAGGGGAGGCTAAAGTGGAAATCCTGCCCTGTCCTCCTCCTCTCCTAGGTTGCATTCTTGCATCACATTGTGCTGCACCCAGCAAAATGCAGCAGTCCAACAAGTAATATTCTTTTGTTTGTCTTCTTTTTTTTCTTGAGCATTACTTATCAACTGGCAAACTGGTCACCAGACTGTGCGTTGCATCTGCATCTGCAATGTGCAGTCTGGTGACCAGTTTGCCAATTCCTGCCAAAGAAAAAAAAAAACCTTTCTCCTCACTGTGGAAGGAACATGAAAGCATTTGCTGGACATCATGAAAGATGCCAAGTGTTACTGCTGGTTAGTATGCTACATTTCATTAACACCTTCTTGTTTAGGTCACCGCTGCAAGATTCTGTTATTAAATCGATCTGTTGGGGTTTGTCTTATCGTGGTTGCCATGGTTATCATGGTATTATCATCGTTGGAACCTACCTAAATAATCAGAAAATTAAGGTCTAAAACTGTACAGTCTTTAAAAATCCGTTCTTATGTCCCTTTATCCTAGCTGGCTTGTAACTGTGTAGTAGCACAGCTGTCATACACAGAGTTTATTTGTAAGGAACAAAAGAAAGCTAAAAGTATGGCTTCTACCTCTTATGCTTTATTTTTCACTGCTCAAACACAGACATGCATGAGTTCACATTCAGAATTTTGGATAGGGTTGTCTAAAAGGCAATTTCCTGTACCAGGCAACACTGTAATAGAATTTCTTAAAGGAGTTAAAAATATTGTTCACACTTCAGAGGGAACAAATCTATTAAACTGAATTGTCAGCATATGTTGCAAATGTATTTTCATAAACAATACAAAATTGAAGAGCCTCATGTTTAGATATTTTTAATCACTAAGGAAACATGCATTCTGCAAAATACGCATTCTGGGCCTTTTTGAAATCAGTGGGATTTGTCAGTGGCTCTACTAGTGTTTAGAGTTGCTAGAGTCTTCCTATTTGTGATTAATTGAAGTCAGACAGCAAGTAAGTCCGGAACATTCTCACAATAATGAAAGCTTAGATATTTTATTTGCTAAAAATAATTTAATTGCTGTTATAAGTCATTTTCACCTTCAACTTAGTTGGATTTTTTCATACTCTTGAGGCAGAGTCAAAATCTTTTGAAGATTCTCAAGACAGACTGAGAACAAGAAGTCTGTATAGCACACAAACTGTAGGAGAGATTTTAGAAAAGCAGGCAGTGCTTAGCATGTGTACTTTTGGATCTCTTCCACAGTGACAAAGTATTTTAGATACTGTACAATAAATTATCTACTTTTGCTGAAACAATACTGATGTCTTTTTAAAAGATGCAATGTAACCATTATTTTTATGATATAAAAAACCTCACATTTTTATCTGTAGGCTCTTTTAAATTGGTACAGTAGGTCAAAATGTAAGACATAACTACTCGGCTTTGAGATTTTTACTTTTCCAAATTAGGTACCAGATGGACTGATTCAGGAGTCAGAGATGACCTCCACAGACATATGTATTACATAATTCTTTATCTTTACCTTATTTTACTCAAAACTTTGAAGCTTTCATAAACTTCAGGAACCTGTCCAGCAAAAACACATTTCGTATCCAGCCAAAAGCAGACCTGAACAGTGCATCAAAAGTTATTAACACTGAAAACAAGATGTCAATCATGTCATTTTGGTTTAGCCTGCAGGATACGAAAGAGCCCTTTTAAGACTACTTTTAAAACAACCAGCAGAACGTGTTCAAGAATAAGAATAATGACACCCACTGGATTTTGTTGTCCCACAAACTAATCTAATGCTTACTAATATACAAGTCATATCCTTCAAACAAATTGTAAACCTCAATATTTCAATACAGATCACAGCAGAGTAAGCACTAAAACACACATCAGTACCTTTTCAAAACTAAAGTTTTACATCAACTACAAGAGTTATTTATTTCCAATATTTTCATATTTTAATTCACTGTTTCAAATATCTCTTCTCTATTTTCTTTTCTTCTGTGCCCCTTTTATCATTATTAAAAGATTAATATGCTTTAGTGCATTGCCATCCTTAATATCTTTTAATCAGAACACAGTTTCACTTCCTAGTTCTATTATCTGTGTTCTCCTTCTGCTTTTCTGTTTTTCCTTCAGGATTTTCAGCTCTGTATTCTACACACTGTATGTTAAACTAGACTTGAAAAAGATTAACATTCTTGTTATTAACAGCTATGGATGAAGGAAAGCTATTCAGTGTTTGAGATGTAGCCACACTATTCATTCTCTTTACACACATTTGCACTCTCCAGYTCTCCTTTTGCTATCCAAATCTTTTCCTTTTTACTGTCTTTTCTACTAGTTTCCCTACCTATTTATTACCCTTCTTAGATTCAAGAAGGACGAGTTCCATCTTAAATCTTCCTCTTTTCCCAGACTCTACTCAGTTATCGTGTGACTAGCATACAGGTTCTCCCACTGCGTTACTGACTCTTCCCTCTGTAATGCCTCTCTCCCTCTCTAACAACCACCTATACATTTCTTTTCTCCTGGCAATGATTTCAGTAGTCTGCTAGTGTTTGTGGTGCCATCTGGGAAAACATATTCTGATAAATGGACTAGCATAAGCAGACTGTCTCTATCCACTAAAGTCTTACTCTGTTGGATGCCAGTAGCTATATATTTCTAACGTTAAGAGTTTCTTTACAGAAGACTATAGCAAATGAACAGCTCTCTATTCTTCTTTAAATTCGATTCATCAATTTCAGGACATGAAATTTACTGGGCAAACTTTCTGTGCTCTGAATCCAGTACTCACATAATGATGCCAATTAAATGAGGACCCTCCACTGTCATTTTCACGTGCTCTGTGACAATCCAGTTTTTCAGCAAGTTCATTATTTCAGGCCAGCTTATTATTACATCCTTTTCAAGAACACAAAACTGCTAGGGCACATAGTTTTAAACACATTTTTATGCAATTAGGATACTAATTAACACAAACAGATTTTTAAGTAAGTCACAACAGTAGGAACACAACACATCTACAACTATGACACTAAAACTCAGTCTTCCTTTTTGCAGCTGGATCTCTATCTAATCCTTCTGAGGTAATAAGAAAAGCAATCTACATGATTACTTAACCTCATCAGAAACAGTTATCAGAAGCAAAGTAAATGGATTTAAACATTTAAAAAGTTGTGGGCCACAACTTCTAGAAGAAAAAATGAGATTTAAAACACCACAAAATATTTGAAACAAAACTGGTACTTTAGCAGCTAATCATATTTCATGTACATCTAGAGAAAAATACTCTGATGAGCAATAGATTTCCATTGAACAGTACTGTTTCAATAACACTGAAACTTTCTGAGGTAAGACTTTTTTCTAAACTATCAAACTAAAAAAACCCTCAATTTCCTGCTGAAAAAGTTACATTGAATCACTTTGTTACTGACTGTATTTAGATAAGGCCAAACAGCATAGTAAGAAAATGAAGCCGTCGAGCCTCACCAAATGTATTTCAACACAGTTGAAACTGGGAATATCAGAATATTGTGCTGGAAACGAAAAAAATCTAAGCATCAGGCCTCCCAGTCCAGTTTCGGATAAGAAGTTCAAAGTTGCAGAAGGGAAATGCTGTGCAGTGGCCAGTTCCCCCTCTACTTTTGTTTGCTAGTTTAGATACACAGTATTTACATATTCTAACCCCCCTAGACCAAAAGCAGCATTTTTGGTATATATCCCACATTGTGCTAGCATAAATGTATGTGAAAAAGTCTCTATTGCATTATTTAAACAAAGCATGAATTGCTTCTAAAACTAAGAAGGAAGACTACGAACAAGCCTCAGACATGAGACTTCCCCCTTAGAATGTTAATTTTTTATTTTTCTTGCCTATCCCCAAAGTTTTGAGCAACAGAAGATGCAAACTCTCAGCACACTGGCATGCCAACACAATGGTGTTTCAGTTCAGGAATTCAAAGTGGAACTAGCAGAAGTTAACAAACAATTTGGAAATCCAGCTGAAAAGAAATAAACAGTGATAGCCCCTTTCTATAAACAGATATTCAATATCAGCAGTTATTGTGAGGGTTTTTTTATTTTAGTTATGCTACTTCATAAGAATAGCATCAGAGCAAATTGCTGTATACAAAACAGGCTGTGAGAAAAATAGCTTTCTAAAATTAATTCAATACATTCCTGTTTCCAAGAATAGTAAATACATGACTGAGTACCTAGTCCTCCAGCATGTGCATCAATGAGAGATGCTGCTACTGCAATCCCTTCAGGGAGACCGAGATCTTTTGCAGCTTCTGGCGTTAGACCTTTTCCAACAGACTCTCCAGGAGACAAGACGTGGTTTCCTGGGCAGACACAAGAAAAACCAAACACCTGTCAATTTACTAAACAGAAAAACAAATGTGTATGTTATTACAAGAACTCCCTTCCTCTCCCTCAAGTTAGTGTGGTATATTTAAAACAAAAAGGTGTATCAAAGAACTATCCGATTAAGAAGTATCTTTCATTATCTGTCTGTATATTAAATACAACCATGCTAGATCAGGCTGTCCCATAGCAATTTGAAAGTTCAAAAGTATTCAATGCCCTATCTAGCCACAGAGAAAGATTTCACCACAAGCAATTAAATTCTGCTTGGCATCTTTCCAAGAGATATGAAAAACTTATGCAGAAATCTCAAGTTCTTGTGGTAGTTACTGACTAGGCTGCCTGCAGCCATTCTCTGTGCATGTGAACRAGATTCAGCTCAGCCCGTGCTCACAACTGAAAACTGCACCTGTTGCACAAGGCAGGGGCCAATTTTTTTTTCCGTTGCCATCCTTTCCAGTAGTTTCTACTAGGAATAAGGTGGCTACAGTAACAGAAACTCTGAAAAAGAAACTGGTTTAAGCAGCAAATTCCTCCTATTGCAGCTGTATTTCTTCACAGACTCAAATAATTCCCTTTTGAGTCTTCACTGGCCTTACGAAGTATGAAGAACATTATGGTCACCCCGAACACAAGCAATGCAACCCTTCCCTCTCAGTCCTGTCACCAGGGAGCCTGCTGGCAGGTCCCGTCCGCATTTGTCTCTGCTACCATAATGCACATTAAGTTTTGTCTTGCAAAAAGAGATTGTTTCAATAATTGAATCATGGTGATAGAGATTGCTCAGAGCTTAGAAGAACAAATCTAGATTCGTTAAACTTTCAGAATTTAAGGACACCCCCCTGACAGCCTCCTCTCCAGCTGCTGAGTATAACCACAGCCGAAGCAATGAGACTGACAGCTCCTGGAACCACACACACTTCCCTATTTATCTAAAGATTTGGTGGGTGAGAGGCAGTGAAAGGCACAGTGGGAGCTCCCATATACCTCCCTGCCAATACCATGGCTTTTAGTACGTATCTGTAGCGTTTACTAAATTTAACAAATCTTCTGGGCAGAGTTGACAAAAGTCCTTTTTAAAATGAAACATGCCTATTTTCACAGTCAATTCTATTGAGAATGTTACATCTAAAGCACGTTCTGATGTGTAGAAAGGAAGTAAAATATCCTCCACAATAGAGATTAATTAAGAGGAATAGCATATCATAAAATATCAGGAATACACTAATGCCCATGAGCATAATCTTCTAGAAATACAGTTATACTACCTTACTGTTAGATGAAAAGAAGGTTATGATATTAAATTCATGGGTGGAAAATGGGTCTTAAATTTTACATATCACTTAGATCTTTGTCTTTGCTGTAAATGTTGGTTCTCCACTTTAAGGAAGGTGCCCACTTCCTGAGGGATGCAGTGTATGGAGCCCTTTGTGATTAGACAGCACACACAACTTCTTGGTGTTTGTTTCTCCAAGAGTTTCTATTCTATTGGCAGCCACACGACCGCCTCTGAAATGCTAGGTTGAATCTCATACGGGAAATTTAAAACAAGTATATATAGCCAAAACTTTTGCATTTGACTTTGGGTTGATGTTCAAATATTGGGGGCAGTAACCAAACCTCACCATTTAGCTTTTACAGAAGGAAGTGATGACATTAAACTATCTCCTCACAGGAAAAAAAAGTCTATATTTTATTAATTCTTAGTGTAAAGTCAAAACGTTGTGCTAGCTTTTTCAAGAAGTGTATCTTTTGCATTTTTTTCCCCAGTAAGTTGGAAAGCAGGATGTTTCTCTTTAAGAGAACTTTTGTATTACCTTTCTGTTTTTTTAAGACATTGGAGAATAATACCAGTAAAACAAAGTTGTCTGCTTCTCCTGAGATTCAAAGACCCTGCAGGTGGAAGAAGTTCAAAAGAGTTCATGCAGCTAAAACCACATCTTTTTCTTCAGAATCAGTCACCTGACCTGAAGGCATACAAATATCTTGTATATACAGCATGAGATGAAATTAATCTGAAATAAAACCTCTTTCTAGGGACTCAACTCCATGGTTGGCTTGTTTATATCAGTCATACTGGTCAAACATTTTAGTGTGTAATTATTATGTGGTTAAACTCCATTTTAGAGATCAGGGCTAYTATTAGACAAATCTTTTCCTACCAGCTTCTCAATTACTGTATTTCTAGTTAATGAGCACTAAGGGAGCAATTTCAGAGATAAAGATAATCTTCTCTTCTACAGCAGCAGTAGAAAATGACCCTATAGATTTCTTTGGTACTAGTTATATATCAGAACGACCAGCAGCATTGCTATCCCCCATGGACATAAAGTGTGTGAGAACGTGCAGGGATGAGTTTCTTGTGATTTGAAGATGCAACATAATAATCTTGTATTTTAAGAAAATGAATTAACAGTAGAGTATGCCCCATCTGCTTCAGGAGTCAAGGTAAACCTGAACAATTATTCCTTGACTGAAAACACTTCCCGACAATCTGGGAAGCAACAGCAGTCAGAAGTCACCCATGACAGGGATTGCAAAGGGGAGTCTCCTAGGTCACCCAACAGTCAGGGAGAGCAGAAAAGAGGTGCCAGCAAGTGAGTGCAGCAAGGAGAGGATACTGACTCTGCCCCTCTACTTCATCCTCCCAGCTTTACAAATCAATGAAAGCTCTGCTACACCCATATGATATGTTCACGAGGAGCTTTGTAAAAGGGAAGAAGCAGGCTCTGCATGGGCACTCTTTCTGTCATCATGGAAGTTGCCTCCCCACCCACACAAGTGTGAGGAAGTAGGTGTGGAATGGGCAGAGCCTTGACTTAACCACATGGGTAGAGACCTGGAAAGGGAATTATAATTCTCATGGTTTACTCTTCACTGAAAAACTAGAAAACTCAGCTAAGCATCAGTATGCCTAGAATCTGTAGGTATGAAGCTATTAAATGATAAAATAAAAAACATAAAAAGCAACCAAAGAGGAGCCACAATTAAAAAGTAAAGCATTTGAAACAGATGGTACTCCAGTACTAGAGCGGAAGAGAATGAATAGATTCTTACTTGAGCAAAACACAGTGGCTTTAGAAGTCAAGGGACAGCTACTATAAAAATAAAGGTATTCTACAGCGACACACCAGCATTTCAACAGCAGGTGCTGCCCCCCTTAAATCCTACCTGTCAGGGGAAAGAAGCTGTCAGAGAGGGAGGAAGGGAAATGAGAACCGCCTGCATACAGAGGCGGGCAGTGAGAGTATTACAGAAGGCTGCACAAAAGAGGCAGTGAAAGGACCGAGTCTTCTCAAGGCTCCTGCCAAAGTAAATGTATCGAGTCTTTTGTTTACAGTAGTCTCCTGTGCAAGTCATTTACCTTTGCAATAATGACTTCCAAAATTAGACCTAACCAAACAAACCCATAATGGCTGAAGCTGGAGAACTTTCTGTTTCACATTCATACAGCTGTTTCACTAATGCAATGCCTTAATCCACAACCTTTTCATTTCGTACGAGACAGACTATTTCTAGCTATTTTTTCCCCTATAAAGCAGTGAGTTTACAAAAGGAAAAAGCTGTCTGAATCTCTTCCTCCTCTTTTATCCTTCTTTGAAGACTAATGTTAGAATTTGCTATGATCAGGTTTTGTTTAAAGAATTTATGTGGTACCAACGACCCTCTACCTTTTTAGGCGGTTACCACAGCAACCAGCTATTTACCAGACGCAACACACAAGGCAGACAATACATCTTCAGTCAACTTTAGTAATCAAAATTCACCGTACAGGCTTACTAATATTTAACAGAACTAGGTACTTCAGGACACAGACCTTTTTAAAAACAACAAAAGCAGAGCGCAGCAGGGGGCCCAGCTGACTCAACTATGACATACTCACTGAGAACAGCTTTTCATCTATCATGTAGAACGTGGCTGCATTTCATAAGCACTTATATCTGGCTGTAAATATAAAAGGAAGAAAATCAAAAGGAGAGGCCCCTTTTCTTCACTAACTTGACACAAGCAAACTTGGACTTGGATATATCAATCCCTTGTTGAAATCCCAGCAACCTCAGAAAGAAACCCAAGGGGTACATCCTGTCTCCATTTTATAGCCTCCCAAACTGGACAATCTAAATGCTTTTTAATTTAAAAGACAATAGACAAAACAGATATCCTGCTAAATAAGCGATATATAACAGGCATTGAAGAAGTTATCTAGTTAAACAAAGTGGTGCTAAATAAGCATCAAAGGAAACAGGACCTTAGTAAAAAGAAGCACCATCCACCCAAATGGATCTCATAATAAGCAACGTCAGGGATTTTCTCCCTCGATGCTTTGTTCATTACAAAGCTTGTAGACAATCTCCAATTTTTCTGTTTTGTAATAATACACACAATGCCAAAAGTCTGGGATATAGAATCATAGAATCATTAAGGGTGGAAAGGACCTCTAAGATCATCGAGTCCAACCATCAACCCAACACCACCATGCCCACTAAACCATGTCCCTAAGCGCCTCATCTACACGTCTTTTAAATACTTCCAGGGATGGTGACTCCACCACTTCCCTGGGCAGCCTGTTCCAATGCTTAACCACTCTTTCAGTAAAGAAATTTTTCCTAATGTCCAATCTAAACCTCCTCTGGCGCAACTTGAGGCCATTTCCTCTCRTCCTATTGCTAGCTGCTTGGGAGAAGAGACCGACAATATGCAAGGCATCTGAATAAATAATATTATAACTCTTCTGATACATCGTCCCAACCCTATCTCACATACAATACATTACCAAATATCCCTCTCAATTGCATACGATACTCACATTTACCTGAGATATGTATGGCTGACTGTTCTACAATTTTTAACGCAGCTGATTAGCAAAAATAGCACTAAGATCAGAAGGAAGCAGGATAATTATGCGGACTATAAAATTATAATATTAATTTTTTCTTAGGACTGAATGCATGGTGGTTAAAGGGTGTTAGAAACAGTCAGATTTGGGGCTTTTTTGACATGGAAATACCCTCCATAAAATTTCCTAGTTGGCAGTTAAAAAATTCAGAATTTTCATTCAGGAAAACCAAAACAAATTGTGATATTATAGGCCAGCTTATTTAAAAGTGAGAAAACAGTTGGTTAAACAAAATCACTTTGGCTTTCTTCAGTTCAAAATTCATCTCTGTCTATGCGAGCTGCCACAGTAGCTTGAGGCAAATCTAATTTGGGTCCTTTCCATCCCACTCTCCCATACAGCTTATGCCTTTGGCTGAACTACATCTCAACTACCTAACATGTAATTACTTAAGGCAGACATATTAGGTTGCTAAATACTGGCAAAAGCAAGCAACCTATGTGCAGGCAGATCCTGATTCATTAAGCTGAAAAGTAAATTGGTCTGCAGACCATAGATGCCTACTTCAACAAAGCCTACTGCCGCCTTGTCCAAATGAGAGCGCGCTACTTCATGTATAAATAATAAGCTTTCCTGGTTAAAGGTCAAAAGAAAAAGAAAAAAAGCATTCTGCATCATTGGATCATTAGGCATGTACATTGATGGACGTGACTGAGTTTTCATTACTAGATTTCAGTGAAACAGTGCAGAATGAAAATCTCTTGTAATGCATGGTTCACTACTCACTATGCTGACATGCATGTGGGTATACAATACATATATTTGGATGTCTTACTGAGTGACTAGATGCAATGTATTTGCATCCAAACTCAGCTACCTGATCTCACATTTTTGCTTGCAAACAATACTTTCAATAGGCTGATAATTTAGATTTCTGGCACTTTACAGTACAATATTCCTAACAGTCTCTCTAAATACAAAGATCATCAATGTAGATGACCTGACGGTTGCTATACTTTCAGAGTTGCAAGTAATCAGACTTTGGTTTGGTACAGTACATCTTTACTATTGTACAGGCAATTTAGCTTGTATTAATTACAGATTATTACTTAACAGAATGTTTTTTTATTGCTGGATGTTTTTTAATAATTCATATGATAGTAACTCCTCTTTGAAGAAACAATTACCCCTTCTTCAAAACCGAAAGAAATGACAGATCAAAAATAACCTGATCAGTTACTGAAAGGATGCTTTTGAATTTTTCAGCTAAGCTTCTGATACCTGCACAATCTTATTCCCCACGACATTCACACAGTATCCAGTTCTAATACCCGTACCGAGAAGATACTGATGCATTATAAAGGGTTCAGAAATGAGTCAGGAAAGCAATTACAAGGATTGAGAAGTATGATAGTTCACATAAGAGTTTTGGTGAAAAACCTCAAGCAGCTCAGTGTTTTCCTTTAATGTACAAAATTTCAGTCTGTGCAGGTCAGGCATGTCACTACAGTCTGCCAGACAGGAGTAGGAAGTTAAAATTCAGATGAAAAATAAAGTGTATCCTTTAATTAATTCATTAATTCTGAGAAATGACAGCAACTAACAATCAACAACCTTTAAGTCTGAAGTGGGCTCTCCATCACAGGAAATTATAAAATCAAGATTGGTTCTAAGATACACTTTAAACTACTTAAACATTAATTTTAGGGAGTCCAACAACCTCTAACTTGGAGGAAGTTGGCAAATTGTTTGAAATAGTCCTTCTGGTTTTGTGACTCCTGACTCATAAAGCAGACATCTCTGTTTTAAAAGCGATCTCAGCATGAGGCTTAAGCAAAAAAAAAGAACATGAAGAACAAATCAGGACCAGGGAGAGGAAGAGTCAGGTAGAAAGAAGCAATGACCCAGAACTATTCTAAGAAATGCTTTTTTTTCTTTTTTTTTTAGAACTGTACGGAAAATAAGAAAGGAGGATAATATTTGAGAAATTTAAATRTTAAACAATCACAACAGGCTCAAAGTCTGCTCAAAGCTTCTCCTATGACTATTAAAAACAGAAATTCAAAGAAAAAGCTCCTAGTTTCCATACTAGAGAGAAAGTTCACAAGTCCACAATGTTGCTAGACTAGAAGAAAATGTGATTCCCAGGCAGACAGAGCCTGAGACCAGAACTCTAGAAGTGGACAGTGGGAAATTTTTTTATTACTATTTTTTGAAAGCTCTAAGCTTTTACTATTAGTTGATCTAACCTATGACAGAGCCTGAGGATGAAAGAACACCACACAGTACTCCTCACTTCTTGCAGTAGAGTGGAGGGAGGGGTAGAAAGGTACCATCTGCCAGCAGGACTCAACCTGATGATAAGCAGGGTGAATGATGGTTCCCTTCCTTACAGTGGAAGAGGAATGGAAAATGTCACCCAGGAAACACTGTGAAGAAACCTGAGCTACCCGAGTTTAGCCCAGCCTATTAAAGAACAGTTATTGCAAAGAGGAAGAATATCTCAGGCTGGAGAAATCGGCCGACAGGACACTTGTGAAATTCAAGAAAGGGAAAAGCAAAGTTCTGCACATGAGGTGGAAGGACCCCATGCACCAGGACAGGCTGGAGGTCGACTGTCTGGAAAGCAGCTTGGCAGAAAAGGACCATGAGGTCTGGTGGACACCACACTGAACGTGAGCCAGTGATGTGCCCTTGCAGCACAGGCGGCCAACAGCCTCCTGGGCTGCGTTAGGAAGCGTGCCACCAGCAGGCCAAGGGAGGTGATCCTTGCTCCCTGCTCAGGAGACCACATCTGGAATGTTGTGGTTTATACTGGACTTCCCAGCACAGGAGAAACATGGACATACTGGAGCAAGTCCAGAGAAGGAGCCCAAAGATGACAGAGGCACATTGTACAAGGAGAGACTGAGAGAGCTGAGACTTGAAGCCCAGCAAAGAGAAGGCTTGGATGTGGGGCAGGGGGGCAGATCTTGTCAATGTGTATATAAATATCTGACAGGAGGGATTAAAGATGACGGAGCAAGACTCTTCTCAGTGGCACCCAGTGACAGTACAAGTGGCAACGCGCACAAACTGAAATACAGGAAACTACATTTAAACAAAAGAAAAAAGATTTTTATTGGGGAAAGGTGGTCAAGACACTGGAACAGGTTGCCCAGGGAGATTTTGGGGCCTCCATCCTTGGAAATACTCAAAACCCAACTGGAAACAGCCCTGAGCAACCTGCTGTACATGACCCTGCTTTGAGCAGGGGGAGCTGAACTAGATGATCTCCAAAGGTCCCTTCTAACATCAAGCATTCGTGTGATTCAGTGATCTCAAGATGGAAAAAAAATAAAATAAAATAGAAGTCACAGGAACGTGTAGCTTTTCTGAGAAAAATTCCTTCTAACTTCTTACTGCTGAATCATATATTATGAAATAATGCCTCAAGTTCTGAGGCAGGAGACACCTTAAACCTCTTTGCGCTGTGCCAGTTTCAGCTCCTTTACAGCTGCTACAGCTCTTGGACGGACTGAAATGACAGGAAGCCAGAAAAATGTTAGTATATTTGGAACGCTCTTCACTTGTAAATTCCATGGATTTTGACAGCATGTAAGTGTAAATATCCTCTGATTCATCCTTTTAATTTTGTTTGAAATTGTAACGTGTTGTAATTTATTGGGGATAGGAAAAGGCCAAAGACAGACAGATAAAGGGACTCCATACTTAAGAGAATCTTTTTACTTACTATTCTCTACCATTTGCAAAGCATGGTGTTTAAAGCTCACTGCTACAATCCAGTTTTATGAAGAACTGGCAGCTACAAGCTGACCTGAAAAAAAAAATCATCATCCCTTTCTCTCAGCCTTCAAGGAAATCCCTCATATACTCCGGATCATCTGGCATCAAAGGCCTTGGAAGAGATAGAAAACTGGCAGAACTAATGGATTGACCATTCCCTTCACAGCTGCTGTAGCATAAGTTAATATTGACTGTATTCTCTCACCCTGGACTGAATCTTCCATTTTCAGACTAAATGTAAATAAATGAGTAGAACTTCCAAATATTAAAACTGACTACTACTGACAAAATACAAAACCTAAGCAGACTCTATTTAAGTGTAAAAAGTGAGGTATACAATACCATTATCTTCATTAGTTTTGTATGTGGAAGTAGACCCTGGCAGATGCAAGAATATAACCATTCATATAATAACATGTTTCTGAATAAACAGGCTGCTGTTTGGTCACTTGTTTGAATGCCTAAAGGAACACAGAGCTGCACCTACATTTGAAAACCCAGCATATTGTAAAGCTTGTGCACAGTAAGAATGACAGCAGGCACCAGTCAAGAGAGTCACAGTTATCTTGTCAAAGTCCCAAATCATATATGGTTTTCTTTATTACCAATTTATGAATAAGTACTACAAATGAAAGAGCATTAGAAAGGAACATCCACGCAGTCTTACAATTCTACAAATCCTTCTTTTCAGGGCATTCAAAAGTGCCCAGGTACATGAAAACACCAAGCTTCTAGTTCCCAAAGTCCTGGAATTAAGGGAAGAGTTACGGGCAAGAGATTGTGAAGTGCTGGGGCTGTACACTAAAGCACAGACAGAGTGCTGGAACTGGGAGGGTGACACTATTGTACTGAGGTATGGGAGTAAAGACCACTAACCATAAATGCACTTTAGAGTCAAGTCAAACCCTTCATAATTGAAAACACAGTGCCAAAAAAAAAAAAAAAAAAAANAACCCAAACAAAAACAAACAAACAACAAACAAACAAAAAAACTGGAAAAAAAATCAGAAGACTGGAGATGGATTGAGACAATCTGTGGAAAATGGGAAGCATTCTTCCTGAAGGTGGCAAAGAAGGATGAGCGGGTAAAAGACCCAGAGTGGGATTTAAGTAGAGAGATGTGTAAGGACCAGAGGATGTTCTTCCTTACACCACCATCACCTGCAAAGTCAAAATCAAACATGAAAGAATTCTACCAGAATTCTACCAAGAATTTACCATTCTTATGCTAAAGCAAATTAAGCAAAGCTACAGTTTTAGAGTTATGAAACAGAGAGAGAAGTGCTGCTTGAAGACAGGCATAAAACTCTGATCTCCGTATTATCCAGTCATATGAAAGTTTAAGGGAAAAAAATCCAAGTAATTTTAAGAAAGAGTTTATCATTTTGTGAACAGGATTGTTGACGACGATTCTCTACAACCCCCTACCTGCTGATACCACTATCTGTCCATACAAGGGTTATTTTCATTAGCATATTAATTTCAAGCACTCAAAGTCAAGGCAAGCACTAAACTTCCATAAAACTTGTGAGATTCAAACAATCCAAATACTTTTCTCAGTTTTGCCTCAGATGTTCATAAAGATCCCATACGTATGAGCTGTGTATTTATTCACTTTTGAGAATGTGGCTGTAAATTCTGAATCAGGAAAAGCTGGGAAATGGGTTTATGAAATCCTTATCATGTTGAAGGGCTATATTTCCAAGTATGAAGCTTGCTTTTCAAAAAAATACTTCATTAAAATCAGTGTGCTGCTCCATCACAGATGAAAGAAGGTGACAAACGTCCCTTTACAAAAGATAGCAYTTTAGCCTTCAACACATGATCTTCAAGAACAGTAAAACCTATTCTGCAGTACCTACAATGCTCTCTCAGACAAAGGCACCATCTTCAACCAAAAAAAGACCTGGCATAAAATATTACCATTCAATAAAAAAATCATTATTTGGTCCCTTAAGTAGCCCCTGAAGTAGAGGGCTGTGGTGAAAATTTATCAGGCATTTTCCTCCAAATGGAATATACGCTTCAATACCCTAAGAGGTCTATAGTACATGAAATTTTAACAGAATTGTTAATGTCTTTCTAGGTTTTATAATACCACACAGAGATACTCATCATGTGCTTTCACCACAGCAGATAAATGCTAATGCCTGTAGTACACAACACTTTCATAGTGGTTTTGAATACAAGCCATCTTCTACCCTCTTGGTGGGCAAATTAATGGGATCAATAAATTTTGTAGTATCTCCAGATAACACTCTTTACCTTCACAAACATGATCAGTAAATTCACAATGTACAGAAGGGACCACAAACAACTTATTATCTGGATTCCCTGAAAGGTTAGTCTGCTCTGAGAAATGTAAAATGTCAAAGGCCTGGGAATTTTCATATGTGAACCCACGCCTTGATGTGGGAAAGGTTTGTGGAAGATCCTAAAGGTCAGATGTGAGGGTCTCCCTTATCAACAAGGTCATATGTTAAGTTAAACTGAAACTGAGAGACGCGTACTGGAACCTGGAACCACAAGCACCACTCTGATTACAGTAAATATCTTTTTAAAGGGCAAGACATTTTAAAAGTGATGTTTAAAAGTATATTTATCAGAATAAAGAAATATGTACATTAAAGAAGTTGTTCTCAGGTAATTTCTGTAAATATTTCCGGTGTTATGAAAGTTAAAGCTACTTCAAAAAAAAGTCTGGTCGTAAATATTCATCTATAGTTCCCTCTGACTGGAAACAATAATGATTTCACTAGAGATTAAAAAAGACCAAATAGCTTTTTTGCCTATTTTAAAGTTGTAAACTATGTGTTTACTTTTGTTACAGTAAGAAAATTTTGCTAATTTTATCTTGTGATATTTTGCTTTGTTTAGAAAGAAATTATGATTCAGAGCCTGCTAATCTTTTAGGAGAGATATGTGAGAAGAATACTATTATCTCTCTTTACAAGGGGAACGTGCAGGCATTAAAATACATCCTTGTATTTGAGCTAAACAAACCTTGAGCAGACATACACGGACTTGGACAAGCTTGAGAACAGAAAAGGAAATTCCACTAGAATTACTTCAGACTTGTTAGGTTTTTAGTTTTGTTTTCATTTTATTAGGAGTTTTTGAGCATGTACAATCTCCCTTCAACTTACTCCTACCTAGGCTATCTGGCAATTTCGAGTTCCTTAAGCTGCAAGCCAGGTAAGTCTACTGGTTCGAATTCTTTTCTGTCAGCCGTAGCACACTATGATGTGCCTCCTGGAAGCACACACTCTGACTGTTTGTCCATGTAAGTTACTTAAATTGCCTTCCTTCTGAAGGCATGTGCTGAAGGTAACAGCAGCTGAGACAGCACCCTGGGGCAATATTATAAATATAGCTTGAGTTGAGTTTGTGCAAGGTGTGATCTTGTGTTCGTTGTGCTCAGCGTAGCATTTGTGGGCTCCTGGGAGGAGGTCTATGCAGTGATGGTGCCTCGCCACCAATGCCGACACCTTGGGAGTTGGTAGGAAAGAGTCTTCCACTATACAAGACCATTCCAGCTGCAGTTTGACCAGTGCTGCTCGAGTGACTGAATGGCACTTTCCTGGTAGGTGGATCTACACTGTCCTGATTCATTTAAATTAAGTAAAGGAAAGCTGAGCTTATTCAGAGTGCTCTTCCCAAGTCCAACAACACTGAACACTCATTAAAACAAGCAAACCCCCCAAACTTTCATTGGAACACTGTTACCATTCCCATTTTCCCATGTACAGGGACACTGATAAGATTAGGGGTGGCAGAAAGCAAAGCACTTCCACAGCACACAACACAGACCTCAGCATCGTTGAGTAGCTTGTGGGCAGAGCGTGAGTTGCTTTGTTTTGGTGTCTTTTTGTCTCCTTCTAAAGCTAAACCCTTCCAAGAGACTCCAACAGGCGCTGTTTGGAAGATAAACTCAAAGGAATGAAGGAGTAGTTGCTATCTGGTTTCCACATTTGTACAGAGCGCGCCTTACTCCCTCTTCATAGACACACGAACGAAGGTCACTGTCCTGCTTTTTTGTGATTTTATCACACAGCTAAATACAATGAATGTAACACCTTCCTTTTTAAAAAAGACAAGGTTAGACAAATGGCCATGGAAATAAGCATATATTGCACCTAAGGCCAGGTTTCAGCATTATTATGCAAAACAAGAAGTGTCTTATACTTTGGATACACCTAAGGTAATCAGCCCAAGAATCTGAAAATCAAAGGATTTCTCAAGGTGAGTAAAAATATGTGCTCTTCAGAAGCTTCAAGTTCTAGCCTATAGTTTGGTGCAATTCTGGAGGTCAGATTCTGCTTCTCCAATTGCAGCCGAGATGCACCCAGGCAGCCTATGGTTTGTTTCTTGAAAATCAACGCAATTGCCCAGGGAAGTAGACACTTTCCCCATTAACTCAGGAAAACATTTTTGTCTTGCAAGAAACACCTGATTTATTTTATAAACATTGTGTTTTAACAAAAATCTAAGCCTGATATTGGAAATTAATGATTTTTGTCTTGCTAAATGTTGAGCCATGTATAGATTAGTTTTATGAGGCTCCCATTACAACAAAAAGCCCTTTTTATTAATGGCTACTTTATCATTTAAAACATGTATGTTTAGTTACTTAAAATGGCAAATTGCTTTGCACTGTCCTTGAAGTGCATTGCATAAATATTGTATTAAAGCCTTAGCTTACACTTCATAAATAATTCATTTTAAAAATACGCTTCCATGAGACCACCAGCTGCCGAGATGTTCAATTTTCTGGTAAAAACATGTATTTATCGCAAGTCTTATTTTAACTTGTTGAAGATTTGCTAAAAGCCACATGTGATAGATGTTGTAAGAATTGTATTCAAACTAAAACCTCAGGAAGCTAAAAGCCTAATACTCCTAGTAGGTTTTATACCTTTGCATAAGCAGTTTCAGTTGCAGGGGGAAAAGCTGAAATCTATTCAAGGAAGCTTTCAAGTACAATTTTCTGATAACCTTAAAATGACTTATAATATATTTTGTGATGATCAGAAGTTTACAGATTTCATTACATTTCATTTCACTACAGTCCTCCCTACACCATTTCCATTTCATGTTGCTGCATTTAAACTGCTGTACAAACTTGTTCAAAGTGCTAGACATTAAAAAAAAAAAAAATCAAAGGAAATTTCAGATAATTAACTTTGATGAATGAGCATATTTTAATTCATGTCTGGTAATATTCTTRTTAATGACATGTATGCTTAGGACATCCATTAAAAGTCCATTAACTTAACAGGGAAAGTCTAATAAAGTTATCCTGGAAATTTTCTGGTATATTAACATTATGGACTGTTAATGAATATCTGCTGTAGGAATTGCTATTAGCAAGGCTACCATTCTAATTAAACTTAGGCTCTACGAGAGTGAAAAAAACAGTATGAAGATAATAACAAGCAGAAGTAGCACTTTTTTTTGAAAATTACTGTAAGGGAGATTGGTACAGGTCGCAAAACATGCTATCAGTAACAGCTATAAATTATTATGTTGTGGCTTTTTTTCATAGCCTGCCATCCACTATACTCATATCAGGTGCTTCCTTCATGTAATCAATTGCTGAGGCTCCCATTTACTTCTCTATTGTTGAGCCTGAGCAGTACTGAAAGGCTAGCTAGGCCTTTCAGAAGGGTAGAACATATAAAATTTAAATGCAGTTTTTGATGACAATGCCAAGTAAAAAGTGTACTTAGGAAAGCTGTTACCTATGGGCATCCAGCCTTATCATCAACCCATCTGCAGCTTCATCAAGTCCTGCTACATTTCTGCTGACATTCACAATAATACAGCAAAAGATCTTTTTATATGTATATGTCTTTTATATATATATAACTCTTTTATGTATATGTATAAAACAAAACAACCCCCTAATATACCTATTTTTTCATACTTATCCTTCACCAAATCTTCCAAACCAATCATTTTCCAGAAACTGTCATCCCAACCTCCATCTGAAGTGTACGTCCACTTGCACACTACTGTACAGAGGGACCTAGAAAAGAGACGATATAGGCACGGAATCAGGCAAATGAATACATTTGGTTTTAAACTTGTGACTAGAAAGACGTTTGTGCAAAATGATCTCTTCATTCACTGGTCAAAAATTCCAAGCATAATGCTAACATTAAAAAAAACTGGCTACTGTTTGGAGTGCACCTCTTGAGATACCTTAAAAGGACCTTATGTTTAAGATTTTTCTCTGCTGAAACAACTCCTGGTCTGGCCACTTCATTGCATAAATCAGTCAAATAACAGGCCATGCATATGCCTAGAAGACAGCATAGCATGAACATAACAGCTCTTTAGCAAGCAGCTCAGAGAAAGGTTCCGGCTTTTCCAGGCTGTACCTAAATAGCAATGTTTTGCACACGGTATGTCCTTAGAAAAACTTTCTATTACTTATGTTGAAGCCGAATTACAGTTTACAGGAGATTATGTATGCACTGATAATTAGGTTAAATGGCACTGCTTCAATACCTGCAGGTATAAAATGCCTTTATCAGGTGAGTGTGTACAAGCAAAATCGTATCCAACTACCAGAGCTTCTGCACAGCATGTGTTCAAGTACCACTATCATTAGGTCTGTATTTCAGCAGAAGCCGATGACATGCATTAGCCATGATGCAGCTGAGTGCAATATTAAGTTCTTGTCTCAAGTCTCATTCCTGATAAGCTGATGCTGAACTTCACTGTGACAGTACAGCATCACAAGGGAAGACTACAGGAGCAGAATATAAACAAAAGACAAGAGAACTTGCAGAAATGTCTATCATAGCAAATAGAATGTTTTTCTCCTAAAATGATCCGTATCCCCAACCTCTCATTCCCCCCAAAATACGAATAACGTTCCTGAAGATTTAGTATTACACAGACTGTTTTCTGTCTGAACGCTAAGAACCATCTCAGAAGATCAGTATTTAAATGTGCTTGCAAAGTCAATAAACTAAAAGGTATTAAAAATGCTAAATACTACTGAAATTTTCAGCTGCCTGTAGTCTTGGGAATATTACCGTACCATCAAGTGTGAGACATCTCGGATGCACCTCAGGAAAACACATCATCATAACTGTTCTCAAAGAGAAACCCCTTTCAGAGATGGATTTTCTTTGATGTCTTACAAGACAGCTTATTTGTGACTCATTTTTAGCCAAGGTGTGCTTTCACAGACATACTCTTTTTATTAGGATGTTACAATTTGAACATGTATCTTCAAAGCAAACTGAATTTTACTGAAGCATTTGACTTTTTCTTGCAGTTTTGCATAAGTAAAATCCAATCAAAATTCCTGTCTACAAAAAATATTTTTTGAGTTAAAGTAAACCCTCCCTTTCATCCAAGTGAACTACCTAGGGACCTAAATAAGGAGAGTTAAACTAAAAGTCTTATTATTGTATTACATATCGTTACTTACATTACCATAATGCCTAGGAAAACCAGCTATGGACATGACCCCACCGTCTACAGCAAGGTACAATTACTGAACAAAGAAGGAAGACCGCTGCCTTCAGGAAACTTAAAAATAAGACAGCAACATAGCTGATAGTCAGGTGTCCCAAAGAATGTCACGCATATCAGCACCTACAACCCRCACCTATAAAACAAAAGCAAACCCAACTAGATACTCAAAATACTAAGTATTCAGTCAAAGGGAGACAAAACTTCACATAAAATACTTGCTGCTAGTACACATCCCATTGCACTTTTCCTATCTAGGCAAAGTAGGGCTTCTTATTTTACAAAAAGCATGCAGTAAATAATAAAGGATCTGGTCTTTTTGAAAAAGAGGCCACTAAGGGAATGGATTCTGCTACTTTCAAGCTTGACAAACATTCTTGTCATAGTTTCCCGTTCATTTATATAGAAATACCCCACAAACAAAGCAACAGTGAGTGCCTCTCCTCCATTAAAACATAGTAACAGAAACTAGCAAAGAAATCAGCAGAGGCAACAGAAAAAGAGAAGCTATTTTTATTTACCATCTACAAATCAAAGCTAAGGCTTCTAGATGCTGATACTGTACACACAATAAAGCCAAAGAAGAACAGGAAGAACCTTTCCACACAGCTGCAAAACTACCTGAAACTCAGATTCACCATGTTTTGGGGGGTTTACAACAAGAACCACGGATGTGCAAGTGAGGGCAGGATTCTCACGGGGTGGGACAGCTAAAGGCACTGTTCTCAGTGTACATCCTCTTATGTGACACTGAGCAGAAGACCGGATGGTTATATGGACTCCCCGTACTCCCATTTTTCTCATCCAGGACAGAAATGTATATTTTAAATGCATCATGTTTCATTTCATTCTGTTCTTTTGGAGTGACCATGTTTTTACAACCAGAGGACTGGTGATGTTCATTCACAATCCCACTGTTTATAAAGGTGCATTGTTTGCTCTTTGCAACAAGAGAATTTATTAACATTACACATTCGGGGCAAAAAAAGAAATAGAGATAACTATTTATATCCTTATAAATACTGTGGACATTATTTCAGGGTTACTCTTCAAACAGTTTTGACACCACCCCCACCCCCTTTTTTTTCTTAAACAGTTTAAGAATAGATCAGGCAATTACAATTCAGTGTCTGGTTTGAAAACAGAAAAGCACATGACCTGTAACTACAGCAATGACAATGTTGATATAAGAAATTCCAATTTCCAAGGATTTAAAAGCCAGACACAGAAATCTAATTAGGACCTTTGACAAAAACTGGGTGAATAAATAAATTCTAGGCTGAAGAAAATACTGGGAAAAAATAAACATTTTCCCCAAATCAGCTCAAACCTCTCATTAAAAGGAAAAATAAAGACAGGGTATTTGAAATAAAGATCATTTCATCACTTTAGGAAAAATTTAGACATAAAGAGCAAAACAATAATGCATCAAGTTTTCCCAAACATGGTAAATACGAAATCATAACAAATTATCATCAGAACTGAACATGTATTTTTCTAATTAGATTAATGCTATGAACTATTGCCACACCCTGAAAAATGCTCTAAGGAGAAGAGCCTAACTGTCATGACTCCTCACCTTCAAAGATCACAAAGCAACTCCTCCTGAGTCTCCATGCTTATCCAAAGAGAAAYCGGAGCAGCCTTACGGGGCTCTAAAGAGCATGTTTTAAACAGGGGCCAATTCCATACAGCTCACTCTGAGCAACACCACATTACATATATAGGCCCACTGAAACAGTGTGAATGGGGACAGACCAGCCCTTGCCAATCCACTGAATTCCAGAATATTGGAGCTCTCTTACTGGGTATGGCTGGACTGAACATACTCTAGTATGAAATGGTAATGGGGCTGTGAGCATTTTCATCCTACTTGTGTAGATTTATAAATGCAAACTGCTAACAGAAAAAGGATGAATAGCTGATTTCTGGTTGAATTTTTAGTACAATATAGAAAACATGAACTGGGAAGGACACCTCTCCCCAAATGAATTAACTGGCAGATCTGTAAGTAGAAGGTTCTGATATGAAGACCAAAATCTGAGCTAAAACACTAACCTGTTATGTTGGTAGGTTTGATTTTCATGGCCACAAGAACCTCAAAACATTTGTTGTAAACACAGTCCGAGCATTTACACTTCTCTGGGATTTAAGCTCCTTATTCCACCCTTGCCGCTACTCAATTGCCACATAAAAAGTACATGTTTAATTGAACAATATAGCTTTATACAAATCCTTAATATCTAAGAGAAAGTATTATACTGCAGAAAGGCATTCTGGTCTCTTTAGATAATAGTTCAAGAAAAAAGGATTTCTTTGAGATGCCCGTAACAACAGATTAACTTCACTACATGGTTCAAAAGAACCTGGATGTGTTGAACTCAAATCCCTGCCACTTACCTGATGAGGTGCTCTAATAATTACACACAGCTGCTCAATTTGTATATCCTAGAGAGCTGTAGGCACATGTAGAGAGAGCAGTTTGTTCGTGGTTTTTCACCTTTGAATGCCAATGGTATAGATATATATACTATATTGCTTTATGGGCAATCGCTCAGAAGTTCTCCTCCAGAGTATCACCCTGAGAAAGTGATAGCACGACTCGTAACTTGGAAAAACTGTATCCAGAAAGACATCATGGTAAAGAGGAAACCGAGGAACCAAATCATTACACCTACAAAGCAAGCCTCAACTATTAGAAAATTTCGTATTTCACAGTAACTCCTAAATTTTATGACACGAAGGGCAGACATTAAACAGAAAGAGTACTGATATTCACTGTGGTATATTCCTTTTTTCCTAACTATTTGGCAGTATTGCCTCAATTATTTGGCCATAAACACCAGACTTGCACTAGTTGAAGCTGGATGAACCAGAGGGATAGAAGCAAATGTTCCCCTTACTTCGCTACCAGGATCAACTGGGTTCAAAGGTGCTGAGTTAATAGGCAATCATCCAGGCAACAGTCCTCTCCCAACTGCCTAATCTAACGCAGGACTTGAGAAGACATGGTGCGGAACCCCTCAGTAGCACAGGCCATATGTAGCTAGGCTGAAATACCATGAATTTGAAGACTGTTTTCCTCAAGCATATTCCCAATACAATGAAATGAAAGATTTCCTTTCTCTGTTCAGAACAAAAAGTTTTGCTTAGAATACTTCTACTGAAAAAAACAACCCTTTTGCATGGAAAACTTTTATTTAAACCAGATTTTCAACAGGAACATGATTATGTTTAGAGTTTCTTACAAATTCTAGTCTACAAAGAACTATAGGATCCTACTTGCATCCAACAGCCTCAAGAAAAAAAAAAAAAATCCCTGCCACATTCATTACAAAGTAGATTTGGCTGGGCACAGCATATTACACAATCCTTTCTATTACTGTCTAGCTCTGAGTTTTTGCACATCTCTTGCTGAGGACTGACTGCGGATGTGCTGAAGTCCTGTATGACCAGAATCTCAGCATTCTGAAAAACCCACCAGCAGCATGTCCTCATAAGAAAACCATGAGGTTCAGGGAGTCTGTAGTGATTGAACACATACTGATAATTCCCAAAATGCTGTCTGGAAGCAACTATTTGCCCCCACTAATCTTCAAAAGGATCCAGGGCAACTAGAGTCATGGCCAAAGCAACTCAGGTGCTCAAAGTTAGCTGATATGTGGCTCTTCCCACATTGTCTGTACCATTCTGAGTATCATCTCTCACTCTGTTGTACTTCTTGGAGAGAAGGAAATCAGATACATTCATTGAAAAATGGGAAATACTGTATGGTCTTAGTTATCTGCATAAAAATTTATCTAAAAGATAAAGGTCACAAAAAACTTCTCCACACCTACTTAAAGAGTTGCCACAGCTTTATGCTTTGGTCTGTTCTTTGCTGACACCATCTCCCACACTCCAGAAGGGATAAAGCAAGCAAGGACATGACTCCCAACTCTGCAGAGATTCTGCCCTGTCTGGGAGAATACTTGCTATCTTTCACAACGAAACACAGTTTGGGGCGCATTCTATAACTGCAGTAGTCTTCTGGAAGTCATCCTGATTTTGAATATAAGTTAATATAAAAGTCCTATTAACAAGGATAGTTACTAAAAGAAACAGTTTTTCCCTGAGAAGTGACCCCATAAGGTATTTATACATGATCTTCCATTCAAGAGGGTTGGTACAGTACTAGTTAGCCTGAAAAATGAGTCAGCTACCAGCTTTAAAGGCAGAGTACCCTGTCTTGACCATCCTGAAGGGAATGGAAGCTTTGCTCTTGATTCCATGAAAAACATCCTTGCAACCTGCCTGTCACACTGAGAGTGACTTGGTGGTGAACTAAAACCAACTGCACCTGCTGAGGACTGTACCAAAGGTAAGTTCTACAGAAGCTAGGACAGGGTATAGTTAGGTCCCAAAAGGAATAGTGTGCAGTAGGATAAAGTAACTTTCCGTGGTCTGTTGGCCAGATTTATTTAAAGCTACAAAGAATCAAGAACTAAGAAAGCTCTATGACGTTCTGAAGGCAAGAAGGAGACCTGAAACAATGGAGTGTGACTGTCACAACATCAAACATGTTTTTCCTTTTGTTCTGCAAACTTCAAATTTAAAACAGATTTTGAATTCAAATTGAAAACCAGGGCTTAGGTTCTGCTCAAGTGAACTTCTCCACATACTGACATCTGGACCAAGCTGTCAATGTCCTCCCAAATTATGCACCCCACAGTCTTGAGGCTTTTTACAAAAACAAGCAATTCACCGCTCTAACACAGTCACAGATCTGACTGTGGTTTTTGCAAAAATGTTCCAGACAAAAAATTAAGACACAGCACACATACTCCCAGCATCCAAGCTTTATTATTAAACAGAACTGGGCATTGGTACTGCAAGAGCCTGAAATACAGCAGAGGTTATCACAGAGCAATAGGAAACATGTAATTATTCTCTGCTCCATTACGGCTAATGCCATATACATTAATGCATGACCTTTGAAATACAACCAGATTATCAGATCCACATACACCGCTAGTATTTATACCTGTCACGCCAATGTCTCTGCCTGCCTGGTGTATTGGCTGCTTTGGGGGAAGTAGGAAAAGAAGAGGGCAATTTGTCCCAAGGGAATACTTCTCAGGTAATAGGAGAAAAAATGTGACACCTAGTCATTTAGTTTTGAAATGTATAAAATGCATGAGATGCTGCCCGTGTTAAGTGTTTGCTAAAAAGAATCAAAGTGTGGTGGGTTGAGTTCACAGCGGTGTAAGAAAAGCTGCACCTGTTGTCACTCGGTTACTACAGGAGATCTCTCAGGCAGATTAGTTTTAAACCACAGGGCCAAGTAAGTCTGGGTGTGCTCTATTTCACATACATTGTCTGCATTTTACTCATTTCACCTATTCAACAGCTCTTTAATTGCATGTACACAAACCAAAACATGTCAGGGTCTGTTCCATCCACCCAACCGTGCAAATCCCAAGTTCCTAATATTTACAACACACCACTTTTTATTATTATTGCCTTTGACCCAAAGCCTATGAAATTCCTGCCTGCCCAAACCCATTGTCTTAGCACAGCAGCGCAATATGACTCTTGCCTGAAAAGGGTTTTCTTCTTCTAACAAAACATTAAACATGCCAAACAAAAAAGACAGGTGGGGAAGCCTGTTTGGGACAACTTGCAGACACATACCAGTTGCACTCAGAGGCCTCGACTTTCAGTCTTTGCATGTCTGAGGACTTAAACCTAGCCAATAAAGGTAGCAAGGAAATTACGGTAATCAGCATTAGCAATTCTACTAGCTTCATCCTTTCTATGCTTTGGGTAACACTTATATTTGTCACAAATAATAAAAAGTAGTCTGACTGCCATTTAGACTTTTTTGAAGAAGTTAAATATCACAGCAAAATCAAAGCTTTCTCTCCACTTTGAAATCTTCATTAAAACTGCACAGAAAAAAAAAGATCCATAATATATATAAGTATGGATAAAACTCTAGGCTGGATTTCCTTCCTTCTGCATGATGCAATGAAAAGTCAGTATTTGTTAACAGTAAGGTCAATGGCAATTTTGTCATATTTCACAGGTGAAATAGGATTGAACCCCAGATCTCAGCCTTCAAGAGTTAATGTTCCAAAAATTATTTGGATCTTCCTTTTTTTTTTTTTTGTTTAGAAGTCTTCATTATCCCATTTTAAACATCTTCAGTATTGAATTCACCATGAGGAAAACTGAATCTCAGAAAACAGCTCTTCAGTTTCAAAATATAAAGTTTTAATAGAAAAGTTTTTTTTTACTACAAATGTGGAAGTTTGGTAGAAGATACCAATCCACAAAGTCACCAACCCAAAGGGCGGTGAACAGCTCGTGACCTATCAGCTGGATACATCGAAGCTAATGATGATGCTGATATTGACTATATATTACCTTTCCAAACCCTTTCAAGCCAAACTTTTTTTGTTGCAACAAAACTATATCGAAGTACTACATTTGGCCTAAAGATTTCACAGGTTTTCTTTAAAATCTGTGTTTAAAGTATTTGTTTGAATTTCAAGATACACTATTCCCTCCATTTTTTTCTGAACACTGCTGACTCAGTGAACGTGTATGGTCCTAAAAGACTCCTTCACAATCAACAAAACTAAATTTTGGTTTAAAAATTTGTGCACTTGTATTCAGCAGCTCTGTTGCCGTCACATCTGGAAAGTCAGAAGTCTCATTGGACTGGTGGCACAGCTTTTATTTAAAAATGTAAAACAGGTCTCCCTTCCTCTACCGTAAATCTCCCTGCCAAAGTACAGTCCATGAAAGAGTAACTTACTCTTTTAGGCAAGAGGAAGGCTCTTAGGGAACTGCAGCTACATCACAGCCCTTGAGGCACTGGTATCCATCAAATCTCTAACCAACAGACATAGGCATTACACCAGTACTTCAAAATTTATTTATCAGACAAGGAAATGCATGGGGCTGTAAGCAGTAATGGGGTTTGTCCAGTTTCCACTGAAGTGAAATGGAGAGTTTCTCTTTCGAGGTATGTGAGGTATTAGATCAGACTTCATCACTGCTCAGGGAAACCTACGCTACAGATCCAAGCACAAAAATGGTCCCTGCGCCTCAAAGGGCACCTGTCCCAAGGCAGGCAAAACAGGCAGATATGGCCACAACTGGTTTTCTCATGCAGTAAGCAGGAGCTCCAACTCTGGCAAAGGTTGCACCACGTGAAGAAATGCACTGGCTAAGCACATCTCACAAATATTGTCTCCATGCCCACTTGCTGGCCAGCACCATTTCAGTATTATATAAGTTCTCAACAATATCCAGGAAGAAAATACAAGAAAACAATTTCTTGTACAACTGTAACACAGTTTCCTTGCAGATTATTTCCAGGACCTCAACAAGAGGAGACATTTCAAGGCAGACATATTACCATGGGCTTTTAGGTCTTTTGTCAGGATACAGCATGTAGAAGCAGGACTCTTGACTCTTCTGAACACATACCACCACGCGTGCATGTTGAAGTCCCACTCACAGACCTCAGCAGCAATCAGTGAGCAGGAAAGAAAGTCTTTCAATTAGTAAATCAAAAAGTTAAAATTATTTCTGTAAAGGGGAAAAAGGAGTAATTAACTCAAACCTCACTCTAGTATTTGGTGTTCATGCTGTAACACTTAAGAGGGTTTTGGCTGGCTTTTTAAATCACAGAATTTTCCAAGCAAATATGTTGCTTACTTAAAGAGATACACTTTATTGTATGAAAAATACAATTCACATTTGCAATTTTCTACACCCACATGTATAATTAATCTCCTCTGATTACAGCCACTCCCTGACAAGATTCCATGTTATATTTAAACCCTGGGTGCCAGTTTGAAAGAAAAAAAAAAAGAACAACAATAGGATCATTTTCAAAGACTGCATAGCAGCACAAGGTTTTAAAGCAGCAAAGTGCTTTAAACTCTGGTATCAACCTACTGACCGCCCCAACCAGAGTTAAGAGAGACCTCCAATTACCACCACAATAAGCACTGAAGTCTCTGGAGAAGTATAAAGTGTAGATGTTTCCTGCACTCCAGAAGAGGTATGAGCCTGATGTTGTATTATACAGATATACCTCGAACTTAATGACAGACTGTTGGGAAAACCACTTCTGTGACACTCAGACTCTAAGGATCAACCCACATAAATAAAATGCTGTGTTGGATAAGCTGCCTTAAAAAACTAACCTTTGTACATCTTGCCAGAGATGTGAAAGTATGCATTTGATATATAACTATTGTAAGAAAACTGGCATGTTTTGCTTTTCCATAAATACACACACACATATTTATACACATACAGATATTTACTTTGGATTGGGAGAATGTACCTGTCTGTAATTGTTTGCTGTAATCTATTTAAACATGTCATTTAAAAAATATAAATTAATGCATCAAACACTGCAAATGTCAAAAAAGTCGTACAACAAAAGGTGAATCACACTAACTAAAATGAGATTATGTTTCTTCTACTATTTGTAACAGAGTCCAATTAAAAAAAAAAAAGTGTGTTTCTCTTTCGGATCACACTATCAAAAGATTTAAAGACTTAGACTCTTAAATTCAATATTCCTAGAAGAAGTTATGTCATCAGACCTGGAGGGAAACACCCATCTCAAGTGCAACATATCAAGTCAGATTAATCCCTTGTGTACATGCAATAATTTCAGTGGATTGATACCAGGGATGCATTTAGCTAAACATGTTGAGTTGGACCAGAAAGTACAAAATAAGAATATTTCATCCACCCACATACGCCTCACCAGGTCATGAGGCAAGAGGAAGCAAATAGTCAGCAGACTGCTTGCTTTTTTATTAATTTCATTCTGTATTATATTACAGACACCCAACCAAGATTCAAGCCCATTGTCTTCAGCATTGTTGAAAAACACATAATGAGACACAGTCCTAGACACAAAAATGTATTGTCTAGACAAATCAGACATAGCATGTGGGATTGGAAATATTAATCCATTCCCTTAAAAGATGGCAAACAGAGGCAAAAGAAATTGAGTGACTTGGCCAAGGGTCAAAGAGTAAACCTCATTCAGACCCCTGAATTGAATCTTGAACTCCAGAGACTCAGTCTAGAGACCCAGGCAGAAAGACACCATTCAGATACTATGATGCTGAACATATTAAAAATCTTCCTATGCACAGCTACAGTCTAAATCTTTAAATACAAGAGTAACAAGAAGCGTGCACATATATAAAACTGAATCTCTCTGCCACTGTAAGTTTTAAAAGCTTAATAAGCAGAGGAGAGGTTATAAAAATCATCCAAAAAAATGGCAAGGCAAATGAAAAGCAAAACTGGAAGTAAAGCCCACATATCCAGCCGCTCCAGTCCGGCAGCCTGCCCTCTGGACATACCTCCTGCCATTATGCAACATCAGCAGTGTTTCAGTTCAATTTATTCAGAAAAATATACTCTTTCAAGCTCAGTATTTCAAGCAAATCACTCTGCAATAGAAAGTCAAATATCTATTTCAATTAAGAGCTTGTATTTAAAAACCATATCTTCTCCTGTTACCTTCTTCAGGCAGTTAAAACTATTACACAATTAAAACTGAAAGTGTCAGTATACACAGCCAGTATACAGCTTTCCTCTGGAAGTCTAAGTCTGAGCAAATTTACCATAGTTCAAGGCTTCACCAAACACTCGATGAAGTTAGTCAAAAGATTAAGCAAAGACTACAAGTAACTGAGAAAAAGGAAGTGAGGTTTCAAGCAAGCTCCCTCACCACCATATAGCTTTTGATAGGGTGAGATTACGCCCTTACAGCAACCTTACCATAATGGCAGTACACCACTACTCACATCCACATGTGCATCACCTAACACATCTGTCAGTACCAATCGGTGCTTCAGCCGCTGGTCCTCACATTCCACACGTATCCTCACATCTCTTAGCTGTATTATAATAAACTTCATTATTCCACAGGGTTGGCATCAGCAGGCTATAGGAAGATTGCAGTTATTAGCTCCATGACACTTAATCCTTCTGCTGTGTGAAAAGTAAACATGGGACATGCACCACCAACATTCTTGTTTAGAGAGCACAAAGACTTAGGAAGTATTGTGGACTTTTCCAGTGGTTTAGAAAGTGTGGCATGATGCTGAGGGCAATGTCTGGCCAGCAGCCATGCAGACACTGACACTCTATACACTGACTAGTAAAGCAAATCTCCACATGAGCAATGCTACACTTCATGATGTGGTTTGTGCTGTTTTCATATACTTGGTTAGAATTAGAGTAGTGAGGGGAAAAAAAAACCCTTACTACCCTTACTACCCTGACATTGGTATTTTGAGAGAGAGAAATATTAGTCCAGAAATCTCTTCACAAGTTCACTATAAAGACACATTTTACTAATTCATGAGTAAATAATGTATCTATTCCTAACGTCAAAACTGTTGAGAGGCTAATTTAGCATGGTACTTGAACATATGTGCGAGTATAAAGTCCTGAAGAAATGTCAGCAGAGTTAATGGGAGTTTTTACCAGCTTAGTCAGACTATGCTGAACTGGAACCTAGGCTGTCATGCACTTGTGGCCAGACAAAGCCTAAGTGAAACCAGAACAGAAGCAGGGAAATTGCCAAGAGTACTGCAATAAAAGAAAGTTTTAATAATTACATTTTGATGCAGACTGATCCGATTTCACATGCTACACTCCAATATTGAGCCCTCCTTCTTTACTCAGGCAAACCTCCTTCAAGTCTTACTCAAGTTAGGATGACAGGATTCAGCTGCCACGTGCACTTGAATCAAAGATGCATGTTAGAGATTCCTACACAGGCAACGAGGTGTATTGTTACCTCCCGTCACAAGAATCAGTTCAGTCAATGCATACTCTTAAAATCATAAGTCATTCCTAATTACTAGATATATTTGGTCAAAATTTACAGTCATTAGTATGAATTTTTAAAAACATTTTTGATGGTTAGATTTTAAGGTAAAGCATTTAAATCAAAGGAAAAGCAAGATGGCTCATTTCACATACATCGTGTGCTGTATTGTATACTTGTATTTTAATCTTTTAAATGACAGTATCAGTGCACCTATTTCTAGAGTATATTTAATAATAATAATAATAATGGTTCAAGTTTACAGTCCTTTGGAGTTGTATTCATGTAAAAAAGACGGTAAATTTTTGAGCAAATCTCAAAAAAGCAAGGAGATCAACAGCATTATTTGGATAGCTGTGTGATTTTGCAAACCAAACAAAGAAAACCCCACCAAGTAGAACCACAAGGAGTTCTGAAACAGATAATAGAAGTGAGTAAAAGCATACATAAATTTCCATAAAGTAAGAATGAAAAAACCAGCTTATTTACATCAGTAGGGAGAGGAATGGGAGATGAATACAGAAAATAAGGAAGGCTACAGAGAAGATAAATCAGGTGTCATTACTCCTCAGAATACAGCAATACATTCATTCAAACAAAACAAGCAATCATTATGCAATTGAAAAAGGGTATGGGTATTGCTGGGACCAAAACCTTAACACACACCAAACAAACAAACAAACAAAAAAAACAAAACCAAAAACAAAACCAAAAACAAAACCAAAAACAAAACCAAAAACAAAACCCCCCTATATTACATGGATATCGAGACTGCTTCCACTCATAATAATAGAGAGAAATAATGTAAGAGAACATAAACCCTCATTAACTGAGCATGATTTAAAAGAACTATCCCCAGAAGGAAGTTAGCATGTTGTCAATTCTAGGATTCCTCCCTCCTTTTTTTCCTCTGAAACAATTACTTCTGCCACTGTAAAAGAGAAGGGACTGGACAAAATGAACCTCCACTTTGACTTGTTATAACAATCAAACAAATCAACCCACGGGTTCTTGGAAGAGTGGCTAAAAGAAAGATGTTACTCTTCTAATTTCAGATGCTTTAGCCTGTTACACAAGGAAGGTGGACATCAATGGTTTTCACATTCATTTAAATCTTAAAAACAACTTCATCTGGGAATGAACATCCGCAGCTCTCTCAGAGACAGAGCTAACCCTCCCAGGTAAGCCGGGTAATGCCCGAGCTTGCCTTACACTAAACACTGTGAAAGGTGACGGTTGAACCAGAAGGGTGGAGTTTACCACTATTCTAAACTCTAATGAACCCTTTCATGCACTTCTAACAACACTAAAATATTTGTCTTTCCCCTTCTTGATACTTGAATTATACTGCAATACTTGCAGAAAATACACTTGCAAATGCTGCAAGCATAGAGAAGAATCAACTAAAAGTCAATTTAAAATCCCTATGTTAGCTGCCTGAAAAAGTAAAGAATGCTCTAATCCCTCTTTAATGCTTTATATTTTTTTAATGGGGAAAAAAAAAAAGCAAGAATTTCCACATTCATGTGTTTGACCAAATCAAGTGATGGAATTAAAAAGATCACTCTTCATAGAAACCCTGTACATTTTTATGTAAGAGAAATTAAGAACAAATTTTTTAAAATGCAGTTTTGCAAACTACTATTTATCTATAAGCTTAGTCCTACAAAGACTTAGGTGTGAGTAACCTGACCTGAATGAATAGTGTCTTTGATGTCAGCTGGAGCATTTATGTAAGTCAGTCACTTGTTTGCATAAGCAACTGCAGGTTTGTGTTTGACTTATTCTATATAGATAGTCCTTACTAACTCCAGCAATTAAGTCAGCAATATCAGGCTGTACATTTTGCACAATTAAGCCATTTTCCTTAGTGTAAAGTGGTTTGCACCTTGACAAAGAAAAGAACAAAGAAAATTAACTCACTGATGTTCTAAGATGGCTCTAGAGGTGAAAGGCCAACTTTCACTGCTGCAAGATGCAGACAGAAATCCTAAGGTCTGAACTTAACTGAGTTCTCCTGTCCTGACTTGCCATGGATGGTATGAGAATGAGGAGGAAGGACAGCACAAGACCTGCTGTCCTGCAGTACTCGGAGATATGCAACTCTGGACTGCAGTAATGAAAAACAGAACTAAAAAACAAACAAATCTACATCCAGATCAAAAAATAACAGCAAGTGCCACCTACAAGGCAGCAGTTACTTAAAGAGAATTTTCTGGAAGAAGGAATAACGTGTCATACCATGGGCTAAATCCACAGTACCTTAACTGTCTGAAGATGCTCTTGTCATATGACAAGTGCTGCCAGTCAGACTACTCAGCTGGAACAAGACATCAGATGAAAACTTCTCTGGGTGGACTGACCTTGACTTTTCCAAATACATAACTTCTTCATAAACAGTGCCAATTGATCTCAATCAATAACCTACAGACTGTTTGCAAATCGTTATCTGTGTCATACTGAAATCACAAATTATCTTTTCCGGGCCGTAAGCAGACAAAAAGTTCAGAAGAGAAAAATGAACAGTGTAAGAACAGTTCCCCAAACATTCATACAACCAACAGCCATACATACCAACATGCTTGGATAGCAAATAAAGGACCCAGACCAGCAAAGCACTTAAGCACATGCTTTAACTTTAAGCACGTGCCTAAGTGCTTTGCTGGAAAAAGGCCCAAAGAAGAGAATGAACACGGTTAACTGAAAAGCCCTTCAGAACTGGATTGACTGCTTTGTTTTTCCATTAACTCTAGTTGCTAGTAAACACACATTTGGCCTCAGCATCCTGCCCAATATATTTAACCCATATCACAAAAATAGCAATCTTGTACAACCAATCTCTTTACTCAGGGAAGTTCCATGAATTGGAAAGCAAGGGAACTGCAAGACATGCTTGGGATTCAGGCTACTTGTAAGGCATGAGTAGAAGCAGCACCCTCACCTCTCTCTGATAGGCAAACCCACATGAAGGCCCCCACCATTAAAGATGCTTTTAGCAGTTCATCACATAAGCCCGCATTGTCCTGACTCTTCCAGCTCTTACATCAAGCTCCACAGAATGTATTTTTGGAGACCTTACCAAGAGGGCACAAAACACTGCCCCAGGACCGATGGCTCTCCTTCCCCTCTCCCACTTGCGAAGGAAAGAAACCCAAGCTTGGAGAAGATAATTTCTGACTCTGGGTCTTGGGAATTTGACAGTCTTTTTTATTACCTCCACCCTGGTCCATTAATAACATTTTTATATGCATCAAATTTACCCCAAAACCAAAATGAAAACAAAGTTCCTTAGAATATCTTAAGCAAAATGCTTAAATTAAAAAAAGGTTCGAGTCCAAAAATGGAAAGATGATTAGGGAGGTAGGTGAAGTTGGAACGAAACAATAATAAAAAGCCCTAAGAACACATCATATATTCATAGTTCTTGAATCATTAAGGCTCTGCATGACAGCTCTCACAAGCACCAGTATGGCAAATTCACTGACTTTTAAGCAGGAGTGAAAGTGGTTAAGCCCTAGGACAAATAATTTGAAAATCTCAGCACAAGTCTGATCTCAGAGAGTTTAAAGGAATGCAGACTGCCCAAAAACACAGCAGCTGTTTGTTTTTTCTGCCACCTTTCCAAGGTTCATGTCTGGAGTGAGGATAAACAGTTCTGAAAAAAAGTTATGTGGAGTTCAGACTTTAAGAAAATAAAACATCAGACTAGTATTTCTTGCCGAAAGATTAAAAAACCCCAAACCTTAAATTATTCAGCCCTGGAAGTTTTCAGGTAGAGCTCTCAGGAGCAGAGAGGTAGATRGCTGGAGGCTTCAATATATTAAAAAGCTTTCTCGAAACCAGTCTGCATTTTCAAAAGCTTGGCCTGATGTGGTTTTCTTGAGCAATATTCCTCCAAGCAGAGTTTCAAATTTAATAAGGTAAAACTGTATTCCCTATTTTATGCACACAAGTGTGCATACACACACACACACACACACAAATAGAGGCCTTTGAGATAAACCAAGAAGTAAACAAGATAGCGGATGAAGCCTTAGAGATCAGCCTGAAGTGATTTCCATCAGCACAGCAGATATCATAGTTACAAGGTAATTTGTGCTATGTCATTTTGGACGTCATTCTTTCTACTCACCCTCCTCCTTTCTCTCCCTATTATTCTGTTTGTGCCAAAGCAAATGAGCATCTACTTTAATTAATTAATTAGTATGTCTCTTGATAGATTAGACAATTAGAAATCTCTTGACTCTTAACATTTTTAGTAGGTATAACTTTCCTTTGATCCACATTTGAAGAGACATAACCTGAAAAAGAAAGAGTTAAGAGGAAATTTACTTAGATAGATTACCAGTGGAGCTAACCGGTGTAAATAAGGATTGTCTGTGTTGTTACAGGCAGGTCAGGAATAGCAGGAAATTTCAGGCACCATGTTGAGATCCAACATCTGTTTATGAACTGTCCTTGCACACAAAATGAAGAGTTGCTAYAGGACAAAGTATACAAAACCAGGAAGCCGGAAACAAACTGGAATCCCTCCAGACAGCTCCCCCGTTACATTCATACCTGGTGGTACTGGGGCACCAGCATGAGGAATGGTGAACACTAAAGAACTCGAACTTGTCTTTGAGGTACACATTCAAATTATATATATCATGGACAAGCATTACCCAGTGTGACATATGAAAGATACTTTTCATGAAGGACAAACATGAAGAAGAGATGTCAACAGTGTGTCATGCTCGTACACATTCCCCATTTTCCCTTCTTTATAGGGAGATGAAAGCATTATGCAGCATTAACCTCGCATACAGATGCTGTGTTCAAGGAATTAAGGACAACATCACACCTACTTTTTCCATTAAGAAGCACACTGACTTTGTTTCTTCAAAGTAAAATTATATCATAATATTGCTTTTTCTCAAAAGAGCCTTTCTTAGATTCGTTATGTACAACAACAAACCAGCATCAAAAACTCCCAAGTACAGGTTCATGGAGGGACTATTAGAAGATGGAAACTACAGGAAAATAGTTTTCTGTGTATTTTGTGGCATGTTCTCCCCTTCTCATCACTTTTAATTAAATATAAAAAGACCTTATTGTGCAGATCCAGCCTCATCCCTCAGAAGAAAGAACTCACCTTGGAAAATTAGGTTGGAAGGAGAGGAGAGTATCTTTCAAAGTTGTAAGTTTCAAACTGTAAGTTTCAAACTACAGTGAATGAAAATTGGAGTTATTTCCTTCATCCTAACAACATGTACTACATATGCATAAATGCAAGTGGGTTTTGGGGGCGGGGAGGGTTTTGAATATAACAGGCGTATCTCTCTCTGCACATCCTCAGGTAAGTTTTTCCCGATCAACTTCTGCAGTATGAAGGGCTTTCCTACTTTCTTTCCCACTTTGACAAAAATTCCTTCTGTATGGGTACTAGAGGCGATTGCTAGGCCACCTTCCACAGACTCCCTTCTACTCTAACAGCCACTGGCACACGGAGCGTGGGAGTGATGGCAGAAGAGCCACAGCTCTGGGGCTCTGAGCTGACTACAGCCCCATGGGTAACACAAGGACAGGCTCTCTGAGGAATGCTTGTTGCTTCCAAATCCCCACTCCAGAGAGTACAAGGATACATCTATAACGCAGAACACCAGCAAGCTCATGACTCAGGCTGACAAATCTGAGGTAAAGCACTTGAACTAAAATCAAGTGGACAAACACAGGTTTTAACTTAGATTAGCAGCTCCAGAGGCAATTTAAAGCTGATTGTGAGCAGTTTGAGCCAAATATATATAAAATCCAAATATTATCTGAAGCCAGCTGATACTAAAAGATAAAATAGAAAACTTCCCCCCTTTACTTTAAAATAAATCTAACAGCCACGGTGGAATCTGAAATTTCAACTATCCTATCCACAAAGAATTAAGTTTCCTATGCATGCAGGGTCTGGCAACCAATAAACATAACTTCAGTCATCTTTGCTGTATCACACTGCAATCATTATTGCTTCATCTGTTTCTCTCAAGTCAGACAGTCAGAATCCTACCATCGAAATTTAATTAAAGAAGGTAGTAAGAAAATAAACAACCTTTCTTGGAATGTCTTTGATTCCATAAGTACATATACATTTCACCCACTGAAGACTGAATTACAACCTTCCATCTAATAAGCAGCTTAATGGAATGGCACTGGAAGAAAGAACAGGGGAAGGGAAAAACAAAACCTTGGTGATTTCATGTAACACATTATATATTTATATAATATTGTGCTCACTATCTGGCAACATCAATTTGCAAGCTACAGTAAAAGCATTCACTATCTTAATGCAAGTAGAAGGCATCGCCAGGCACTTACACCAAATCAATAACCAGATCTTTCTTATAGTTAAAGCAGCAGATGGTCTACCACAATGAAGAAATAACAGAACACGTATGTAGAAGTGTCTGCTTTCTTTAGACACATTCTTGAAAGCACCGTATCATTGGTCTAAGATTATTTTTATAGGCAGATGACAGGTCAAGCATAAAAGTACACTATTTTAAAGGTTATGGAGTTGGCAAAATTGGTATCACTGCCATGGACAAAGAATCATTTTCTTTTGAAGTCTTCGTTGTCAGGTTATTTACATTTCACAGTTAAAAGGCTCCTCTCTGGATAATATGAATGCTAAAACAAATAAGAGAAAAAGTCCTACGTAAGCTAATGCTACTTTAAAGAGATAATGTAAATCAACCCTGACACCATCAGTGTCATCCTAAAGCACGATGAGAATTTCCAGTGAAAGTTAGTAACATTAAACAGATTTAGATAGTCAGCCAACAAAAATAAAGCAAACGTGTAAGTAAACTGCCTTCCAGGCCAAGACTGTTGTTACAACCATGTATTACAGTGAAGTGATGGGAGGAACACTCTAGTGGTGAAAAGTATTTGTTTGGGAAGTCTGGAGGAAGAATCGGTCCAGAATAAATAACTTAAATAGTGTGATCTGTAAAGACACCTATGGAATAGGACATCTAATTCTCACTGCAAGTTAGACAGAAATCTGGACGCCTAGCTAAACACTTAGAAAAATGCTACCCTTCAAATTATATGGCTATTTTCCCATCTATAAAACAATAATGCCACCTTCTTACTTAAGAGCAGCATTTTAAGGCTGAATTTATTAACACTCTTTCATATGCAAGATACTATAGAAGAGTAACGTTTTAAAAATAAAAATTAAAAAAAAGAAGAAAGAGCCCCTTATGGAATAATAAATTTAAGTGAGTTTTAATACGTTTAAGCACTGTATGTACACATACAATGCACAGACTGCATGCTACATAGCTTTCTTTTCCTTCACTGGATGAGAACACTCCTGGAATGTTATTGTTTTCAGGGGGTGGTTTTTAAGAATTTACTGTGAATACATGCATTATATATGTGCACACTGAAACACTGCTGGGGCTGTAAATGACCCAGGAGTTCATAAATATGGCTATTTTCTTATCTGGTTCAAATTTATGCAAGAAAGCAATTTTTACACAGCTCTTGCTGAACAGAGACCCAATCTTACAAGGGACGAGGGCTTTGCATGGGGCTTTCCACGGTGTTTCACATAAGGAAGAGTTCAAAGAAGATGACAGATTGTTTATAACATGCCTTGTACCATGAGGGTCTGATCCCTGATGGCATTCACAGAAGCTAATGCAAAGAAACATCCACCCCCTGAACACCCAGCCTATAACTGAAGAGAACCGAGATGACTGTAAAAAAATGAGATGAAGCGAACTGAAAGACAAGCAGCTCCTCTGTGGTTTCTGCCTTGTCTTTCCTCAGAATTTAAGGCCATAACACCACAACCTCCTTCGATACTCCTCCCCCCCCCGCCCCAGCTTCAGCGAAGCACAGTTATCCAGTCCCACCATTAGTTGGCACGTCAGCAAGCTGGATCTCAAAGAGGCCTCGCCATCTCTTTACAAGCTTTATTAAGGGGAGATTATTATCTGACTCTCAGAGAAGCTAATAATTACAGTGTTCATATATATATTGCTTCTGCACAGGATCAACAATGAAAGGGTTGTTTAAACACAGCTCCTTTGCTGTGTACCACTCATCAGCTCAAGTTAATGTTAATGACTATTATGGAAAAATAAAAGACAGAAACATTTTCTGATGTACCTAGTATATTTATTTAAGAGGCTTCTTATGATGTAGCATTTTGTATGTTGCATTTTGAGACTGAAGAAATAAGACCTTTAACAGCAATGAATATATGAACCCCGATTTTTTTTTTTTTTTTTTTTTTTTTTAAAAACACTGGAGAATGTCTTAACCATCACACAGACACACACACTCACTCTCTCTCTCACATATACACACACTCTCAAACTACCACACTAGGCAAGATCAGAGCTTAACAGCCAACAAAACACACATTCAATCCCTGAGATCATTTTCCTGAAATAGAAAACTACATATGTTTCTCGAATTTCACATCAAGCCACTGCACGGCCCGAACTGCAGGGGAGAACAGAGCCAAGCCTGCCTTTGGGCTTGGGGGAGTAAGAACCCAAAAACAAGATGATTCCTTTCATATCACCACATTTCTCGTCCACAATCTAAACTTACAAACACCCCCGTTTAACAGCATTTCTAGCGGGGGCTGCTTATCAAGCAGTCTTTGCTTTGTCAAATTAAGACACATCGCCTTGGATTAGTGAGACTCCCTGAGTTCAAAATGACTTCATGGTTGGCTCAGAGTTCACTGTCTCCATGGCAAGTTGCCAGTAATACATCTACTACCGCGCCTGCCCCCAATCCTTTTCTATACTGACCTAGCTGACTTTTTTTTTTTAGCAGCAAATGAACACAATAGAAAACTAAGGGCTAGATACTGTCACAGCTAATTAACAATCCTAACATCTTAAAAAAATAATCAAAGTAGTAAATATTTGAAGATCTGAACGCAAATCTCTGAAATGCAATGTCTCAATGTATGTCAAAGCTGTTGGAAAGGGACAATGCTGTATTTCTTCACTGTGCAGATACAGTTAGACACTATGAAGGGCTCCTGTTCTTGTGGAAAACACATTAAGCTTCTTTTGCTAATATTTTGTAAAGGGCATTTGTACAATAACAATAGCTAAAGCTTCCTGTTTGCCTGTGTGCTTCCTGGCTAACATTAACGAGACCTGCTAACAATTTTCTTATTTAGCACACAGAACTCTTTCAGATTACTCTGTAGACTCAAGGAAATGTTGTTTTTAAATAAAAAAAAAATAAAATTTAACAGTATGGCCCACACTGCACCTGCCTTTCACAGTCTTGATAATTTTTCCAGCTATACGTTTCCTATTTTCTTACACCGGATCAGTCTGTGTGTCACCAGTCTCCAGAGAACATGTTTTGAATTTATTAAAAGCCTGATAGAAGTGGAATTCTCTTGTTTGGCAAACATACCGTCACAGGGACACTTGCTTTTGGCTCCATGACAAGAAATTCATGGTACTTTGTTTGTCCAATCCACAAAAACACCATCCCTCCCCTCCCAACCAGCCCTTCAAGATAATTCTCCCTTCTCCAGAGACTTCTCCAAACAAGTCTGCAAGTCTGAAGTCTTGGGTTTCATTCCATAAACAGGACACAAAACCCAAGTGCAATTCAGGATACTGTCACCACCACATGGGCTGCAGTGCTAATCACGAAAGCTTTCTGAAATATTCCCTAGCTCCCTTCTTTCCAGAGAGAGGCCTAATTTTTAGACCAGGCATCTTTTGAAGTAGGCACAAAATATAAACAAGAAGAAGCCAAACGCCAGAATCCCAGCCAAAGGGTATACATTAGTCATGGCAAGGCTAGGAAGGAAGGGAAGGGCAGCTGGCCCCAAAAAACTGGTGTCTGTGCTGCTCCAGTTACCACATCTCACTAACCAGGATTGCTCAATCCTTTAAAAAGACACAGGCATCCTTCAGATAATCATGTAACTCACACCAGTTTGTTTTTTCAACAGCACCCCTAAACATAAGCTCCACTTCCAAACTCTCTCTCTTTTCAAAGTTTCCAGTCTATCTCGATAAAATATTTGGTGAGGACTCCACTAACCACACTGATGAAAAGCCTCACAGCGGTAAAAGTAAGCAACCTCATAGGAGTGTATGTATATATATCAGTTTAACAGATGAAGAACAAACACAGGAATGAACAAGAATCAAATCCTCAAAGGTATTCAGCTGCCTAAACACCTCCAAAGATGTAGATTTAATTCACTTCTCCAAATCACACAGGGGACATAACAGAGCAGAGACTTGAATCCAGATTCTTGGATTCAAAAGCACCTTCCTAGCTTTAATGTTTTATTACAAGCTTCCATCATTGCAATTCAGCAATGGACCAGATTCTACTTCTGTCTATCCCAGCGTAATCTGCATCAACCCCGCTGACATCCGAGGAGTTCTCTGGATTTAAATCAGTACAACAGAGCCATCTCTAGCCCTAATGATAAGCAACTGGGAACAGGTAACAAACAAACTTTAAGGACTTAATCACTGCTTAACATAAAGAGTCAGCTATTTAAATGTGCACAAGCCAAGGAACTAGCCTCTTTCTCATAAATGAAAGAAAAAAATTTGTCAAGGTATTTTCCTGTTGAAAATATACTGTATATTAAAAAGATAATCACTCTCACACAGATACAGCCTAATGTTAGTTATGTGGTTCTGAGAAATGTTTTTTATGAACTACAAACATTTGTCTTTCACTTTACCATCTGTAATTACCGTAACAGTATGAATTTCTTTCTTATAAAACTGATTTTATCTGAAGAAATGCATGATCCCGATACCTGTTGGAAGGAGATCACTTACAAAAGATCCCCCAAAAGTATATGAAACACCTCTATTACACCATTTCCCCTGTTGTGATGGCTAGCAGTTGAAGACTGACTGGACAAGTATTTCCACAGGAAAATTATTTGGGTCAACATTCATATAGGAGATGAAGTCTCTACTAGATAACACATTACTTTCCCCAATTATTATATCTAGAGTGTAATAATATAAAAAAATTATTCTGCACAAATATTCAGTTTCTTCCAACTTTTTTTGGTAATTTTGGGAGGTGGCTTACAGCATGAAGTTGGACACTCTACCTCAATAATGTCAGCCTGACATTCTTCCCTGTGTTTCCAAATCCTCCTCCACAGGTTTAACCTCTCTTTGGTTACAGCTCATCTTAAACCATGTAAATCCAGTAGAGACTAGCTAATTTTCCAGTGAGTTGCTTATGGTTGAAAGTGGCCCTGAAAGAGAATGCTGGATCTAAATACATATGACCTTTGAGAAATTTGTGTGTGAATTCTACCCAACTTAACAGCTCAGCCATATTCGTATCTGCAATGTAATCCTTCACGAGACTTCAGAAATACAATAAAATTGCAGATATGCATCTCTGATAAGAATTCTCCATCCATAATACAGTAACCTGTAACTAAACCAGATAGGCATTTAGATTTTATTAAGATAGCTTTATCCAAAATACCATATAAAGGAAAAGTTATCAGAGGTTATAGATGGTGGGTGGAAGAGAGCAGTGAGTCACACGCACCATGAGTAAAAGTGCTGAGCCTCTGAAAAGCACTGCTAACGTGTCTGTGAAAAAACAGCTCTCTCCTCCTCTCCACAACAGCATTTCTGAAATAAGACAACTGAGTATTCAAGTGGCAAAACCAATACTCATTGTTGCAACCTTGGGCAGGAGCGGGGAAGTTCTAAAGTTTTAAATTTTTTAATTAAAGAGCTGTCAGTAACATTTTTTAATGCAGAATAGTCAGCCATCTGGATCATTCAGAACAATTCAATGGTCTTTCACCAACCCAAAGAGAAATAGTACAAAATAACTATTTTTAATATGGAATATTACAGGCAACAATCTTTCAAGAACAATGGGAATCAATGATTTGGAACTTATCCAAAGGGTGGACACTGTTCAGTGAGATATATAGCAATTTCAAAGACAGTAGGTAAAAATCTCAGAATATGTTTGAGTCTCCATCTTTCAGGTAAGAAACATTTACTGTTTATTATACATCCACCAGAAAAAACTTGGCTACAAGGCAGTTCAAGCCAGCAGAATCAAAGGTGAAAGACAAAAGATTTCATACTCAGAAACACACATCAAGACCTGCTTTTCAAATATTTCAAATCCTGATCTCACACACTACTTAACTTTGTGCACTGAGTAATCTCGCTGAAGCCAAAAAGACTATACATAGTTTTTAAATGTGAAATACATACCTTAAAAATTTAAAGAAGCAAGAGTAATAGTTTCAATGCATGCAGAAGTCTTTCCTACAAAAGTGCCCTTGGAATTTTATTTATTTTGGTAAAATCCCCATCACCAAAACAGATTTTAAAAAATAAATTTTTCTTTTATCACGGCCAAGTTATGTATGATTCACAATGACTAACACCATGTCTTGCCGTGTGAATAGCCTCCTTTGTGCTCAAAGGGAGAAAAGGTGGTAAGAATCTTACACTTGATAAATTCACACTTCCCTAGTATTGTGAGCATATGCAGGACAAATTACTTTACTTCACCAAACTACAAGAAAATTCCCAAGAAACAGGTGTGCATGGTGAAGAGAAGAGGAAGGAAAAAAAATTAGGTTTGATTCCAACACAACATTTCTTGTCCTTATTTTCCTGTCTTTTTCTTCCTCCTTTGTTACCCTATAAGACATTCGACTAGAGTCAAAACAATGGGCTTAATTTTGGGGAGCACATTAAGGCAGCAGAGGAGGATGTACAAGGAACTGTTTCATCCAAAATAGAAGACTCTCAACCAAAGGGTGGGGGGAAGACTTTGTCCAGAAAGTCTTTTCCTAACATTCCTTTCTCCCTTACAACATTCATCAATACAATCAAAAAGTTTTTGAATAATCAAAATGTCATTTCTAAGGAAATGAACTTGCTAGTAAAAATTCAGTCAGCTCTACTTTTGAGTATCATCTTCTGCAGCTTTTTTTTTTTTTTTTTCTTCTCTCCTTTAAAAGAGAGATTCTCTGCCTCACCTCCAGAAAGTTACAGCTAAGAATACAAAGCCAAAGCAGGCAGGACCAAGGAGCTGTCATTACCACTGTACCCTCCCTTTTCAGACCTACTTCCAAAGCAAAACCTGAGCTTCACTGAGTTTAGACAGTCCCAAAGTCCACTGCAAGCCATGACAGCCTGACACCAGCTGACAGCACCACTACACTAAATTCACAGCATTACTCTTACCTGATTCTTCTCTTCCCTTCCCCACACCCACAAATAACACTGCCTCTTAAATTAAGGCATCCACGAGGGACAGTAGACAGGAACTCTGTTATCATACTCTAAGCTCCTATATACCCCCTCCTAACTTGCTTTTAAACCTCCTGCCATACATTTTGGTTGCATACAAAGGTTGCAGAGGAGGCTGGAAATTTTAATCTCAGGAATTCAGACTGTACTCCTGTACGGGTTAGAGGAGCACTAGAGAATACAATCATTAGTTCATAATATCCATTTGTTCTTTCACTGTTATTAGTAATATTTATTGCAACAGAAGTTCCAAGGAGGAATTAGGTCCTACAGTGCTGGGCACTAACCACACACCCAAGAAAACATCTGCCCTTCCCCAAAGACCTCACAGAATTTATAACCACTGACAGGTACATGCAGCAAGCAGATGGACAAATACTACGTTGGAATAGCAAATACCAGCAATGGTGTAACTCTAGCAAGAGTTTTGTGAAAAAACAAAATGGGAATTTTCAGGAACAAGTAAAAGGAAGATGATAAAAAGCTTTACTGTACTAAGCACGCTGTTATGTTCGTTTCCATCCAGATTCCCCACTACTGCAGCATCGGTTGTTAGCAGCGATCCATTAATTCTGCAACTTGGATAGCTGCATAGCTAGTGTAACTCCTATACTTCAATACAATCATTCACTTCCCAACAGCTAAAGAATTAGTCATAACAACAGTTACATTTTTAAGTCTGCAGGAAGGCATTGCTGTTCTTTTCCATCTGCTTTCATAAGCTACACTAGGTTGGAGGTTAAAAAAGATGGAGAGAGGGAAGGGCGGACAGAGGGATTTTTTTTATACAGTATGGCTGCCACTATTAAAAACAAGACAGACAGAACATGCTACGGATCAAGGAGGATCCGGGAAGAGCAGGAACTCTGTTCATCAGTGCTGGAGATCCCTCTGCTCAAGCAAGATAAGAATTCTCTTTCAAATGTATCACCATTCTCTCTGAAACTGCTTCCCTTCCTTTAAAAATAAATTCCAAATAATACTTGACTCCAAGCTCACCTGGACCATATTCTATTTTAGCTTCTTCAACCATTAGCACAAGGTGAACATTTCATGATTTGCTCACACATTTTATCCCATCTATTAATCATCATCTGGACACAAAGCCAAATTAAAACTGTGTTTGGAACTGAGTTCCGAACAGGGTCCCTAGCCAAGTAAGAAGGGTGGAACAAAGACACCCCTACCACATGTAAAAGCAGATGAAAATGTTGCCCCGTCCTATTAAACAGAACTATTAGTAGACAAATTGCGAGAATCTGTAACCCAATAAAGTGACGTTTATTTTCTGGGTCATCATATCCCCCAACTACCTCAAAAATGTTCTCTTCAGGACAGGTAGCTACTTTTCTCACACATGACTCTGCCTAAATTTGAGGAGCACTTGATCTGTCGCACCCTTACACAGTTTATGGGAACAAAGCAGTCACCTTTCTCCATCTAGTCCCCTGACCAAAGGGTGCTAAGTTCTAAATCCAAGTCTTGAGTACTTTCACAAGATGGAGACCCTGCATGGCACATCCTCTGGGAGCCTGGGATTTATCCTCTTGAAGTTAGAGTTGGGTCAAGTGACAGGACTGCTTAGATTACAAGATCTTTGGGGTGAGAGTTGTTCTTCTGTAACATAGTTCACAGTTATACAGCATACAGCAGAATCTGACTAAAAGTCCAAAGGAAGGAAAACTTTAGATACTATCTTTCAATTATCATCTAGCACTTTCCTGCTTTGTAATACAAGATATTTAACAACAGCTGTCAATCATGGAGACTAATTAGGGAGAAAGAGCACTCAAATAAGAAGAACCGTGTCTGATGCGAAAGTATCTTCAATTTCCAGAGAGACTAAAACTACCTTGTGACCAGTTTTCATTTTAGACTAATTTTTGCACAGATTCAGCTCCACAAACTGCAATGGAAAGAATTGTGAACTGCACCGAGCTGGGCATGGAATTGGTCCATAAGACTTTATTTTAAATAAGTAATACTGTACCTCACTTTTCACAAGGACTAGTTTATCTGCAAATGCACTTCACTTGTACTGATCACTTTAATCAAGATTTTAAAGTGGTTTTGTTAAACTGCTCAGCAAGTACTCTAGGATGCTTTTGGGGAGAAATACAGCTGCCATGTTTTACAGAGAAGTGACCATTTTAAACAAGATTTTACCAGATCCCTCCCATATGGCAAAGAAGTGTTTTCTTCCAATTCTCAAAGTCGTCAATAAATTTGTCAACAAAAACAGATTTCAAAGAATTATTAGAAGCATATTTCACAGTAACTAGAGCAATCATATTTATGTTCCAAAATGGAGTACAAGACCGATTAACCAACAGTTGTAGCAACATACTGTATCTGTGAATTACACTGCTCACAGGAACAACTGTGTTCAGGAATGCATAATGGAAGCAGGAGATAGGTTCAAGATGTTTTGGAGCAGGCTGAATTACAGACAGATGTACATAACAGCATGTCCAGTCAAAATGAATTAAAGCAGAAACATACATAAGAAAATAGACGAAGACCACCAAATCATATCGTTATAATTAACATACCTTGCAGTGACACCTGTGGCTTTCCAAGATAAGAAATCTGGAAGATCAAAGAAGTAGCCTGCCTTCTCCCAGCACGATTTTTGCAAGTTCTAACAAAAAAATTTTTAGAAATGCAGATATTAGAGGCCAGGCATGATCATGTCCTTATTTTAATGCAATTAAGAAACCTGTCAGTCTTGTAAAAATGACAATTTTTCCAAACCCAATGTTCTGATCATCCAGTCTGCTCTGCTCACTTTACAGTTATTTATGGCTTGAAGAACTGAGCCTTTCCCCCACCACAGTCTGATCATAAGAAAAGAGTTTCCCATGAAGAGTTCATGGAGGCACATGTTTCAGATCAGTAACGTGGGCTCTCTCAGTTCCCCGTCAGCTGCTCAATGTCAGAGCAGTCTCAAAGTCAATAGACAACTTTCTCAAAAAATATCTTCTTGAAGAATGCCCTACTTTCTAAAATAAACCATTTTAAACTTAGTATTTTTGAATTATAAGTACAGGAAGAAAACAAACAGCTCTGTAAGCGTAAGAACAAAGCTTTCGAATCTATTTCAAAATGACTGAAATATGATCGAAGCATATAAGAACCTGTAAGCTTTCAGTGAAGCTTTTTTCCATGGCTGGGACATTTGGGAGCTCTCAACAGCCTGGATTAACCAGTAACAATCAGCTTGAAATCCACACTACAACCCTACAGTTGCCATCACAGCATGCACATGAATTCACACAAACAATTAACAGAAGTTTATCTTTGCAAACTCTGCCCCTCTGCAAAATTTCCTTGAAATGCATAACAATACACAAAGCAGTATGAATGCCTAAGTTTCCATTTGAAAAGAGGTTCAACCTTATTTCTTCAGCTGAGGGAATAACTGAAGACTGTTACAGGATAACCCTCCAATGATACCTGCAAGCTCCAGATAGCCATGTGACATTTCCAAACTCCTAAAAAAATCTCTTCTACCAAGATAGATCATTTACAGAGAGTTTCCAACACTATACTCTGCAGAGAGCTAGTGGTCCACAAAGCAAGAGGTTGGTCATATCACCTGGGCCAGGCTCTATTCTTTGTTTCTATCTCCAAAGCACAGTCTGGTTTCAGCTTGTGATAGCAATGCATATTCTTAAAATTACTTTTCCACGTAAACAATCTCCACGCTTGCCACAGGTATCAGACGATGATGAATGGGAAGAAAGTTTCCCCAAGCATCACGTTTTATTCCAGTGTGACATGAAGAGTGAGCATCACTGTCCTGCAATACAACTATACCGTTCAATGGCCATCTCTGGCCTCAGTATGTTAAAATAACTAAAGAATATCAAAACCAAACAAAAGCCACAAGGTTCACAAATCAGACTTCCACAGAAAGATAAGATTGCTTTAAAAACCTCCACCAGCTTTTTAAATAATTGAAACAGTGTGAAGTTGTCTCACTTAAGAGCAGCTGTTCTATTAGAAACACAAATCCTAGCTGGGGTATTTTGTGTGTGGAGCCCTGCTAGATGACACGCCCCACACAAGTGTTGATGACTTGTGTTCAACAAGAAAAGAACACAAGTTAGGTCAACAGTTGCATCCAGCAGGCTAAGGCAGAGCTGGAGAGATACTTCAGAAGTGCATGAGATGGGAAACTATGTGGGTCTTMATCTCTACACAAGAAATTTGAGGGATGATTTATTTGCCTTCTTGTCTTTTAGCTTTCAGGTCCCAACTTTTTCATCTACTCTCTGTAAGTTCAGGCCAAGAGTCTTGTACAAGATTCCAGAAGCAGAGGATTTTTTAGAGAAGTAAAAGTATTAAATACTAAGAGAGTCTCAATAGCATAAACTTTGTCAACAGCAACTCCAAGTCCTCCCTCCTCCCCCCCAAAAAACCCTGGAAGAACCTGTGGTACACAGCTGAGCAGGAGGCCTAAGTATTTTAGCAAACGGTCTAGTAGCTTTGTTGTTATGCTTTTCTTTTCAAAGCTTTTTTTTCAAATTATTCAGTAAATTGTCAATAACTAACATGACAATTTAAACTATCTGCATTTTAAAAGCTGCCATCAGTTTTCTGGAGCAAAAATTAATTACATGCAGTATCAAGAATGTACATGCTGAATTAAAAGAAAAGATAATTCAATTTTAAGAAATACTATTTGGCTCTATAACTTAATTCAGATACTATGTGATTTCAAACCAAAATCTTACAAGTCCAGAAAGTTACTGAAATGGAATCTGTGAATACCAGAAACTAAGGTGCAACTGGGTAAGTACAAAAAAAACCAAAATTTTGTTTAGTTTTGGATCATGAAAAAAATGTCTTCTTTGAGTTTTGTTCTTCAAAAGCTTCTAAAATTTACTGGGTTCCTATTGAGTTCAAAAAAGAAATGCTCCAATGACAACTTTTTAACATAAAATGCACAACCTTTGGAAGTCTGTTCCTAATCACTCGGGTTTAGCTTACCTCCTAGACTGGTACTCACATCAAATTTAACTTTATATGTGAATGCAAAGGTGCTCCATGGTTTAGTACAATGGTCATTCAGCCTCATTACTTTGATAATATAAGCCATTATGTATTGTTAATGTACCTGACAGTCTTCAAGAAGCAACGGGAGTAGTTTGGCTATTAGTTTTAATCAGAAAAGAAACTGGATTAAGAATAACTGTCCTCTTCAAACAAAGAGGACTTTGCTTCATCAAAGATACTCCTTGGATCCTTATTCTATTACTTCAAGAATTCCCCAAAGCCACATGTTAGTGACACTAAAATATGTTGTTTCATGAACATCTAAATGATTCATTCTTTGCCATATTGATGCTTTGTCATCATCAATTAGTACAGACAAAAAAAATCATAGCATGCCCTGATGCTTTTTCCAAACAAATTTAAAAGTCTCCATGTTTTCGACACTCACTGAAGTTAATTCTAATTTATTTTCACTCACAGTCAGGAATCTGTGACCACATTAAAAGGATTGTGGAAAAGATCCGGGAACGTTCCCAATGCTGTATTCATATCCTGCGACTCACTCTCCAAACTCACTTGTACGGAAACTATTTTCCAGGGGTACTTATAGAGTCCCCTTTCTTCATCTCTCTCTCTGATTGTTTTGGGGTTTTTTAACAACTATACCTCCAAACAATTTTTTGAGATCCTTACAGATAATCCCAAATACCTGGGGGTGAAGAGTTTAAGAATTATGAAGCACAATATCTTTTCATCTTCCTAGACAAGAAGGGTCTAGGAGAGCAAGGGATGGGAGAACTGACATAGAGCACATGAAAGGCCTCCATTGCCCACTTATTCCTTGACAAGTCAAAAGATTATCATGAAGCCGTACTGCACAATTTTGTATTGTGTTATGTGTATTTGTTCACTTCTTAACTGGATTGAAAATACACATACATGCAGAATTTCATGTGAGCTCCAGCATCCGATACAATTTTTTGGAGACACCTTGAGGCACATTCTCCTTGGGAAAGCTGAAAGAGCTTTCACATTCATATTTTACTGGTTTGCTGAGGTAGCCTGTCTCTATATGGGAAACCTTTGATTTCTACTCTTACTGGGTATATAATTTTCTTGTAAAATGAAGTGATCTTCAGACATCTAATGTTTGTGAAAACGCATTTTTTTCCACCAGAAGTAAAATGTGTATATAAACACCAAAATGTCCTCACTTTTGTTATTGCTAATACAGGTTAAATATTAATCAAATTATTTTAAATGCCATTATAGACAGCCTTCGTATCAGATCCCTGTTGGCCATGGGATTAACTAAAGATGGGCTAGAAGCAAGACATCTGATTTAGCACAGGTTATCAGTCTGAATTTCATGGCTACTTATCAGCCAAAACCCACAAATTCAAAAATCATCCAAAAATGGTGTGTTAGAAATCTAGATTAAAACCAGAAGGGACAGATGGAAGCAGAAAAATGTTTTACCATTTAGTGTAAAAAAGAAAGCTGGCATGAGCATTCAAGTTCCCCATCAGGTCAAAATCTAAGTCATCTGAAAATCAGCAAAGAGACTCATTCACTGAAGAACCGTCTGCTTTTCCCAATTCGACCCCAAATTTGAATCTCAATCTCCCAGGCAATCTGTAATAGTAAGCTGTGCAGTGTATCAGTCTCTCTTTTTTGAAGTTACAGAAAACAAATATGCATTGTGTGAAAGGAAGAAAGAGAACAACTGAAGACTTAATGCACACACTCATGGGGATATAAGAAACTGATGATCCATGCCTTACTCTAATTCAGACAAAGCAAGAACTTAGAACTTGGATCTCCAACACGTTAGATCGGATGCCAAGCCATGCGACAGAGCTATTCTGAGATACTCAAGATAGGCTCTGAGCAGAAATCCTATCCTTGTCAGAGCCAAGGCTGCAAACTGATCAATTTTGCAACTACCAGCTGCACTCAAATTAATTAGCAAAACATGAACTAACTGAATTATCAGATTCATCTTGAGGCTGGAACTAGGGGTGGGGGTAGAGGGGAGGCTTGGAAACTAACCTCTTAGGGTAAGGCTACTGCTGAAGGTGGAGAAAACTGCCTTGCTGCAACACACCATCTCTACCACGAAGGCACTTAGACACGTGCAGGCATTTTCAAATCCCTGAGGCACCCTGAGCATGGCACCCTGAGCATAACACCACAAAAGTCGAGGTCAGAAGGGGCTACAGAGGGACAGACCAGGCACATTAAAGGCTGAGTTGGCAGAAGCTGTAACAAGGCAAGAAGGACAATCCACATGCACGTTGTAAGCCTCATCACACTGCAATGGAGTGGAGAGATATGGCTGGGACACAGACTAAGTAGGACATACTTAGAGGTGTAGGTGCTTCAGACCTCCCAGCTGTTAATCCTTTTTTTAAATGAAACTTCTGCTTGATTAGCAACTGCAACTAAAAGCCAAACTCAACAGTCCAAAGTACAACTTACGCATACATGCCTGCACTATGTATGGATTTTGGTAACAGAGCTGTTAAAGCATTTATAAACAGTTCTAATCAAGAGTTCAGTTCCGAACCCAGTAGGTTGGACTCATTCTCATTTAACATGGAGTTGATTATTTATTTTAATGGTAAAATCTTACCAGTCACATTCAACTACACAAAAAGCCAGCTGCAACAGCAGCAAGCAAGGGAGATGACATGCATCAACAAAGAAGTTGCTGCCAAGCCAACGCCAGTACATCCGCTATTCTTCTTCCCTCCATAGCCAGGGCAAGGGATATTCTAATTGTTTCTGCAAATTATCCCATTGGTCGCTGCAAGTCACGGGTGTACAGAAAGAAGAACAATGATGCATAAAAAGGCAGCTGTAACTGAAGATGTGAACAGTAACATACAGAAAGATCACTGACCACTGTGCCAGAAAAAAAAATAAAGAAAATGACTCAAAAACTATTGATTTCAGTTATTAATTGCAAAGGAATGATATGCTAGCCGTTCACTCTGTGAAGTGATTTTTTTGCTAAAGGGACGCTCTTCTTTGCTCTGATGCATCACATTAAAAAGAGAGTTGTGAAAGCACACTGTAGGAAGACTGCATTTCATTTGGAGACAGTTACCAAGCAAATACCTGCTCCCAGTCCAGCATCCCCCACCCATTTAGAATATGCTACAGCACCTCTGATTTAATGGGACTAGTATTTTTTAGAAATAGCTGATTTGTAATGTCATTAGTATGAGGAAAACATAACAAGCATCCTTTCGTTTTGGCACAAGCCACAATAAAATTTCCAGCCAGAAATTAGTAAACAAGATTTTTTCTTCTGCTACCTCTGGGAAAAACATGCTAACAGGCTAATTCTAGAGCTGGACAAACCTTCACTGCAGTTTTTACATTGCTCTGTTTAAGCTATGCTCTCACTGCTGTGGTGTTGGTTTGCCACAGCATAGACATCCATATAGTCACGTTGTACTGACAAACATTTGCAGCAAAATAATTTCCAAGTGAAGGAGTATGTACCTACATTTTCAGTTCGTATGCACGCAGCTACCCACCAGAACCATCTACACACTCATTCAGTCAGTGAACATGCCATTTCTTTAGCCAAAGTCAACAAAACAGCACAACCTGCTTAGCAAAGCTGCAAAAAACGTACCTGCAGCTACAGAAGTAAGGAACTATTGCAATAATGTTTTGCAAGATAATTCTAAACAATGAAGAAATCTGAGGAAATAACAGGAAGAGGAGTGAATTTAATTGGTTATTTTGAAAGACCCAGTAACCAGGGACTACCTTCCTTTTCAGTGAAGTTTATATTTAAACTTATCTTATTGACTTCAGGAAGACTTTGTCAGAATTATCTTTCAGCTAGTTTCTAAATATTTGTGAAAGGATAATGATTCTTTATTTCAACTTCATCTACAGTTGACGTTCTTAATTCAGCTGACCACATTCAAAAGTCAAATGTGACTGTATCCACAGAAATTAGCTTTAAAAAAAAAAAAAAAAAAATCATATATTCATTTTGTTTTACATTACAGATTTAACAGTGGACTCTCTTTATCACCACACATGGTCCACACAGGCAGAGAAATACAATGGTCCTCATAACTGGACCACAGATGTGCACACTTTAACAAGACTGCCCCATAGGCTATACAGTAGCTGCATTCAGTTGATCATTTACTGCAAACAGCTGCCCCCAACATGCAAATTCCACTCGCAGTGATGGCTTTGTCATATGAACACCTATCTGCAATCACAAACATCAAGACCACCCGACTAATTTCATGTAGACTAACCACTAGGCACTAGAGGGTAAAATGATTCAGCAGCAATCAAACTAAACTGAATGTAAGCCAATACAATTCAAACAAAAGATCTCTAAAGACCTATTATGGCCTTCATAGTTTAGTTTCTTAATTCAAAACCAAACTGGAATAGAGATGAAGAGTTGGAAGAACGGAGTATGTCCTGAAGCCTCTAGTCTCTAGTTAAATTTCTATTCTGTGTACAGTGGGAATGTAAGGAGATGAAGAGAAATCTTCAAGAGAAAGCATTATATGGAACAGAAAGCCAAAAAGAAGCAGATGAGAGTAACTTGTGACTTGGAAGAAAACCTGCAACATCCCTCTGCAAATAAATACAAGTCAACTGTAACAGGAAAGCCACAAGAGATAAGGACCAGCATCTACTTCTCGTATAGTGATGTCAGCTCATTCCTCACAGTCTGTGAGGTCATCTTCAACTTCAGTTCTAATGACAAGATGATGATGGGAATGGAAAAGCACAGTTATGTCACCTTAACCCTCTCCCCCTTCTCCACCCTCTTCATTACTTCCAACCAATTCAGAGTAAATTTGCGAAGTCATAGTCTTTAGTAATACTTTCAATTGCTTAGATGAAAATTCTTCAAGTAATAGAAATTCATTTCCTTTCTTTGAGGGACAGCCTAATCACTCGACACTTAGCAACACTGCTGAATTGACCTATGTCAGACCCTTCCTCAGAGATGTCAAGTTTTCAGATACTACAGTTCAGAGAGCCCAGGGCAAATAGTGAGAAGGCAGGATCTCCTAATGTGGCCTTCCACAGTCAGGTTAGCATTGTGGAAGGGGAGAGGGAGGCTTTGATGACAACGTACACACAATTAACCTACAGGTATACTAACAGTCCAAAGGGTCGTTTAGTATCAATACCTTAAATAACTTACTTCCAAAAGTGCATCTAGCTAGTCTCCTAAATCACTAGTCTCCTAAATGACTTTTAACAAACTAATTTAGTTTACAGTCACATTTGTGCAATTTATCTTTTATTAGCAAGACTGCAGTTTCGTATGACTGACTCCACGAATATGGAACATGGAACATGGAAAAGTCAAGGGAATATCTTGAATATTTATCTGTAAGGCAATAAACTCAGAAAGAAACATTTATATTTATGCCAGCCTAAGTAAACTTTGAAGCTCAAGAAAACAATGTTAAGAGTTCCTAAGAACTGAGCATCCACTGAAAGGAACATAATTCATTAGGACTCATTTTAAGGTTCTTCCAATTACCTGCTGTTTACTGTTACAAATACATGAGGTGTTATTAAAAAAAAGTATCAAACATTTTCCCAGTGCTACAAAAGTTAATTCTGCTGGTTATGTCAATGGGTCTAAATTGTTCTGAATTCTTAGTTCCAGGTTATTTTATCATAACTTCAGACACAAAACAGTTATTTTCCCCACTGCACCCTTTCTGTGAAGCCTAGATCAATGCACGTATATATGGACTGTCCACAGCACCAATCCCAGGCAAACATGTAGAGGAGGAAAATAATAAAAGCATTTAATAGCAGAAACATTAAATTCCTGGGGAGTTCAAAAAAAGTTCCAGGGAATTCAAGGCGAAAGTCAACAGTGAATCTTCATCTATCAGGATGTACCCACTGACTTGGAGCATGACTCTACAAAGTGTATGGCTGTGGTTTTTGTTTTGTTTTGTTTTTAAAACATCTACCTGTCGTGTTGCAGCTACATCAACCTTTCTAAACAAAAACTTTCCAGAAACGTGATGCAAAGGGACAAAGGCCCAAAGTAGCTTCTGGATACACCTTGGTTTAGCCAGTTTTGATTAGGGCCAGTCATAGAAGAATGTGCCCAATCCGTTGTTTGCCTTAAGTTTCCGGGATGCTGTCAGGTATATGACAACATCAGGAGGAATATTAAGAAAGGAATAAAGAAGGAAAGGAAAAAAAAACATCACTATGGTCTATGGCATGGAGATGCTGACTGGGGAATGATATAGTTCACTGTCTCATACATTTCAAGAACTAAAAGGCAAATGAAATTTTAGGAGCTTGTTTCAGAAAAAAAGATACCTGTTCACACAAAGTACAGTTAAATGGTGGAACTCATTACCACAGGAGAGAGTAGGTGCAAAAAGTGTATGTGGGTTCAGAAAAGATTGGCTAAATTCATAGAGCAAAACACTCACAATCAGACAAATACTGAGTCAAATGGATTTCTGGTCTGACCCAATATGGTTCCTGCGTCAAGCAGCAGGCTGCACCACTTGCAGTCAGATGGCTGGAAATAGTTCTAGAAATCCTGGAAGTGTTTTCAGAAAAAACCTGACCCAACTGTACACATTTGCAGAGGTTGGCAGAAAATTCTGGGAGAGCATTATACAATATAGCAATAGACTTTGGGATGCTTTGAGAGGGATCTTATTTTAAAGCAGCTCCTGAGACTGGACCGCTCACTGGAGCAAGCAGTAGCTTGGTAGGAAAGGTTATTTCCCATATGATAGAGAAAACATAAGCAGATGTGAGGATTTAAATAAGACAAATAAACTACTCAGATCTACGATACTTTAAAGAAATCTTGCTGGTAGCATATTTGGTGACATTTAGTAGTCAGGAAAGCTGGAGAGACCAAAGGCCATGATCACAGCCAAGCACACAGTGTGGGCAGACACTATGTAAACTTCCCCAGGCAGTTCTGCCAACACATCTCAGCCCTAACATTCAGTGCTCATAACGATCTCATTTTGGCCCTCTCCTCAGCAACACCGAGGGCCATGTTTTTAAAGAGAGTCTAATTTTATGCTCATAAAGTTCCCATCTAGCCAACTGACTCAACGCGTGGCCTGCGCAAACCAGTTGCAGTTATTTTCTGAATACCAGTTGTCACAACTGAATAGAAGCACGATGGGAATTCCAGTTTCAACTTCACAAAGCCTTCAGATATTCTCAGTTAAAAAGGCTAAAATAAAAATGTTTCTTTATACCTGCTAATCTTGTGACTCTCCCAAGGGATGTGAAAACCAAACTTGCTTTTTGCCAGCATGTGCATTATCACTAGCTTAAGAAATAATCCTGCAATCAAAACAGATTATTTTTTCCTTGTGGTGTATGAGCTAGATCAAAACCTGACTCTACCACACCTCTGGGAACTGTGCAGTATTAGCAGGAGGGAAATACACTAAACACAGAAGAGAAAGATGATACAACTCAAAAAACATGAAGGAAACATTAAGTACCATTTTGTAAGTAGTTTTCCTGACCATGCCTTTAATACCTGTGTCATAGTTTATTCATCTATAAAATACTAATAACAAAGAATCTGAAGAGACTTAAGTAATTTATTATTTGTAGACCACTTGAAGACACTCCACTGAATAACAACATACCTGCAAACTGGTGTTTTAGCTCTCATTTGGAGAACCTGACATTCAAAGTTATTGTAAAATTTGCCCTCCTTGGCAAAAAGTGAGAACACTTGCATTACATGAGGCTGAATTTCAGCTGTCAGAGGCTAACATGAACCTTCGCTGCTAGCCCTAAAAGTCATGTAATACATAGGCATATTACTGTGATTGGCACTGAAAATAAACCATCACTCTTCATACAATTCCCTTCACCCTCCTACTTTGCAGCAAGTATAGAAGCAGTAAGCAAAGACTCGACCACATACCTCTCCAAAGCTAAAAAGTTTAACACTACATGCCCACGTCTCAACTGATTACAACAGATTACAACAGACTCCATAATAAATGTTATTGTTCCTTCTCATGAGCTAGCTGAGGTGCTACTGTAGATGTGGCTTAAGGTGCCTGAGTTAAGCAGAGTAAGCTTAAGCAGTTTAACAGGATGTCTTTGCTAGTCCACTCAGGATGCAGGAACTGTCGCGTGAGCAGCCCAGCAAGCAGATACTGAGGTAAAAAAACCCCTCTCTTAAGGATAGTAATCTCTTCAGCTGGTACATCAGGAGCTGAAAGGGGACATATGAACAAGCCCTGTTCTGTAATGCCCTTCTGCCAGGCAATCTCTGCTACTGGCTGGCATGCTGGGTAAGGTGAATTCTATTTCCTACCCATTTGCTCATGGAGGGAACAAGCCCTGCAATACTTGCTCTCCCCTCTATACTACAGCAATAATGTCAGAGGGCTTTGAGGCCACAGCATAGACTTACATCTCTGGGTGACCACATTCGGAGACCCCACAATCTGTGCTTTCCTGATCAGTCAGGTACTGATATTCCAGACCTTGCAATATAAAAATGTTTTAAACACAATGGATTCATTTAAGGTTTTTACAGCTTCACTTTTTATTATTTATAAAATGACTGACATATGATACTCATAGCTCAAGAAGGAAAGAACTAGTMGATGGATATTCGTACTTCAGTATAGCATCTACAAACAATGTTAATTATCCTCTATTATCATTAATCTGTCAGTACCTGCTTCTACCAGTTAATTCCTTTGACTTTCCTCAATCTGCACCCTGTTACTATACGATGTTTCATGTTTGTAAGAACAGGAGACTGGCTGCTTGAAACTGGCAGCAAGTAATTTACATTTGGGCTTTGTTAAAATGACAGCAAGTATCATTGAGACCAAATGTAAAAGCCAGATTGGAGGAGGTTATAAAAAATTTAAGTGGCAAGCATTTCTCCTTTTATCTGACAGTTATTATTAAAAGGCCATATGTCATTCTGTAACACACAAAATTTAAACACAAGAGACGGAGGTAGAGTTCCACATTATGAACAGAGCACCTTCCCTCTACAGATGGTCTACTTCCTACAGATGGGACAGAACTAAATTGAAGCTCTTACCGAACAGTTTCTCTACCAGCAGCCAAAGACATCACACATCCCCTCACTGTTGGATGCAATGCCTCAAAGGCAGTACCTCTGGCCAGGATACCCAATGTTGAGATGGTGCTGTTTTCAAATTGCTATAAATCCATCCCAGAAGTAGCACCTACACCCCTGTAAACATGCCCAGCTACAGTAGTTGGAGCAGGAAATACGCCTCCATAACTAAATCCTAGGATACTTTGAGGACTCATTCATTACCTGCAACTAAATCTGTATGTATATCTAACCTTAAAATTAGATAAGAAAGGCGTATGAAATGTTTCAATCAGGAAACACTAAATTTCAATAAAATCAAAGATATTTCTAAATAACTGAGAGGAAAAAAAGAACCTCAAAACATTTTCATCACAACTTAAGGCTGGCCTTACTTTGCACACCTTTGGGTTCAACACTAAGGATGAAGACTTTTGATTTAGAAATTTCATTCTCAGAAATTAACAAACAAAGGGCATTAATCATTAGTAAAAATGCACCACAGTCTTAGATGTACTCACTTCTTTTATCCACAGCAATTTAGGTGGCTGCATTTCCACAGACATCACTCCCCCTACATAGCTCAAAACCCTGTGTTGCGTTGCGTTGATGCGCTCAACTTGACTGACTGCACGATGGTCCATCCACATAATAACATTCCTATAGCTTTGTCCTTGGGGAAAAAAAAAAAAGAGATTATTTTAGGTCTGGTTTAACCCAACCTCAGAACTGTAAGTTACTAGACTCTGAGCTGCTTCACACTTTCACTTCTACATAGAAAACTCAAATTCTATTTGCATTAATAATCCACAGTAGATATCTAAAGATAAAATTCTAGCCCTCTGAGACAACTTTAAGACATGCTGAGCACTGAGAATGCTGACTGAAACCAATCAGGCTTGTGAGCATCCAAGAACTTTCAAACGTCATGCTCTTGTAGACTATATGTCATTCAAAGAACCCAAACTTCTTGACAAGTACACATATTTAGTTAAAAATATAAAGAAGCATTTTGGTGACTAAGAACTAAAAATGTGACAAAATCTGAGCAATTACATTATAAACTGAAATTAACTCGGCTAGTCAGCTAGCTAGGTAGTTACAGGGATTCCCTTTCCTCTTCTATTGTTATGAGAAAAACTACCCTAATTCCTTTCAGAAATACAGTTTCAGGGGGGTAATGTGCTGAAATGCTTTTATTTTGGATGTGGAAGGAAAAAGCATTTGGCAAGTCTGCATAACACATGAGAACATGAAGCAAAGAACATTTTATCAAAATTAACCTACAGAGGACCTGCTAGACAGGTGGAACAGTAATCCAGAGGACACTTCAGATTCCTCTCTTGCTAAGTACACTGTACACTCAACTTCATGACACAGCCACTCATGCATAGTCTTGAAAACATACTCCAAGACAAGGCCAATGAGGCATATCAATATTTCTAACATGGATTCAAATACAACTTAGAACTGTGAGACTGCCTGAAACCAGACCATTGCATGCCCATACCAGTGTGACAGTATTCAGTGCATTCTTGTCTTTTTATTTAACAACAGCACTGCGTAAACTCAAAGTTCTTGGGGATATCAGAGAATAAAAAATGAGAACTGAATTTGACTCGATAGACCAAAATAGACCCAGACATCATTAGGCATTGAACAGGTTGTAAGAGACTCTCAAACTGAAAAATAAATAATCTCATCTAAATTTATCAAAGGACATTTTGGGGGCAAAGCTGGTTTTTTGAGAAGAATAGGAGGAGATGACAAATACATCTGAGAATAGAAAGGGAACATCAACAGAATTTGATTATGGCTCTGTAGCTACTGATTTAGCACACACCTAATCTTAAATGGGATTCACTGAAAAACAGTGCATCACAGACTTCTTGAGTCTTCTGAATCATCTACTCAAAAACTAATAAAAAAATTAAAATTTTTAGAAAAAGGTCACAGACTGTTTCTGGAGTTTAGCACTGTCCTAGACCAAGACAGAACACCAATGTAATAAAATACACAAGCTGAACCTCTTGCCTGCAGCGCCATGACAGAGTAAGCAGTTAGACTATACTAACACTACATTTTTAGTATTCCTTTAGCCAGTGTGGATGGGCATTCATACACACTATGAAAGTTATGATTAGTAAAGTCTGAAGGAGAAAACATGCACAAAAGAAAAATGAGCATAGATTTCTCTAAGCAGCAGTCTCTCTGAGCCAAGATGAAGGAATCTGATCTTAGGGTGCCAAACATTTAGCCAAACAGTACGTAATTCTCATCTCAAATTCAATTTTACCGTAGAATTAAAATAGTAAAACCAGAAAAAAAATCCTCTTGTAAAAAAGATTTTCTATCATCTGTGTCTCCAAGAGTCAACCCCATAACTTGGTATTTGGATGAAATTGTAAGTTCATTCACGTCAGTGGCAAAACATATACAGTAACAACAATTTTTGTGCTGGAGTCCTACCTTCACAGTTGACTGCCAAAGGCTGGAACTGTTTATCCACAACAACAAGGGAACATGTAGCATCAAAACCAACCCCTCGAATCCGGCTGGCATCTACTCCACAGACAACTTTCTGCAAATACACAAAACACAAATTAATACAAACATATCCATATATATGCATGTACCATGTGAACTAACGAGTACAGAAAATGAGTTACAAATTAGAAATGCAAGCTCAAACTCTGAAATTTTTGAGATTCAGTATTCTTTAACATCGCTAATCAAAAATACATGACCTTACCAAAAATTCTTTGGTTTTCAATACTGAATTCAAAAGGTCCATGAAAAGTTCTTTAATAGGTTTTTAATCTTACTAGCCACAGCCCTGGATGAAAGCAGGTAGTAGCACAAAAATACCCAAAAATAAAGGTAGCAGAAAACTAGCAATGTTAATTTTCTCTCTTTTCTAAAAGCTTGGAGTTGAGCTGCATGTGAAACATGGACACAGGATTAGGGCCCACTGTTTCCATCAGTTACTCCACTCAGTTCCCACCTGTGGAAGCAATGATCTTCTAGAATTGCTTTGGTAATATTGTGCCACAGTTTTTTGTCTTGCAATAGTGAAGGGTCCCAAAAATAAAGTTGGTCAAAATCTGTAGCAGTGATAATACCTCTGCAATGCACACCTTTTCAAAAACTCTGCTACCAAGAGTTCGGATAGCACACTTTTTGGAAGATTTTCCAAAAAAAAAAAATCACCACCCCAAAAGGTCTGAACTTCATGGCTTCCAGCAGCACTGGAAAAAAAACCACAACACCCGCATGGACTAAGTGCCAAGTGAGGTTGCAAGACACCTAAAATGTAATGCAGTAATAAATTGCCACTTCTCAGCAACAATAAAAATATCATTATTTTAATTAGTACTATAACGAAAGACTTTCACTAGGCTTGCTACAGTGCCAGTCTCTTACTGGCTCTGTAAAGCTATAGTTTCAGAGACCATATTTTATTGCTTACATATAAGAGATCATATTTAAAGAGGTCCAGAGCAAGAACAAAGCAATTCACAAAGAGAAAAATCAAATAAGCAGAATAAAAGACTCGCTCTGCTTTAACATCAAGCTGTTCTTCCCTATCACTCCTGTCACTGCCTTCTTTTCCTTCCTTCCCCCTCACCTCATCTCCTTCATCTCAGGGCATTTCTGCAGAGCCAAGCTCATTAATGTTTGAAAAGGCTGATCAATAACAAGAGAATGGGTGAACTGTCCATCTGCAAATTACCAAGCATATCATGAATATTTAAAAAGCCAACCTTAGAACATGGAGCAGGCTGGGACTTTATTAAGAAGGATTAAATGGCCTATATGTGCACTGCCAAGCAAGGTCACTAATTTACTTTTACCACCAGCATGTACAGGCAGATCGTTGGATCAGAGGGTACAAATTTTCCCTTATGCTTGATACTATCCACACAAATGTATATAATGTATTTTGGTCTTATAATACTGGACAGGCATCTTAATGAGGATCACAGGTGACAGACGTTATGTTAGGCACCATCCACAAACCAGATTACAACTTCTCTACAATAAATGCTCCTTTGTGACTCCAGTGCAGCACAACGCACATCTTTAAATATATGCATTACCAGGTTCTGAGCAACCTCAACTCCTCAAAGAACTGTCTCATGGCTAGAACATACACCAGCAAAACAAAACCCACAGATGTGAATCCTGAAGGCAGTGGGTAAGTCCTCCTCCTGAGCTAACAGCGCAAAGGCAGGCCTTTCATTCTACTTTCAGTTGTAGCACAAGCTTTTTTCAATCTGACCTTCAGCTCCTCACCTATATAACAGACATTGTGAGGTTACATCAGCCATATCCTAAAGGTACCTTTAATGCACAAGGATGGTTACAAGTTATACAGCAATACAGCATGCACAGAACTGGATATTAAAGGCCGGTGACTGGAAGGCCTTAACCTTTCAAAACTTGAAGAGCTACCTGCAACACATACCTCCTTTATTTTGTTTTTCTTTGCATACCTTTGTGACCAAGCAGCAAGCAGCCCATATGTCAGCCGAGGATTGCTCGTAGTGGTCTGGCTGGGGCTCCCARATTTGGATTGGCTGATCCGCATGTGCCACTACTGTCCCAAACTCATCTACCAAAGCCGCACGAACACTTGCTGACCCAACATCAATTCCAACATAGTATTTTACTGGAGCCTGCTTCTTACTATGCATTTTTAATAAAACCTGTCAGGGGAAAATAAAAAAAGGGGTTAAAAACAGGTAAAATGACTGATGATGGAAAGCTGTGCTGAACAGGACAGGATAGATGCTGTGCAGGCATTTTGCTTGATAACTCTTTTTTGCAGCAAGTCTTCACTTGGCATTATTTAATTAATTAGCATTTTCAAGTCTTGCACTACTTGTACTTCTTTTCTTCAAATGTTTGTATATAAGTTGCATGGTACAGAAGTTCCTGAAAAGCAATTTGTCAATTTGCACGTAAGAATATGCACGCTATGATAAAGTTCATGGACTCATACAGTCAAGGAATTGAGCTGTGGTCACATGGTATCATGTCTACATAAAGGGAAAAAGAGGAAAGGAGATGGGAAGGGAAGGAAAGGGTACCGTTCCAAACTCAGTGGCAGTCAGAAGCTGGTGCTTTACACAGAGGGGAAATTTCAGTCCAGAGAATCCAGGGTTCTTCTGAATTCTGGCAGATGGGGAAGCTGCTGCTGACTATTAAGTTGGATTCACCTCTGGACAAGACAGCAAGTACCACCACAGATATGTCATTGCCCCAATGCAAACAAATTATACTCCTGAAGTAGTGAAAGGGGTGGTGTGCCTGGCTCCACTGAACCCTGAACTGAAGAAGAACGAGGAGTCAAGAGCTGCTGCCTCCCATAGAGCCAGCCAGCTAATCAGTGGCATATCACTGGCTGAATGAGACAGTGAGTCAGACTGAATTTCTGCAGAATCTGAAAACAGTTTCCCCTCCCAAAAAAAGTGGTGTGATGCTGATAATTAAAATAACTAAGTGACAATCTGGCACATATTACCCAATTTTGAGCCCTGCAAAGAAAAAAAGAACACCTGAAAAACAAACTGGTTGGGTTTTTAACAGCTATCCACCATCAATCCACACAATTTTAAAGATTCAGAAAATAATTTGCTGAAAATGTGTTGAGTTATGAGAGCATCCCAGGAAATCTCTGCCTACTCTCTGACAATCTACAAGAACAAAGTGAGATTAAGTTAATTGATTTAATTATTCACAACGAGTTGCTTACTTCACTACATTACGTTTAACTATTTGACATTTAATACAGTGACAAATGCACTGTACTTAATTTCTCACAGTTTGTCCTTAATTAATAGTTAACATTTACATTTTAATCAAGCTGGGAGAATGCTAAGTAAGATCTGATACAAAGTATTTAAAATGTCAGACGAGTACCAAGTTTAGTGCTTGTATGAATCTCCTAATAAGCCTCTAAAACACACAAAACTCAGCTGATGCGTAGTTTCTGATTTCCAGAAAATGAATGGATCAATTATAATTTGAAGAATACAGAGTATTTACTGAGCACCGAAATGGCTCTACTTAAAAACAAGCCATCACTCCCAAAGAAGTGACCTGGATTACTTCTGTGTATGGAAGATGGGTTGTTTAGAGGGAGGGACATGGGCAAAGGGGGAAAGATTTGGAAACTACTGCTTAGTAAAACAGTTCACATTTCAAATTAATCCTATATATATTTTTTTGAAATAACTAGAGTTTAGTGGCAAAGTATACCAAAAGCCTCATAGAAAAAGCAGTGGAACAGAAAACAGTGAAAGTTCTCTTTCTACCTTCAGACAATAACAGCTGATTGTATAGCCATGTAAACTGTACTCAGTTTTGGAAGCAATGTTTTTCACTTGTTTTATTTCTACAAGACAGAAAACCAAGCCTTTTTTTTTCCATTAAATATCTTGAGTACAGGTCGAGATCCATCCTTGGGTGGCAGTTTGAACATAGCGTTGGCACAACATAAGTGGCTCTTCACATCTGTGGTTGGCTTGTAACCGCTGCTGTTGATGGCTATTACAAATCTATTATCACTGAGGGTTAGAGGTAGCAGGTGAAATAAAGAAGAAAAAAAGGGGGGAAAAAAGTCAGTCCCCTATCTCAGAAAACTCCAAGCATCATCCCGAATAATAATTAAGCACTGTAACAGCTGAATTAGGAAAAAGTTTCATTTGCACCTAAAACAGCATAAGCCAACACCTTGGCTAAAGAAAACTACCCAGCTTCCCCTCATCCTACCCCTTAAATGGTTCATGGAAATGTGGTTAGTCTGTGGAGATCTGTTAGCACAACCTGTCCCATACGATCATTTTGTACTGCCTGAATCTGTCGCTTCATGCTCAGACTACCACTGCTGGGGGCCAGGGACCATTTTTTTTTTGTTCTTCGTTTGGACAGCATTAGCAAGAGGGAGTTCTGTCCATCACTAAAGCGCCTAAGCAGCCCAGTACAAACCAAAACAGTTATCACACCACATTCTGCATGCACCATGGCAGGGTCACTAGAGGAAGTTGTACAGATCATTAGCTTCTAACAATATCAGAAACTAGAAAAAACTCAAAGCTATAGAGCATATCATGGTACTGATGGAAATACTAGCTACTCTGTTTCAGTATTCTGATTCTGCCCAGTAGATTAGGTGCAATACACACTAATCTTGTTAAGCAAGGTCATCTGTTCAAGTGATGAGCAATCAGCTAAAAATAATGGTGTGCCATGAGTCTAACACCTAGGAATATTGGCAAGAAAGCTCACTTTATTTTCTTGGCCCTGGCTCTATGACCTGGTCAGACTAACAAAAGCTAATGCCTCTGTCACAGAGAGGACAATTCTCCTGATATCAGTGATTAATACTGCATCTGTCAGCTGGGGATACTTACAGCACTCTGCATCTTCCTCTTAGCCCTTGGCTGTAAAAGCAGTTTTAAGACATTCTTTTCAACAGATGATGTTCACTTTTTAATTTTGCACTCCATCTCCTCAAAGCTTAAAAGGCTGGCTGCGGATGCTGCTAGCTACTTGCAAGAAATTTTACTATAAAGAAATTGCATAAGACTGTTCCTGATATTATCTCACGAATTTCCCTGTTTTTCCCTATTTCGGCACTGCCTTTAGCTGCTGACTCATAAAAAGAAGCGAATAAACCACAAGCTGCAAAGCAGATTTTTTTTTTTTTTTTTTAAACACAGGCAAATCTTTCTTACTTGCTTTTCACAAAATACAAATAGCAAAAGGAGTATTTTACATCCTGCCTCCTTCTCACACACGCACAATATTACTTCAAATTTTTATTTCTCTTCCCTGTATGGCAGCCTTGATTTTAGCTCATTAATGTGTTTTTGCTACTTAGAGAACAAGCTTAACAGATGTTAGAGAATTAAGCTCATAGTACCTCCTACTCAGCACTTAAAATTATGGCTTTGCATTGGATTCTTCCCACAAACGTTTGAAACCTGGAACCCACTCAGCCCATGTAATGTTTACTTTCCTTTTTTCCTTACTAAGCAACCAGGATGCGCATGTGTGAATGACTGCGCAGGAAGCAGGGTTTGTTTATATGCTCAAGCAGTACATATCAGTCCATGAATATCCACTATTTTATTTCTGTATATCTGTGGACAACTAGCAAGAAAGAGTTAAGTGACAGAGTCCAAAAACAAGAACCACAAACCTGTTTAAACTAGTCTTTCTCTGAGTAAAGCTCACCCAGATTTACAAAGCAATACTTCAATATCTTACGAAAAAAGGCTAAAAGTAAGTATTAATCCTTTTTTCAAGCACAGCAAGCACTAAGTTACCAAGGCTGTTCAAAGTATAGCATCTCTGCAATAGGATCTGATCTGCTTGCAAAAACATCATTTGATGCCAAGGGTTTTTCTGGAATACCAATCACTTGGTATGCCACCTACTTGTCAACCAGATCCACAAAAAGCACTGTCATCTCTAGGTCATAAGTATCACCAGTTAGGGACTCTGCCTAAAGGTATTTCTTTGGAACCTAAGAACTCAGCGGTGAGGTTGGTGGAAAACATTTAGCCAAAATACTTCATTAAGAATTTAAAGAGGAATGCTGTCATTCAGTTTTGTTTACAAAAGATTCCTTTGGTACAAGAGGAGGCTCCAAATCAGAAATCAAGAAACTCTTTAACAGAGTTCAGAGATAGAGGGAGGTCCCAGCACAAACTTCCTGCTGTGGAATCCAGACACCAACGTTCATTGCCATGTGCGAATAAAATTTTGTTGTGCAATTAAAACTTTGKTTTGGATGTTGTAACTACTGGATTCTTAGCATACAGCTTCTGCAGTCAATACAATCATGAGAAAAACAGCGAACGAGAAAAATGCTTGAAATAAGAAGTCCTAAAGGTCCAGTCAGTCAGGTCAATTCCTTGAGTGCAATATTCCTAACAAGACACCAAAATATTTGATGCATGGATGATGCATGTTTATGGAATTCCCAAGTTGTGGAAAGCAGTGGTGATAATACCACTACCTTTTATACCCCTGAAGTATCTCACTCAGGAAGCCTGGCTTCTTGCAGCCAAGAAAAAAGGCCCCCAAAACTTTGTCTGTCTAGGGCAGAATTAGGGCCTCATATTTACAACTTATTATTTGAATTTGCCAACAGAAGGAAGAGGGAGAGAGAAAAAAAATAATTTTTAAAAGACATGTCCAGCTTGACCATGTTAGTCCATGACTATAACCGCTAAGATAGGACAAGAAGCCAAAATTCCCTCCAAGCACTAAAACAGCAATGGCCTCTTTCTTTGCAAATCACAGCAGGGACAGAATGGCTTTCCAAACAAGCATTTATGATCAAAGGGCTGCAGCATATGATAAATATTTATATGGCCCATTAAATAATAGTCTGTATAAATATTATTCAAAATGTGCGTGCTGGAAACCACAGACTTCCCAGTTTATCCTTAAACAAATGTGCTAGTTTTCCCACATAGGCAATGAAAAAAAAGGAGGGGTGAAACTGTCATTTGCAAAAATATTTCTTTAAAAAAAAGAAAATCCTTAACATTGTTTACTTTAATTTAAAAGGAATGACTAAGTAACCAGATGACTGTTTCATTACAACTAACTACTAAACTCAGTTTGTCCTACCTTACTTCATGGTTATCAAATTGCCAGGACGTACCTTTCTGTTAAAGCTACAGTACTGGAAGGCTGCACACTCACGAAGCTCAACAGAAGTATTTATCAGCAGCAAGTATAGATTTTGTGGTATCGTGTGCTTAAATACAAGGAATTACGAAGGACTGGCACGTCTGTTTTAAACTTTGATCTTTGGAACGCTGCAGGCTGCCCAGACCCAGAGATCATGGATAAACAGTATGTTTTCACTAGCGCAGCTGTGCTTTTCTATGGATTACCGAGAAAAAGATTAACAGGCTCAAATTAGGCTTCATAATCTTAGTGTGAAAAGAGTTAAACATGTTAAATAAAAGCTGCTTTTCAATTGTAGAAAGGAGATAAAACAAAAGAAGCATTTTTGACATTACGTTGGAAATTCAGCACTTGATTGGCTTTCTAGAGTTACAGTAAACTAACAAAACTGGTGGTGGTAGAGTGGCAGTCCCTTCTTGAAGACAGTGAACTCCCCTTCCTCTTTCAGGATCTTTAATTCCTGTCTGGATGTGAAGAGACAAAGGCGGCACATGTCTGTGTGGGAGAGTGGGAGCAGATGGGGAATTCTAACGCTGTGTTGAAGGGCAGTACTAATATAGAATAATACCCTTAAATGCCCAAGGGACTATGCTATAACTATCAACAAGCATTTATTTTTCAGCTACCCAACAGCAAACAAAACAAAAACAAGGAACAAAAGCACACCTCATCTCTCCTTTTCCCTTCCCAAAACAGAAACACGTACATGCAGGAGATCTCTGTCTTTGGAATGTGAGGACTGTGTTAACAATAACAAAACTGGAATAAATAAAAACCGAGCTGGAGAAAGTATGCTTCTTCACTAAAAACCAAACACTTCTAGATAATTTAATCCACTCTCTGGTAAATTCTGTGGAGCTTTCTCACATCTTAGAAGAAGGGAAAGCGGCTGCAAATAGTGGAAGAGACCTCATTTTAGTAGTAGAATCAGACCCCAGCTCCCAGTCCCATAGTACCTAGATTGTTCCACCAAAACCTTCCTAATTACCCTCCCCAACACTGTAACATAGTCTCAATAAATCCCACCACAGGACTGAAAATATTCTACTACTTTCTAGTATCTCCTTTTCGCTCTATAAATAATTCACTATGTACTAATCTTCTGTAATGTCTCCATATCTTTTTTTTCTTCCTTTCTCAGTGTCCAAGACAAAGCCATTACTTCATCACTGCCTTCTGCCCTTTAATTCTATCTTTTGTGTTTTAAATACTTTCAGGCCAAACTACTTCCACCTGCTCTGATATAAAGCAAGACATATCCTGGTTTATCCTGGTGTAACTAATTAGCGGAGAAATGAAAGTGACTAAGTAAATTATTCTAAGAAATGAGATCCAAAATTTATTTATTTTCAGCTGCTTCTGCCTACATAGATATCTCTCTCACGAACAGCAGAAAGATGTCAGCATGATCAGTGTCAACAAATATCAAGCTCTTAAATGTACAACAGAGTTGTTTTTCTTTATAATCTGCTCTAGAAGAGATTTGTACTAAAACAGAAAAATGATGCTCGCCTTTCAGCTCCTCTCTTGAACTCACACTGGCAGATACAGCCCACAGCACCGTTGATCAAATAAGAGCAACGGCATTCTGGACCCTGATTAAAGAGAAGAGGATGGCTGTGCTGGGTCAGATGAAAGGTCCAATTAGAACAGTATCCTGCCACAAACAGCAGAAGCCATAAGAAAAGCATATGCCTGCCCTTTTCATCCAGTCATACTTCCCCAGGACACTGTCTTCCCCCGGCTATCTATAGTAGAGGCACTTCCTGAGCCAGAAATTTTATCTTCAGGATTAGCAGACCTTGAAGGCTTTTTCCTCTCCAAATTTGCTTGTGGTCTTTCTGAATCCAGGGAAACTTTTGCAACTCCAAACTACTGTGGTAATGAGTTATAAAGTTCCRTGTAAACAATGCAAGAAAAAGTCCTTTCATTTGTTCTGAGCATGCCACCTGCTAGTTTTGTTTGATGTGCCCAAGTTCCGGAGCTAGAGGAGACCTTAAACAATTGCTCCGTATTTACCTTCTCCATGCAGTCACGATTCTATCGCATTCTGAATCGTCCCAAGAAGGCTCACTGCAGCTATCTACAGACCATGGGTGATGAGCTGAACTCACAATCTTAACGCGATCAGGTAAGTCAAAAGGCATTTTTCTGCCCTCTGACTGTTCACAGATGTGGCAATAAGTACCATAACACAGTGCACTAGTAAGTACTAATAAGCAGCGAGTAACAATCCCAAGACMGCTTTGGGCAAGTAGAGATACTGCTCAGAGACGCTCATAGTAGAAAAACAACATGTTGGTGTCAACTGACGGGAACAAAGAGGTCCTGCTATGGAAGGCCAGGGATTTCAAACTTCAGGCAGTTCCCAAAACACTGGCCCTCAAAGTGTGTCTAAACAAAGGAATCTGGGAGCTCCTCCCAACTATATACTTGGAGAAGACTTAAGGCTACTGCTTACCCTGGTTTTCTTTGGAAGGAAGATCAAGGCGCCCACGTGGTTGTTGCATGCCCTGATAGGCTCTGCATTGCAACAGGCATGAGACCAATGCCGCAGCATGCCTTGCAAAGCAGCCAGGCTGCCCAGTCAAAGACTGTGAGACCAAAGATAGATCAGCAATATCACTATAAGATTATCAACATGACAGTGGTAAACTGGGCTGCCCCATTTGTTCCCCAGCCTGTAACCGTGCCACACAAAAGAAACAAGTTCAGCTCTCTCTCTCTGCCTCACTGCTCGTCTAACACCAGGAACAGCAGGAAACAGCTGCAGAGAGGAGCTCTCAGAAAAAAGGAAGGCTGAGCAAAGAGCCACAAGAACACACAAAATGAGATGAGGAGAGAAGACACACGCTAGTGGGGAAACCCAACAGCTCAATTCCCTCCGGGGCTCTCTTGGCCCTGCTTGGACTGGGCCATCACTTCAAAAGCAGGGTCTGATCCTGCATCCATTAAAGTCAGTGGCAAAACTCCCAGCCATGTTAGTAGTTCAGGATTAAACTCTTGACACTTGTGAACATCACAGGTGCACTCACATGTCTGCAGGATTTTGAATGCTTGCCATAAGCTACAATTTGTCAAATAGAGGAAATGTTGATCAGTTTATGCCAAGACACAACTCTCACGCAGGAAAACCTAAGGAATTAAGAGGGTATATAGCAGCACCCTTTCTTCTCCACACCCTGAAAACGGCAATCGATAAAATTCACACACACCAACCTATTTAGACCCATTCCCTCCTCTGACACTGCAGCTGCATGCATCCCTAAAGGCTGTGCTAATGATATGGCAGACAGACATGTCCCAAATGACACTGCAGAATGCTTGAAGCTCTGAAAGAAGACACTATCTTGTTTACATTGACTGTGAGGTGAAAAAAAATGCCATCTGATTATTACATAAATTCTAGCTGTAACAGCTTCATGACTAGTAGAAAGGAGGTAACAGGCTCCAAAATGACTGATGGATCCAAGTGGTTGGATCCATCCGCTTATTACTCTAATGCTAAGGAAGACGTTTTTTATTGCTATATCTCTACCACTTTAACCTACCCCATGCTGGACAGAAAGAACATGCCTGTAAAAGAGACAGATTCCTGTACTGTGACTTTTGTATTTTTTCATTCTCTTCTAAGCTATAACAGAAATAGAGAAACAAATAAAATAAAATAAAATAAATACACACAAAAAAAGAAGCATACCATACACATCCCTAGTACAATAACGTTAATTTACAAAATATCTGTTTAAATTATGAAATATAACTTGGAGTAGAATGCAATTCAAAAGGCACAATTACAGTTTGTGTAACCATACGCACACTAGCTTTAAACTGCATTCCTGGAGCAAACCAGCCTCGGCACCAGGAGCTTCAGTGGAGGGTACATACGGTTACCTGGAATCCTGGGTAAATAAAGCCATTATGCTACTGTGGATACCAAATTAGCCAACTTCAGGTTAGTGCTGATACTCTAACTTTAATCACATCTGTAGATTCCAGTGCTACACGAAGGTTGAATTTGGCACTAGCTGTGTGATAACATATCAGTAGATCAATATAAAAATAATTTGTTCTGAGTTCATAAGTTTTATGAAATGACAAAACATCAAAATTAGCATTCTGGCTGAAATCCACTGCATTTCCCATCAAAGCTTACACATTTAAGCAACATCTGAACCAACTGTCTATAATTACTCCTGGCAGATACTGGAACACTTAGGCCAGCAGTAGATGCAACAGTGAAATCAATTTTTAAAGACATGCTGTAAACCACTTCTTTCAAGATGCTCAGCCCAGAAGCAAACATGTGTCTGTAAGTCGAATCCAGAGTTTACTATACAGTATTTGTTCACTCTTGCATAGTAAGAGCATGAGAAAAATGACAGCCCTAAGTAATCTGTCATTTTAAAATTAAACATTTATTTGGGCTGCAATTCCAAAAACACTAGCCCTGAAGTTCCTGTCACAACTACTTAAGAGGAAGTGAGGTTTAGCTTAGGTCCAAAGAAACACAAATTCTACACAGTACATGTGTAACATGTCTACATCCCTTTCTTTTTTACAGTGAAAGAAGAATCACATCTGTTCATCTGAACCCAGTGAGTTCTCTTCCTTCTCCCTACATACACAGCTGGGGGGGGGTTGTTTGTTTGTTTTGTTTTTATCAATGCAAAATCTGCCTTCATAATGATCCTATCAGTCTCATAACTTCAAACTCCCACAAAGACAAGCCTGAAAGAGTATCAGGCCAACACCTCTCTGTAAGTTCCCTTCAATGACTTTCTCAAAACATCTCAGAAGCCAAGAGCTTGTAAGCTTGCTTGCCTCAAACAGCTGAAGGTCACAAATTTTCAAACTTTATTTTATGAATGGTGTACTTTCCCTTTCACATGTGGAAATGCACAGGAGAAACTGAAGGCAGCTCAAGACACCAACCAGAAGGTATTAGCAAGAGCCAAAAAAACAGACAATGCTGATTAGAGATTTCTCTTTGAAAATGAAGCTCAGAAAAACATTTCTACCAAGGCCATGCCACTACTGTCGATTTTGCACATCAGGCTCTTTGATATTCCAGTGGCAGGTACCAGGGAAAAATTTCAATGTAAGTCATCAGAAAAGCCCAAGATATGAAACAGGAATACACAGGAGAGCTATTCTGATCTTCTCCTGTAAATCTACCAGTTCTCAGGAAACAGATCAACCTCTAACAGCATTTAAAGAATGCTTAAAGGAAGAATGGCTTATGGAAAGAGAGAAGGCAGACTTATTGAGGAAGTACAAGAAACAAAATGGGTAAGAAGAGCCCTATTTGGGAAGAGGACGATTTTTTCAAAAGAACCAACAGTTTCAAATGATAACTTAGCTGTAGGACTGTTAGAAACACAGGACAGAGTAACAAAGGTGGCTAAGAATACACACAAAAACTTCCCAGCATAGTACTAGTTTATTTAGTCTCTCCTGACACTGTAAATTTATTTCTGCCCTGATTCTTACAGCTGGGAACAGCTGTACCTACAAGAACCCAATGCCCGTTTTCCTCTTTCATCCTCCTATCCCAGGCACCCTTCCCAGGAAAAAAAAAAAAAGCTGCTTTTTCTTTTTTTTTTTTTTTACCATATGCCAGTACATATTCCTGAAGGAAAGGGCGCCATTAACATTTAAAGACACCTTAAAATTTCAGTATGTTTTTGTACTATATTTAAATACATTTAGAAAAAAGTTAATTTCAATAAATTAAGCGAATGGTCTTCAAGGATGAGGGAATACCCGAGGATGAAAAACGAGGAGACCACCTTCACAGTAACATGTCTGTTTATTACTTTCTAAGAACCTCAGCGATGAGAGCGCCCTCTCCTCTCCTTCCCTGACATTTATTTCTTAAGTGTTCTCCAGAGAAGAGGCACTGATGCAAAATTTATTAAACTAGCTAACAAGTCCCAGGCACCTCAGGAGAGAAAAAAATCTGCAAGGTCACAGTTCCTAACCGGTGCAGAGCACGTCACTAGTGAGGAACAGGGCCATTACGGGGAGGTCTGGAGCGGAGCACAAGTAAACTCCACCAGGTTATTGGGGTGGGCTCCATGCCAGCCCACAAGCTTTATGAGAATGCAGGAGCAACCGCCATGCGGAGGAGACAGTGTGGCAAAGGTGGGAGAAAGCGGAGCTGCACGAGAAGGAAGGAGGCAGCAGTGGAAGCAAGCAGCAAGAGGACACCAGCGCCAGAGATACAAGACGGGAAACTACCAACTTGAGTAAGGGCAAGAAATACATTTAAGGAACTCTCCCAGGGATCTGGAGGATTAAGCAGGTATGGAAGTGATGTACGTGTCCCATGTGCCTACATCTGGTCACCTGAGCGCTGCCATTTAAAGCTCAGGGAAAGGCAGCAGGGAAAATGGTGACTCCTACACCACCGTCCGCAGGAGCAGGCATTGGGAGGAAGCAACATGCCTACCCCAGCCCTGCAAAACCTCAAGTGCCTCCCCAGGCGCTGCGCACCCCCTGTGCTGCCTGGAACCTGTCAACACAAAGGGACTGTGAAAAAGGGCAGACCCATTCTCATTAAATTTAGGCGTTATATATAGGCTGTGCTGTTGAGAAACATCAGTAAAAGCAAACTTCGGGAAGCCAGGCAGGGAGACGAGAATGTAAATCCTATAATGCTCCACCAGCTACGTGAAAACCAGGCTCCRAAACCCATTCGGAGCAATTTAATCGCACAGCCAACGCATGCCCTGGACAAGCTGCACGCGGCCCGGGGGTGCAGTGAGAGGGGTTCCCTGGGGGAAAACCCAGAGAGGGCTGTTACACACGGGCATCACAGGTTTTTTAATTAAAAAACACCACCGCAAACGCGATACGGTTTCTCAACCGGCAGCACCTCACAAACAGGGAAGGAGTTTTCTCAATGTCACCGCGTTCCGCTTTCAGCGCGGAGCTCCGGAGAGGGGGCTGGGCTGGGCTGGGCGCCCGCCGGGGCCTACCAGGGCCGGCTGCCCGCGCGGGCAGGCCGAGCCAGGCCGGGCCGCCACCGTTAACGGCCGCAACGGTCGGCGACGGCGCGCGCGGGGCTGAGGGAGCGCGCTCCCCTCAAGGGCGGCGCCCGCCTCGCCTGGCTGAGCGGGAGCCCGCCCGGCCGCGGCCAGTCGCCACCGGGGCTTGGCGAGCGTCAGTCACTTACTTGTCCAAACTGAAACACTATATTAGCTGCGCAGGGAGCGGGCTACAGAAACCGCGCTTTTCCTGACAGGGCAATTTCCTGACCGCCGGCCGCTGCCGGGAAGCCCGCCGCGCTCCCCCCGGGCCCGGCCGCGCTTGCGCTGCCGTCCCCCGTTGGGGCGGGGAAGGGGAGGCGGGAGCAGCCGGGCCTCCCCCGCTCGCCTTTGAAGGCTGCGCCGGCCGGTGCCGGCATCTGGTTTGCATTTGGGGGCCCGCGTGTGGAGCTCGCCCCGAGCGCTGTTAAAGGGATCTGCTGTGTGTTAGGCATAGCTGTCAAGCTGCACTGCCCTGGAAAGCCGAGCGTGCACTGTGCCCTGTCAGGAATTCAACTGATACGAGTATTTTTGCCTCGGAAAGGGAATCGTATTTCTCCTTTATTTAAAAGCGAATAAAACAGAAACAAGGAGGGGGGTTGGCTCTTTTTGTTAAAGGGGTTGTTGCTAAATCGTATTTCTCAGCCGCAGCCCTGTTGCCCTACAAGACTGCAGAAATATTGGGGGTTGCAGAAGCATTTAGCATTTAAGCGGTGCAAAAAGCCACACTGAGAGCCAGGGGAAGAATAAATACAAGGAAACAAGCAGAAGGGTATGTCTGGACCGAGGACAGTCTGAAACATCCCCCACCTTGACCCATACATACATAATCGCTTCTTAAATAAATAAAACAGGACTGCAAGCCATGAGTTAGATTTGGGGGTTACTCCATTTGAGATTTTTACCTGAAAAGTTGGAAAATTCCTGATGTGAGGAATAAACCCTGACTTTATTTAAGGTTCACTTGAATTGGAGGACAGGGCAGTAGGATCCACTCAAATGCATCCCTTGAAAACAGAGAGATGGGCCAGCAGTGGCTGCACGCTCCAGCAGCAGGCAGGACCGGACCCCACCGTGTCCCTCCATGACCCACGGAGGGAGGAGCGGATGGAAACCCTCACACTCCCACCATGTTCAAATGCTTCTCGAGAGGCCCCAGGGAGCCACCAGGGATTTTTCCCGTTATCCCCCAAATATTCTACAGCAGGAAATCTTGTAGCAAAAAGCTCTCTTGCAACATTTCCAGAGTTTTCCCACTTTGGCCCAGGCAGAAATACTGCAGGAACAACCTTGCTCAGGGAAAGATGAGTGTTGTCTCGTGGTTAAAGCACAGGGTTCGTGGTCAGGAGCTGTGGGTTCTCATTCCAGCTTTGCCACTGAATCATTTTGAGAGCTTCGCTAGTCACTTTATATTAGAACCAGTTAGTAATTTTCCGTTGGAATGATTTTCTGATGGAAAACACCACTTCTACAAAACTGAAATCTTCTGGGAGAAAATCGACTTTCCATTGGGAATACGTTGCGTCTAGGTGGGGTAGGAAAGGACGTTAGACCCAAACTGAAGTATTTGGAGTTTTCTTGCATTAGTCTGAATGTTTTGCTTTGAATAGATAGATTTTTTTTAAAAATACCACCCTCCTGACTGTAATTCCAAGTCAGCTCATTGCACGGTGGGAGTGTGTGCTCTCACGCTCTGCTTTGCTCCCCAGGAGGTCTGCAATTCCTGTAGTGGGATGCAAATTTCTCTCTTCTGAGACGTGTACATCCCGATCTGAGTCAGACCGGTCCAGGCATGCGGGCACCTGGCCCATGGGAACAAATCGTAGTGTAAGGCTACCGCTGACCAACGAAGTGCGCCGCGGAGAGAAAGTATAAAGTTCAGAGACGCAAACAAGCTGTTTCATGTTAAGTTCAGTGACCCAAAACAAAGTACTGTGACTGTGGATATACCAAAATGTTTTGTTCAACTGAAAAGCAGTAAAATGAAGCCCAGAGAAACAGGCCCAAGTGTGTTTCTACTATCTCTGACAATCAAATCCTATAAACGTTTCCATACACACGGTGAGCTCCGGTTCATAGTTCTTGCTCTTCACCCTCCCAACTATCTCCTTTCTTCGCTGTGTTGTTCCAGAATCCTATTCCTCTGTTCATTAAAAAGAAATTTCATTMTTTCTGTCCTCTGTATATTCATAGATTGCTGACACTTTCTTTTAATACAAATAATACTTGTTCTCCTCCCACAGTGTATTTGTAGACATCATTTAAATCCCTTAAATTTTGTTTTGCTAAGTTAAACATTAACCATTTACATTTTCTTTCATAACAGCAAGTTTTATTTATTATCTAATAAGCTTCCTCTGCACTTGTTTCAGTCAGAATTCATCTTTTCTGAACATGAGTGATCATAGCCCAACATAATGCGTAATGTTCAAAACGATGTCTTGCTAGTGACTTGTACAGTGGCAATAATAATTCCCTATGCACCATTTTAGTTACAGACAGGGATCGATTTTGCCTTTTTTACACTTATATCTCATGAGTACCTCGATTTATCCAGGTCTTTTTGCTCCAATAAATAGCAAAAAAGAAAAAAAAAATAGTTATCTGTCTGTAAGTACAGACAAATGTATTAACTTTTCCTTTATACATTTTTCCATTTCATTACACTTCTCTAGCGCTCACATGGTTTCTTTCCAAGGGGGTGACAAATGAAGATATTTTCAAGAACAGTTACAAGATCTCCAGCCTCCAAAATCAGTCCTGAAAATGCCTTTTTTTTTTAATGAAAGAATCAAAGTTTAGATTATCACATATTCCCAAGACCACATGAGGCTTAATTCATTACTCCTTTGAAATATTCTGAAAGCTGAGGGTTAAGAGGTGTTATATTAGTGCAGAATAATGATGATTAATTTGTGTTTCGTATCAAATGCAGGAAGAGTAGATATGTGTGCAGTGAATCCTTGATAATTTAAAAATCTTTCTATGAACTTGAAAATATCTTGTAGACGTATGTACCTTAAATGGAACACAAGACCACTTTTTTTCTGTTTAGAGTGTGGCTGTTGTAGTTTTGCTTCAGATACTACTGCTTAAAATAAGCTCCCTCTTTCTGCAAGATTCTGGACAGATTCACTTGAAATATACCCTTTTGCTGTTTCATTACAGAGTAACTAATGAAAATTCCATTTTAAATGTGCTTTCTGTGAGACAGGAACGTTCTTTTTTTCGTTATTAACAAAAGCCCGTATTTCAAGCTGTAGGGATACAGCTTCAGGTAGTGTAAATCAGCATTGCTCTGAGATGGCCTGCAGTCCTCTCAACCAGCACTGCAGAACAATTTAGTGGTTTTAGATGACAGTTGGCATCTTTGAAATATTCTCTTTTGCAGAACTAGACTAGATGTGACACTTGCTGGAGAAGAAATCTTGCATAAATCTGTCTAAAAAGACTCACTTAATCATATTACTTCACTAGCAGTGGTAACCTTTGGAGGCCAAAGTCCAGACAGGTTGAGAAATGGAACATGAGTACATAAAGGTGGCAATTCCATTAACTGCAATCAAAGAGAGAGGTGAATGGTGAGATAAAGACAAATGACTTATTCTATAAAGAAAAGAAAATATGTGTGTGAAGGGGAAACAGACAGAATGAACATTTTCCAGCCTTGTCAAGGAAATAAAGATCCGGTCCCACTCCATTGAGATCAACATAAAAATGTCTCTCTGCCTCCCTGGATGCAGGCTCTGGCCCAGCATCCCAGCCTGCTGCTGAATGTTAGTGCRAACCGTCATTTCAGGAGCGCACACGTACGCAAGTGAGATGCCCCAGTAAAAAATTATGTGCAGAATGTCTTGCTGAATTGCCCACCATAGCCGTTCTGGAAAAGCAAATACGGGGCCTAGCTTTGCGGTCAACAGAGCATTTTGCAAAAATAAGTAAGTGGAAAAATTGTTGGCATTTCTGAATCCCGTGATTCAGGATTCTCAAATATACCGGCCAAGATCTTTCAGTCCAGTGGGGTGCACTTCAACCCCAAAGGCTGAACAGAAATGGCTTTGGGATTTTCTTTTGGGCCCCACATCAGAAAGCGTGGGTACATATTGGTAACTGAAACCACCACAGGGGAAAAAAAAAAAGAGTTCTTATGCAGGTTCAGTGCCAAACTTCAGCACAGATAAAAGAGAGATTGTCAGGACATATTCTCATCCAGTATCCTTCAGTGAGGCCAAGGACAGCATAAGTAGCATCGCTAAGACAACTTCACATTACCTAAGTTTTTTCAGAGGAGGTGGAAGCTTAGAGACTAGCCATGCTGGCTACCAAGCTGCTTTGCAACACTGGAAATAAAGCCACAAAGGGATCTAATCTATTATCTCTCAAATCTTTCTAAATTTAAGATAAAGAGGAAAGGAACAATATAAAATCTCCATATATATACAATCTCCTCCTCTTTTGCAATTTTCCCACTTATGTGTGGCATTTTAAAGAATTTCTATGCAGAAAACCTCTTCTAAAACCAATTCATGTACCAAAACAAAACAAGCAGATAAGCAAATTGTTTTACTTACAGAAGCAGAAATGGATCTTTGAGCATTCAAAAATTCCGCTTACTTAGGTATTGATTAGCATAACAATTGAAGGGAAGGAAGAAAAGATTTTTAAAGGGTCATGTAACATGTGCTTGCTTAGGCAGTTCATACAAGCAGGGTGGTTTTCAATCTCATTTTTAAGAAGCAGTGTAACACCGGTATAGGAAATAGAAGCTGGGGAATGCTCTGGATGAAATGCTTACTGAGTCATTAGACTAGGACTATTCATTCAAACAGGGAAATAGGGAAGTAAAAAACAACTGAATACTATGCAACAACAAGAAGGGATTTTTGAGTGTACAATAGGAAAAAAAGGAAATTTCCTTTGGGGGACTTTTTCTGTTCCTAACAGAGATATTATGTTACTGTTAGATACTAGAGCAGCCAAAAAGGGAAATCCCTGTTTTACACAGCTCTAAATATAGCTAGAAAAATAATTCAGATTTTATCAATTTGTGACCCATTTCCTTACGTTTTGGGCAGCTCACCTTTTAGTACAAAAGTCAGAAGCCGATACAAACAAGCATACAATATTTCAACCTCCACCAAAATTCCAATGTCTTGCCCAGGGCCTGTTCCCGCCTGCCCTCTTGGCTGGATACCAATATCCTTTATTCTCGGGGGAGTCAGCCTTCCAAAAAACCACTTGGCACTTGAGTCAGGGCTGCTCTGTTTTCCTAACGTTCATGGCAGGCAGGATGTTTTCTGACTCTGGTACCCAACAGTTGAGCATTCCAGACAGCACGGGGATTTTTCTTTCAAAACCACACTGCCAACGCCGTAAGAATAAGTGAAGTTCTGTGACATCGTCTGATCCTGGTGGGAAAATAGGATGACTTTGTTGCCATACAGCAATACACAAAGGGAAAATGCGCATGACTCTTGCCACCTTTATAAACCCTCCTTCTGTGGTGTGAATGCTGAAAAAATTCTGGCTTAAAGTCATGTTTTCATCAACTGGTTCCCCTCTGGGAAGACTGCCAGATCTCCACAGAATAGGTTAAGGAGAAGACACCCCCCCGCCCAGATGCTTGGCCAGAAAAGAAGCCCACTGCTGCAGTGTACCAGAGGGGGTACTCAATAGTCCTTGCACACATTGTTGCTGTACCCATCCGTGTTACCAGCATGTGAAAATGTTGTTCGCTCCCCAGAACAGATTCAGTCTGTGAAGACACTGTACAGATTGCCCTGCAACTTTTGCATATCCCTTTACACTCCTTAAATATTAGAAATATGACTTTAACATTCATATTCAAGTAATTCCTGAGATCACTGATGTCAGGGCCAACTACAGCTGTGCAGCCTTTGTCTGGTGGAACAAAAGCTACATAGGTGAGGGCAGGCAGGTTACAACTCACAGACATACTGCCCTGCTCTGTCCGGGAGGCAGATTTGCCAGAGACATCTTTCATCATAACTCTGTGCCAAAATCCAGATGTGCAAAATCGTGAAATCAGAGTCAGTTGAGCTGGAAATGAATTTCACAAGCCAAGCTGTGAAAATCTGTTGAGCTCCTTAAATTTCACAATACCTTACATCTCATGAAAAATAACTAACAGAGGTTAAATATTTTTCTGCAACATCCTTTCAAGACTTTTTCCATAGAATATGACCAGCTTACGTGAAGCAGTTTGTTACAGCGGTGATATATCATACAGTGATGCCAAAATCCAGTCAGCGTGGAGAAGGGTTGAAGAAGGCTCAACCACACTTCAAGCAGCACGTCCTTGTGCCATGACTGGGACTTTCTACAAAAGATCCTATTTTGCCCTTTGAATTCAGAAACTAGTGAACACAGTCATGGGAGGCAAAGTCCCATCAGCATCTGTTAATTCGTAAAAAATTTAATTGTCTGTTCTCCAAGGGTARGATTGTTAACTGGAATCTGGACTTCCCAGATTACAAACAACACACAGCCTTTCTCCTAAACTCATTGCAAAATGTACAAATGATGTTCTAAAGCCAGCACTGTAATCTTTTAAAATCTTAAATTCAACAGGGGCTCAGTCAAGTACACAAAAAGAAGTTTGTGGGATCATTTAGCCACCTGCAAATCATACACAAATAAACCAAACAGCACTAGAAACAGGAATAAAATCACCATATATGTAGCTCGTTCCTATAGCAGTTAGATTTTCATGCTCTGTATACAACCCAAAACAAATTGTCTGCTTATAATTAAAATATGATACTGTTTCCAAAAGTCTTGCCTCTAGGGAGGTAATTTTATACCATGGGGCAGATTCAGCCCTGGTGTAGTATTTCTGATTTTCATGGAATTACACCATTGAAGAATTTCGCCCAACATCTTACCCACACTGATGCAATTCAACTTTTAAGGGACAGTTATGGGGTTTCCTCCCAACTCAGGCCAAGTTTCTGGAACAAGGAAAGTCTGTAAAAGAAACCGTTGGAGGGATGTTTTAGTCTGGCATTTAGGAATATTCACATATTAGAAAATGTCACAGGACTTATTTTGTACGTCTTACACGTTAGATTTTCTTGCTTTTTTTTTCTTTCCTTATAGATACATTGCCAGTAGGTGGTCACAGCAAAACAGGATAAAACCAAAGAAATGTAATGAAACAATTATAGACAGCTGTGAGTAGAAAGACATTTGTGGATCCAGTTAATTCTGCTTCAGCTTTGTTATATAAATCTATTTTCCAAACTTAATGTATTGCCTGAACTTTTAATGTGTGATTAACAGAATGTCTGCACCACTCAGGATTCTGGAGAAAAATGTAAGATGTTAATTCTCCAGCATTTTAGGTAACTTTAAATATTTTGGGCATGACTGATCTCACATAGCGCTTTCGATTGATGCTTTGCATGACAGATGGAAATCAGAATACACACACTGATGCTCTCACTGATGTTGAAAACTTCTGACTTCTGTGCAGAATCAGAGAAAAAGAGCAATAACACTTCCCTCCTCCTGGAGCTAACCTGGTCATTCCTAAAATCATGCAGCTTCATAGGTCATGGCCCAGAAAACAGGAGTCTCCCCARCTCTTCCTGCCAGTGCTACACGTACCGGGCACCGTGACAGCGGGGCGGGTTGCAAACAGTGGAAATGTGATGCTGTCACAGGTCTGGGGGAGATTATTCCATTCCCTCTGTGGTTGKTTGAGCTGCCCAAACAGCATGAAGCGGATGCCTAGGTTCTTACTTAAGGCTTCCTGGGAAAATCAACACTGTTTCAAAACCGTATCAGAACCAAAACTATGGAAAGATTAATCAAGCTTGGGTCAAGAGGGAAGAAGGATGCAATAGCTTTTGACGGCAGTGAACTGGTAAATGATGTACCCAATGTTGAGCTCTTTTACGAGTCAGAATATTCAGTGCATCACATCAAAAACTCCTTTAGACTATTGACATAATATTAGAAAGAACATGGAAAAAGATGGTGAACATAATAGAACCATCAAAGGTACATTTTAAATTTACTACTTGTATGCTTACACTAACCTGACAATCATAAAGCCTTACTAAAAATCAAATGGAGCAAATGCTATCAGTAAATTAAAACATATATAGAAATATGTGTACAAAAGTTAAAAGACCTTTTGGCACAGAAGACAGCTGCAGGTCAGAGTTTCTTCCAGTGTTAAGCACAAGCAGCAGAATGAAGCTGCTTTAAGCATTCTTTAAAATCACATTCTGGTTGCTAACCTTTGGATTTTACAGTTCGTCTTTCTGAAGCAATGATAAAACCATCACAGCTTTAATCAACTTTTTGAATCATTGACCAGTCTGAAAAACTGAAAGTTAAATAAAAAGCAAGACACAACAAAAATCAGAAGTACTTTACATTTTTGCCATTTCTGTCAGCCACAGCTAGGAAATGTTGTTATAAAGCACGATTAAAAATGGAGGAAGGAAATAAATGATAACTGCGCTCTTATTTTAGGCTCTTTTATGTCTGATTGTTTCAAAAGTAGGAGGAGTATGAGACTGGGTACGTAACTCCACCCTCTCCAAGAACTGCCAGGATTGTTGTTTATGAGTGTGATCCAAACATGAGAACAGTTTACTTACCTACAGTATGTTGTAATCATGGAAATATCATGGGATGTTTTAATTGACACCTCGTCCCCATCATCATGACGTACACTGAAAAGTCATCATTTTGGGAGATACAGGACCGGAAAATTAGGATGGCAGATAATTATCCCATGGGCTGCAAACATTTCCCTGAATTGAATCCTGGCCACCGAGGGTCAGCAGCTGAGAAACAAGCCCATGCACAGGGCACAACTCCACCATGATGGGCACACTGCCTACTAGACCTACATGTGGTTGCTGAGAGCACAGGGGCCTGTACAGACCCCCCTAAGCTGGTGACAGGGTTTGGGGAGGGAGGCCAGGGGGTTCTACCACCTCTATASGTACTCTCTTTTGCTGACTTCAAAGGGAATGATGCTTTAACTCTGTCCACTCCTTCATTTGTATATTCTACTGCTATAACTCAATTTTCCCCAATTAGCTAGTGCCATGCTTCAAGTTTACTCAGTTTTTTTCTCTTTCTTTATTGCTTTTAAATTAACTGGCAGCTCAAAGTTTCATCTAAAGCTATTTTGTATGCTTTTTCTGCCTTAATAAAATGCCCATCCAAGAATTATTTACTCAGCACCAAGCTTCAGGAAGTCACCTTGATATGGGAGGAAAAATATCTGTCAGAGTTGCTTTGTTTTAATATGTTAGTGAAGGGAAAGAAATCCCAGAYAGAGCTGTGGATATGACTGTTTATCATCCTTTGAGAAAATATATGTTCTAAGTCAGCTCAGTGCTACTTGTGTCACTGAGTTTCTAAAGTTGTTGAAAACTGACACCAATMCCATGATCTGACTAACTTAAAATTTTGACCTAAGAGTAATGTCCCCCTTTAAAAGAAAGACCTCCAGAATTAAGACTTCAGCTGCTCCATCTTGAGCTGGAGAACTATTTTTCCAAGCTGCTGCCTGTATTGGGCTTCAAACCAAAACTGAATGAATGCAAAGGAGGAAGCCTAATGTAGAGCAGGTAAAATATATGGAGGCTTTGGGGTTTTTGGAACATCAAACCCTTCAGAGTACAAAATATTTGCAATTTGGTATTGCAAGCATTTCCCTTCCCACTGGAAGGTTAATTTATCATAGAGGAATACATTGCTCTCAGACAGTATCACAGGCTGGTCATGTTCTTGCTACATTAACTTATGCTCAACCAGAAGAAAATTGGTGTCACTTGTGGTGAGGGTTGTCTTTGTGAGACTGGTCTCATATCATACTCCTATTTAAGGGAATCAATTCAGAGGCTGAGGGTAAGGCTAAGGATCGCAGTGGTATTTTTGGCCTTTTAATCACAGCCTTTTCAAGGTAATCCATATTTTAGCAGTGTCCCGTAATGTTATCTTCATTTGTAACCTGTTGCCATATTTATTCCATAGAACTTTGCACAGAGCCTACGACCACGGAGGCTTACTGACTGCAACTCCTCCCAGCACAGCTTCCAGCAATACATCCCAGCCATTTGCAGCTTGTTTAGCATGCAAAAACCCACACTGATTCTCTGGGGTGAGTAATGATGTTCTTTACTACACCCACTCAATGTCCTTAATATTGGGTAACAGGAAACCAGGGGATGAAACAAGCTATTACTTTTGGTTTCTAAGGTCTTGAATCTGTAAGCTCTAGTTCTATGGGGGTATCTGCTCTTTGACAACACTTCCCATATTGTGTTTCAGCCAGGAAGATGGATGTACCTTAGTTAAAGTGAGTCATTCACTGAACCTAGGCCAAACTTTGAAGCAAATCTGGGCCAGTTTACCGCCTCAGGAGGAAACCTGGTTTTTGCATGAATTAGATGTGAAAATAAGCAGAGCCTGACTGACATCTTCTCTGAATTCCAACTGTAAGGGTAAAACCCAGCGGGCATGAGCCTCAGGCATGACAAAAATGAGGAGGGGAAAATGAGGCTTCCTGTCTCCCCTCCAAGAGCCAGAGACACACATGTTACTCAGAACTTAGGGTAAATTGTTAATTATTTATACACAATTAAGTAATGTTTATAGAATGTCTTACATATGTAAATTGCTGTAAATATGCTTGCATTTTTCCTGCAGTCTCCAATTAAACGAACTTTCATTTTAGAGCAAAACAATTCCATACCAACTTGTTACACCAGTTCTGTAGCCAGGCAGCTTTTTAGCTAATGGTCCCAGCTCAAACTGCTCTATTGTATTTCTCTACAGAAATTTCTGTGCTGGTTTGCAGTCGTTTTAATTCCATCACAGATCACATTCTGTTTAATGATAATTTGATTTTGCATTGCAAGACCCAGATGTACATTAGGAGGTCACAACCTTTCCATTTATCTCTTAAAGTAACTATTTTTTCCCCAAGTTCCATCAGGTTAAAACAGTTAGCAATTTTTCTCCTTGAAGTGTCCCTTCAGCTTGGCCAAGATATATAATAGATCAGTGTAGCTACAAATGCATTACAACATTAGTCATCAATTAGTTTTAAACCATCGCTGTAATATATCATTTATCTAGCTTGCTGTAGCAATATTGTGAACATTTAATTTTTTAAAGGCATCTTGATTTTTTAACCTGAYGGCTGCATCCCCCTTTTGTCTCCTATACAGACATCTCCTTAAGGAACAATAAAAATTAGATTTGTTTGACCTGCACTCAGGGTTCGTTTAAGCGAGATGGATTTTAATTGCTCTGCCTAGTCTACCAGACAGCTTTTATGTAATATTCCAGACATTTACGCACTGTCTTTTCCCTTGCTGTAAGCAGGTGCGTGTGCCCACAAATGCCTGTAAAGCAGCTCTTACAATTCATTTCACATCTCTGACAATCCTCTGAGAAATTGCTTACTCTGAGATATCATTGGCATCAAATTAAGGGCTCCAGTCACTGCCACTTCTTTCCTCCTAATACCATTTTCTTTTGCCTTTAAGATTCAACTTTTTGTGTGGCTAATTCTAAAATGACTGCTGAGGACTGTGTTCCGTGTGCTTGCGTTGTCAGCATACAACGCAGATGACTCACCTCTGCATCTCCTGATAGTGAGAACGCGTACAGAGCCTCACCTGTCTCTCCCAAAATCCACATTGTCCTTCTACCATTTGCAATACATTTGATTTAGATTTATGATTTGCAAAGGTTTGGAGTATGAGACAACTAAGACTGAGAGAAGCACATCTATGCCACAGACGTTCAGTATCTTGAAGGATCTCTAACTTCAATTAGTAAGTCACGCGAGCAAGTTATCACAGCATTGACTCAGAGCCCGAAACACCCTGACTTCTCTGCCAGCTTGGAGTAGAGGCAAAATGAGCTCACATTTGCCCACGATGAACCTTATTTGCTCCAGCTGCTCCAGCAGGGAGAGGAGAACCTCATGCGGAGAGTTCTCTCCCTGCTGACTCTCCTCTTCCACGGGTGATACAATCTGAAGATGAGGTCCTCTATTTTTCCTGTTCTTCCCATTCCTAAAAAGGAAGATTTGGCTGTCCTGTGAGTTACCAAATCAGCACAAAAAAATGGGCCTCCTAAGCAGTTATTTGTGCCTACAGCTGGTTCTGGTCTACTCTCTGTTGGACACACACATGTACTTAATTCCCATTTGTGCTGGATGCCTATTAAAAGAACAAATCTGCAAGTGAGGAGGGTCTCTTCTACCATGTCAATGGAAGTGAAATACGTAAATCTCCTGCATGCTGAGGGCGAATGTGTGCTTAAAATGCTTGGGAGAACAGCTGTGAAAAAGAATAAGCGGTTTGTATTATGCTGCAAAGTGTCACTGATCCAACATGCTAAGCTGATCCTCATGTAGCACATTGTGCTTGCTCCATGCTTGCATTACACTGCCTACTGCTTCTATGTGTGGGTAATTCAAAATGCACAGCATTTCAGACAGCATAGAAAAAGGGACAAACCTGGCTTCTTCCACTGCAGTATAACCAGCATGGTTCACAGCAGCAAGGGACCACTGGATTGGAAAGAACAATTCCAGTCAGGGGCCCTGTGCAGTGAGCAGAGGTGGAGATCATGGTGAGCCATGGAGAGAGCTGTGGAGGAGCAGGGGGAACTGGCTGTCTGTCTTAGTCTGGGAAGCCGTAAGAGGGATTGGAATAATATTCCTCGGTGCCACTGTTTTTCTCCCCTTTTATCTGCCAGTGGTGAATCCCAGTCACTCGGGAGACATCCTGGAGTGAGACTGGTATACGATGATAGGTGAATCACAAAACATGTCAATAATATTAAGGGTTCTGTAGGATGCTGTGGAAGGAAGTCCCATTTCCCTTCCTTAAAGCCAAGCAGAATTGCACACTTGACCAAAACACACAGTACATCTTCAAAGTGCAAAGTACAACTGCATAGCTCAAGGCATTCGTCTTCCACCCGCCCTGCCTGAGCCAGCACCTGAGCCCCATGATAAATTGCACATATGGTTTCCCTCTGGACAAGAGAGAGAAGCAGCACAACATCTTAGGTGTTAATTATGGCATCAATGGAAGAAATTTAGATGCTACACTGAGAGAAGCCTTAAAAGACTTTTACATTATACAGAAACTATGAATACAGCAGTGACATCAAAGAGATGGGTGGTCCAATGCACGCACGTTGCATATGGACACTTAATTTCATGTTCTGGGTTTTTTTCTAGGGCTTGTATATCCATCAGTAACACACACCAATATTTTTTACTTCCCTGACAGAAGCACTGAAAATCAGAACCCATTTATTTAGTAGCAAACAAAATCAGAAATAAGAGTGGGCTTCAACACTGGAATACAGATTTCTAAACCTCCGAGGACCAGATGCAGCAGAGCTGGAACACTCAACAGCTGTAGTGTGCACCGAGGAGTCACATTTGTTCAAGAAAAGTCACATTACTTATATTAATTGGATGTGTCCAGCTCATCCTGAGTCCACTTAAGGCTTGGCAAACCTCTAGCTCCAAGGCATAACAAAAGTATTAATATAGATATTCCTTTATATTATGCCATTTACATAACGACTCCCACCTTTGCAACCTAATACTTATTCTTTGGAACACAGAGAACTATTGACTCATATCTGGACTGGGATGCCAAAAACTCCTAAATTTAGAGATGTTTGGAACAAGAGAGTTTGGTTCAGGCCCATCCACAACAGCAAATTAAACACAAGTCATCATCTGTGCGAGCGACATTTTCAGCATGTCCAGAGCCTGGCGTGAGCTGACATTCTTTCTCCCAGTAAGATTTACAGAATTTGCACATTGAAAAGTATTGAGGTAAACCATGGTCTGAGGGCCAAGTGCATAAATTAGACCTGTCCCCTCCCTTCAGTAAATTACATATATATACACTGTAGGTTGGCTAACTATGCTTTTGGCAACTTGAACAAGTCTGTGTGAGAGTGCGTGCTAACAGAAGGGGAGTTTGTGTAATACTCATGCATTTACATTTTCTTTTCTAAGACTTTTGTGCAAGGAATATGTTGTACATCATTTTTTCCCTCCATTCACATCAGATACTAGATTAAACAGACAGAAAAAAAAATGTAATATTAAAAGTGTTGGCACATATTGCACTTTCTCAGCAGAAATTGTGTCACTTGTACATCGGTTTGGTTTAAATTACATAGGTCAATTTAAGGTCAGCAAGAAGTGCCGGATTAGCATCCTCAGAGACTGAGGTCCACTCCTCATTCACAGAACAAGTCCAGATCAAGAAATGTCAATTAAAGCTTCACGCACAATGCTTCTTCCTTAGAAGACGGTTATATTTCCTCAGGCCAACCAAATGCTCACTTGTTCCTTGAGCCCTCTGCTTATATGGCAAAACAAAATGACCAGTTGGCATGATGATGAGAGGACTGACACTATCAAACTGCTTCTTTAAACACTGTCAAGWTTTTTATGAGCTGCATATTTGCAGTAGTCCACGTACCTGTGAAATAACTGAATCACTGTCTTCCATGTGTCAAAATTATGCCATTTCTGGGCTGTTCCGTCTTCCTCCCACAGATCTGCCACATTTTAGGTAGAATGCATGGCCTAAAAACCCAAATACATGTTGCAGCTCAGACTGGCTCTTGGTGACTTTTAAAAAAGTAATACAGTGAACGCCGCTAGGAAAGCCTCACATTACCCCAAAGGGATGCAGTTTGCACTCTAGGCTTTCAGCCTTTCAAACTGGATTATCTGTGCAAAGCTTTTCTCTATGACGTGAAGAACCAGTAGAATTATTTTTAATTGAAGGCAGAAAGCCTCACATAATCAGATGATATGAGAACTAGGGCTTTCTGAAAAATGGAAAACACAGAATGATTTTGGATTAAATCACAAAGGAACTGAATATTGTGCATATATCTTCTCCTGAATTTCCAGCAAATTCATCCTCTTGCTAGGCATCTCACTCAGCCCAAGCCCTCCTCTTGCAAAATTCCTTGGTATYCCATCTTCCAGGCTGCCTGATATCTCTGCTTCCCCTCAACTTCTTTCCAGAAGGTCTTTCCACAGATCCATAGCATTCCAGCACTGTGGCATTACTCAGTGTCCCTTGGAGCAACTGAACTCCAGGAAGGATTTGTTACTTTGCACAGTATGTTCAGGCTCTTCCTACCATGTCTTCAGCCCCTCCCAATGTCTCCTGTGCAGGGTGAGGGAGATGAACAGCAGAAGCAGTTGCAGGAATGTCTGGACAGAGGGTCAGAGTTCAGTTCCTTCCCCTAAATCCCTTGTGTTCACCTCTTAGCAAGCAGAACTGTTGTTCCAGAAATGAGATCCAGAAATTACTTCATTCTAGAAATGAAAGTGGCAGGAAAGGTTTCCCTCCTTCCAGTTCTTTCTAAAATTATATCCAGGAAAACAAACTGATTGTTAGGGGCTGGGTTGGCAGCGGGGAGGAAATCCTGCGTGTCTGTCTCCCAGGGCATTCTGTCCTCTCCTTTTGGCATTGCATGTTCAGCCCTGGTTTGGAAGTGGCCACTGGATGGGAGGTGGATTTACCTGAAGAGGGAAAGAAGTGATGACAAAGTGGGCTGCCAGTTCCCTGTTAGCACGTGATGGGAGGAGATGGTGCACCACTCGATGAACGCTCTCTCCATACCCCTGGAGCACCCAGCCCTGCTACTCTCTGCTGTGCTGGCCCTCCAAGCAGCAGAAGCCAGCCTGCAGGCTGCAGGGGCAAAGCTGACAGCGCCTTAGGAATGAGCCTGCTGCTGTGGCATTGATGGGAGACCAGTCCCGGAGCACCAGCACTGCTTACAGCAGCTCCCTCCTTGGCTTTGCCCTCCTGTTTCCTCCTATGCCTCATCTACAGAAAGAGATCTGCTGCTTCACAGTCCCTTCCCTCCTCTGCAATTAGGACTACACTTCATTAACAGCCCCCAAAACACAAGCCTGAATGCAATTCCCAGACACACGGCTCTGGAGACTCTTTCCAACGTGCACCACATTTTAAAAGAAATGCTTTCTCTTATGCCACTCCCTCCTATTCCCAGTAACAGAACAGCCTGGTAGCAACTGCAGCAAACTCACAGGGGGAAATATAACAGTAGAGAAGCATTCAGTGTTCACAGTAATCTCCTTCACTATGATTTAGCAGAAACGTAGCTGGCATGGCCTGAATATAAAAAACAGGTCTTTTGAGCRTAGTGCAGAAACTGATGGTACAAAGTTATGCAAATTTCAGAACTTCTGTTTCTGTAAATAAAAATTTTCCAGAGGAGAACAYACAGAGAAGAGAGTCACGTGCTCTAGCCTGAACAGGAATTGTGAAWTTTAGAGTCTAGTCCCAGCTCCACTCGCAGACAGGTACTTTGGCTCACTCGGCTTCCGCTTTCCATCGTAACACCAMAACAATGGTAATAAAAATCACAATGAAAGCAATTGAAAAATATTTGCATAATTATTTAGCATGCTTTTGCATGCTTTGCATGTTAAACAGGGGATTGTTCCTCAACCCACAATCTCGGAACAGATAGGGAAGTAGAAAGCGGGTAGGAGAATGGGAACAAAACCGAGTATCTGTAGAAGTAAATTCAGTTCTGTAGAAAAACAAGCTGAAATGCATATTTAAGAGAGGCTAAATATGCAAAGACTCAGAGCCTGGTGGAAAAAGCCAGGGAGTTCATACAGGGAACATAGGCTATGACAGAAAAGGAAGTATGGAAATAATTGKGGAAGAAGCTGATAAATGGGTGGACTGGGCTGGAAATACTGGTAGAGCTGAAGGCAGTATCGTGACAGGTGTACAAATGATGATGATGATGATGAATACGTTTTCAGTTTGGACAGTGATGAAGCATGAGTCCTGCTGACTAAGGGTGAAACAGCCCAGATGGTGACTGTTAGATTCTGCTGCTCCAGGGCAAGATGCATTGGACTGCATCTAAACCAAGGCAGGACTGCCTCGGAAATAACGCAACCTCTCTGAGTGTTATCTGTGGATCTTAGCTACTTCCAAAGCAGTGCTCAGAGCTAAGCACCCGCCTGAGGAAGATATTGCTCCACAACTCTTTGATATGGCACATTTACCAGCAGGWTCAACCAGTAATTCAGTGAAACATCCATTCAAGTCAATAGGACAAACCCATGTGGGAATAACTGTGAGTCACATTGTTGCAGGAGTGGCACCCCTGCCTGCCCTGAGCCCAGCCCATCCCAGAGCTATTCCCTTGGCATCCAGTGAGGGTCTGCCACAGATCAAGTTCTCCATCTGAAATATCAAGCCCTGCCTCATCTGGGACAAATTTACTGCTTTGATCTTTAGACCCCACTTTATGTGAACATGCCAGATGAGTTTTCTTAAACACTCAGACATCCATGGAGACAGAAGTATCAACAGGAATCAATGCAGAGATATGTCACCTTGGAAAATTTAACTTACTATGTCCCCTTTGTGCTTTGGCAACTTTCAGCTGAGGCTGGTTGTATGATTTGTTGAACTAAATCAGGGAAAGGCTGATTCAAGAACAAAAAAATGGAGCTGAAGAGGAGCTGGGGTTTTCATATTCAATGAAGTAAAATGATAATCACCTATCAAGAGAAAAATACATGGTAGGTGCCTCTGGCAGTAAAATTCTTAAGAGCATCGTGAGCTACAGGTTACAAGAAAAAAGACAAAGACATAAAGAACAGATTCACCCAGCCATGGGAGAACAGCAAGAAAAGCAGCTGGTTCAGATATTCATACTGACAAAACTCTGGCTGGCTACCAAATATACCCTTCCCACCCAGAAATAATTTGGGCTTGAAGGGAGCATAAACATCCCTTATTATTCTATATCATTAATTGTCAATTCTACTTGGTGCCCAAATCCCAGAACATTAACATCTGAATTCAAATATGATGTGGTCCTAATSGTCTGAAAGTAACTACGCCCTTTGCCCCACAGTACACTCCTTAGGGTTCATGTGGGGAGAAGCATGACTTGCCATATGGAAAATATCAGTCAAAATAAAATATTTTTATCTTACGTTAAGAGTCATTCACTGCTTCCCACTGGTGTTTGCCATAAAACCAAGAAAAAGTGAGGTTGTTTAAGCACTGTCTAGTCTCAGAGACTGCGAATGGATGTCCATCCAGTTTTACTGCAGTCTGGTGTAGTCTTTCTTGATGCAACACGCACGTTTAGCCGTCTACAAATTCCATAGATGTTTTTAGTAAAAGTGGGAGGTTGTGCTACCAAAGGAGAACATGAGCCAACGATGTTCTATTATCCATATCCTATTAAAGGTCAGACAGAGCTCTTACCTCAGTGCTATAATGTGACCAGAAACTTAATTGAAAATATACAAAAAGGTTATTAATAAAGAGATGAAGCCGTAGTAAATTTAATATAGCTCACAGAAGGACTTTTGCTAGAAAGAGAAGGTTATATAGATAGATAGATAGGCCTTTAATTAAGGTGTATTGCTGGGTTAAGTGTAAATTTTCCAAGCAAGCATGAAGATAGAAAACTGGTAATTGCTTCCAATTTATATTATAAAAATCAGTCATATTCATTTTACTTCCTATGACAGCCTTACTCAATTCTAAGGTTCATTCACTTAATTGGAAGGGAGAATTCTTTGAGTAAAAACATAAGGAATTGAAGAAAGAGACAGACAGATTACAAGAATTGAACGAACAGCACTTTAAATGAAATCATTAAACTCCCTCATCCAAGATTCTCAATAGATTCATGTTTGCTGTCCTCAAGGGATATTTATTATCAAAGCTGAGTAGGAAAAGATTGGAAATTATATCAGAAAAAAGTCTCTAATGGTCTTCTTGAAAATTGAATCTGAAGAACTCCCTGTTTCTATTACTATCATAATTTTTCCATGTCTCAGAATTAGCGTAGACTAGAAACTCAAATATTTCTCTCACTGAGACCTCTTGCAACAATGGTATAACTTGGTCAAGTGTAACCAAAAGGTACACATGCACACAAACTTAATTTGCTTCAACCATATTCTTGTCTTTTACTTGTTCACAACAGAGAGTTAAAGGAGGGAGTATGTTCAAAGAGAGCATTGCTGTACGTATTCATACAATTCTCTTTGCATAAATCAGCCTCAGAAAAAAAGCCTTACGAAAGCAATGAGTCTTTGTGGGTTTGGGAGTTATCCAGTTAGTGATAAGGAAACAATATGTGGTGGCTTAAATGGCAAATAACAAGCCAAGTAATGATAAGAGCTAACATTTAAAAGTAATAGTCCTGGAGAATACAAGCAATTCACAAGACTAAATAGCAGAATCACTTGTTGACTACTATTGAATAATGAATCTATATCTCTTTTGCAGGAAAACTGCCTTAAAAAAGAAGATTAAGTTTTGAGGGGGATTGTTCAGTTTTTCAATATGAATATTCACACAGCTTCAGTGATATCTAGATAACTGCCTGCTCTCCTTCCCCTGATGAAGACCAACACAGGACAGCTGTTTCCACATTTACTGTTACTGGATAAGAGGTATATTCTGTAATTATAATCAACCAAGGTGCACTGAATTTTAATCTCCCAATGCATAAATCAAAATAAGAGCATCATGAATACATTCCTGGCATGGGCAAGTGGGTTCTGCTACAGACAAATGCATCAGCAGTACTATGCCCAAGTTTTTCTGGGACCCATTTAAGCAACCACTTGAAAAGCATCCACAGCAGAAAGAGGACCATAAGAGTGGGAAAAGCTGAGGCAAAAACAATGATAAGTAGCACAGAGCTATATCTTTCCCTGTCAGAAGTCAAATGATGTTCAAGGAATTACTCTACGGATGGTTTAGGTCTACGTCTCTGGTTTCTGGCGGGAAGTGACAAGGGATATTACTCCATCAATGGATAYAAAGAGAAGGTTACAATGTCCTGATGCTAATCGTTCAGCAAACATAAAATAATCATGTTGCGAAAATATTTCTTTCAATTTTCAAAGYGATGAGCAAGCTTTAACTAATTACACAGCAAGGTTAGAGTAATTAAAAGCTCAGATGTTAGGCTGCTAACAGGAACAGAATAATAGATTGAATGAATTCTCTTTAAACAATTCAAGACTAGAAGAAAACACCAAAACGTTCCTATGTTTACATGAAAGGAAAGAGGTCTCAATACGTCAAGAACATTAAAGCTAGTAACAATAAATTTTTATCTGTCAGCGGGAAGGGAAGATAGAGCTCCAGAAAGCCCAGGGAGGATTAGGGAGAACAGTAGACAATTGACAGTGAAACAGAGACAAAGCTGGGAACATAACTATAAAGTGCTTGAGGAAATCCCTAAATCCATTGGTATTAAAGCATTTACAGTGACTTTTCAATTTTGTGGCCAGCCTCACTATCAGGAGAGTTCTGTCATTTATGACAGTGGAAACAGGATCAGATCTTAAAGTCAGTAACTTAAAAAAGCTTTAGTGAGGTTTGAAGTTATTTCATGAAACACACTTACAGAATAGCTACTAGTAGGCCTTAATTGTGAATACAGAAATAATTCAAAGCAAGGTAAGATACAGTGTGAAACCGAAGCATTTCAGCTGCTGGGCAGGGAGTCGTGCAATCAGAGTTCAGTGATACCTTACGACAGCAGCAAGGCTTTCCCCATCCTTTGCTTCTGCCCCTCTGCTATGCTTGCCACCCATTCATGTGGCAAGACAACTGCTTGTTGGAACCACATGGAGAACTGGATTACTGAAATAACCCAAGTAAAAAAAAAATCCAAATAAAAATCAGAGGGGTTGTCTGTTTTCTTTAGCCCAGATAATTTCCATGATCTAATTTAAAGCACACCTCCACACACAGTTGGACTGGCACCAAGAGGAGACAGTAACCTGCAGCATGAGGGCAGAAATGAACTTCCAAGAGTAGAAGGAACTTCTTAAAGTGGCTTTATTGCTTCGCTTTTGTTTTCAGTAAACGTAAAATAAGCCGCCTTCAGGAAAAGAGAAGTAAGCTAACTTCCACTTTCCAAGGGTAAAAGCGAGCATCCAGGCAGTTATCACAGACTTGCTGAAACGTTGTGCGTTCACACCCTACCTTACTCTTCTCACTAACTCTGAGAGGGACAGAGCAAGCACATTCATTTGGCACTGAAAATCAGTTCTGATAAACCTCCACATTTGCTAAGAATTAAGCCCTAAAAAGAACTTCTCTGGTATCTGAAATAGAGTAAGATGTGAAAGACCAGCAAAAGCTGAAGAAATACAATGGAAACTCCCTTTGCTTTCAGTAATTACAGGGTCTAGATAAAGCGTAAGAAGGAGGGAAAGGGACTGTTATTTCAGGGAAAAAATATCCAGGGTTCTTGCCCAGAGGGACAGACCCAGCCATTCTTAACTGGAAGTACCCCCTGTCCCACTCTGTACCAGTTTCTGCTTCTGCCAACAACGTAAGAGTTCTTAAATTACATCTCTATTGTGCAGTAGTTCTAAAAGGATGCAGCGTACGTAGAAAAATAGCTTAAGATCAGCTTCCTCCCTCCCTCTTCTGCATATGACACCGCTTTTACTTAATCCTTTTGCTTGTTCATGCGCTCTGAAACAACCGTGAAGCTTTGCATCCCAACGCTCAGGCAGACACAAGGAGGTACTGCCCACCCATCTGGTCCAGTCAACGTCTCTCAACATCCTTCACTCATCCCTTCTCCTGCCACCTCTGTATCTTTGTGCCTTTTCATTTGGATCTTTCTCTTTAATTTTTAAACCTCTACTTTTTTCCGCGTGCAAAGTCTTTACTAGTATGGGRTAGGACCTTCTTCTCTAAAGCCCTCTGAAAAGCAGCTTTCCTTCATGAAGCAAAAGTCACCCAATTCACCAATATGCTGCATTTCTTTTTAAAGAGGGGTGAACTCATTGCTCTCTAAGTAGTTCCATGAGCACCGGGACAAAAGAAACCTACTTCCCACTCTGCCTTTACCATGTGGACTCTGATATAGGGGTTGTGTTTGCATTTCCCTCTTAAGGGACATTAAGACCTCTTATCCTTTAATTGGCCAGCTATTTGCACAAAATCTATAGGAACTTTATGTATTTGACCTCTACTTCCCAGTCAAATTTGGTTAGTATCAGCCAAAATCATCAAGGATTACTAGAAAGGGAATAACAGACTGCCACATACATACGGGTCATGAGTCTTGTTTCCTTAGAAAACTTGGCTAAAATAATCCTGGCAGCACTTACCTTTTTTCAAGGACAGTCTTCATGAACAAAGATAKGATGTTGAAATACCTTTCTAACCATTCAGGTATCATTCCATGTTATACATTCTTTTTCAAGAAAGCCGAGCGTAGTAACTAAAGCAAGATAAAAAGAAAATTTGGCAAAGAACAAAACAGCAACAAGGCACTGTTGCCTGAAATAAGGATACAACCCACGAAAAGCTTGGTTCTCCTTCCTGACACATCTTTCTCTTTGAGTGTGGAGTTTTGATAGATTAATTTCTCATTTCAGAAGTTACAGTATATCTCACATTTTTTTTACCAGTCCTGTTCATAAAATGATTTTCCAGATTTCTCATTCTACTATAGGAAGAAAAAMGTTTCCAAAATCAAGTATTACTCAACAATAAGCAAATAATGTGGAATATTTTTGAAATATGGTAATAAATTTTAAAATCTGGTCTTTGTTAGGGCCCAGCCCAAAGCCCTGTAATGTCTGTGGAAAGACTTCAATCAGACTTGATCAGTCTATTAGTTCAGACTGAAATGTTGATAGTGCAAAGTGAAATAACTCGGGGCTTCACTTAGCCTTTTCACAAACAAGCGTCAGCAACATCAATGGGCATTACACATGTGCAGGTGTGGGCAAAACACAAGTATACCATCTACATCAAGTCCTCAGCTTATGTAGCAAATGTTATCCCTAGGACAACATATCCAGCATACTGTCAGTCAGCCCAATTGATTTTTTTCCCGAATAACAATCATCTGCAAGCACCAGGATGCCAAACATCACTGAGTGATACAACAGCAGGAATAGGCCCAAAATGCAAGCTGAAATCAGGGCCAGATCCGCCCCTTCCCCTTGCTGTCTAGCTCTGCCGATCCCTTCACTTTTCAAATCATGGGGTTTATTCCAGAATTATATATTTATCAATCATCTGAAAAAAAAGCTGTCCCCTGAGCCCTTCCATTTTGGTCTGCTTCAGCCCTTACTACCCCAGCTATATTTCACCTCTACTACTTTTTCTCCTAGGATCCAAGGAGGGATAAGTGTGGCCATCAGAAAGAAAGCCTTAAAAAAAGTTTGCAGATGACACCAAGCTGAGTGGTGCGGTCGACACGCCTGAGGGACGGGATGCCATCCAGAGGGACCTGGACAAGCTGAGGAAGTGGGCCCGTGTGAACTTCATGAGGTTCAACAAGACCAAGTGCAAGGTCCTGCACCTGGGTGGGGGCAACCCCTGGTATCAACACAGGCTGGGGGATGAAGGGATTGAGAGCAGCCCTGCCGAGAAGGACTTGGGGGTACTGGTGGATGAAAAGCTGGACATGAGCTGGCAATGTGCGCTCGCAGCCCAGAAGGCCAACCGTGTCCTGGGCTGCATCAGAAGCAGCGTGGCCAGCAGGTCGAGGGAGGKGATTCTGCCCCTCTACTCTGCGCTGGTGAGACCCCACCTGCAGTACTGCGTCCAGCTCTGGGGCCCTCAGCACAAGAAAGACACGGACCTGTTGGAGCGGGTCCAGAGGAGGGCCACAAAAATGACCGGGGAATGGAACACCTCTGCTATGAAGGAAGGCTGAGAGAGTTGGGGTTGTTCAGCCTGGAGAAGAGAAGGGTGCAGGGAGACCTTATTGCAAGGTTGCTGAACAACCCCAACTAGGCCTTCTGGAAACACTCAAGGTCAGGTTGGAYGGGGCTCTGAGCAACCTGGTCTAGTTGAAGATGTCCCTGCCCACGGCAGGGGGGTTGGACTAGGTGACTTTTAAAGGTCCCTTCCAACTCAAACCATTCTATGATTCTGTGATAAAACAGCCTTAGTCTTCATGGTCCACAAGCTGTTTTAGGTAAAGGAGATCATGTTCAGCTCTTAAGTATGTGGGGGTGTGTATGTGTATGTGTGTGTATATATATATATAAAAAATCATAGAATAGTTTGGGTTGGAAGGGCCGTAATGCTATTTCCTAAACTTCTAGCCCTGTTAATATTAGAATGATATGAAACTGAAAGGCAGGAGTGATTTATACGGTCACCACCATGCTAAAAGATAACACTATGTAAGTGGTCGTACGCTCTCACGGACAGTACACAGGGCTGGAGTCCAGAAGCCTGAGCTCATCCTGCCACTGACATCCAGTTCAACCTTAGGCAAATTATACAGCTTGATCCTAGACCTATTGAAGTCATTGGCAAAGGTCTGTTTGACGTAACAGTACAGGATCAGGTCCTGCTTCTCTCCTCTTCTTTTGTTGCAAGGTGTCTCTAGGGAGAAAGTGTGTGAAGTGTTTCAAAGATTTAAAGTACTATAGTTGTCATCCTGCAATTCTTATTCATGCCTGATAATTTTTACTTGTGGGAGTAGGCCCGTTGGCTCCACAGTCGTCATTATTTGTAACATTTCTGGTATTATTCATAACACAGCTAGTTTTGTGGCATATTTTTTATTAATTTTAGAAGTAGAACATTTTTAGCAGCACGCTTTACATATTCAATAGATGCATGATATAATTAACCAAAGAAATGTCGTAAGAAACACAAAGGAAATATTCTTCTTATTACATTCAATATTTAATTGCCCAGTTACTCTCAAGTCAAACCTTCTGCTGTTCAGAGGGAGTTTCACAGATCACTTACATTGTTTCGTGGGGTCTTTTTAGCAAGTCTAAGTCAGGACTCATTTTTCTTAGTTTTAGAGGTTTATTGTATCAAAATGAAAAAAGCAAAATCACACCTCAGGTGAGGCTGTAGCATTAGTAGCTTACCCTCAATTCTGCCAACACCTTGTAGGGATTTTTTTTAGTCTATCAAACACAAGTTTGCAAATCTTGGCCCAAATTACATCTACATGATGGAAATTTCAGCAGCCCTATAATGCTGCTGGGGTTTGTAGATCCTTCTCTGGATCCTCAAAGAGAAGTAAAATAAAGTGGGTCCAGAACACACATATGGATTTGGCCAAGTTTGCCAAAGTTTAATTTTATGACTGAGTGGCCCGATTCTTTTCCCTTCACTATCCTAATAGTTGGAATTGCTCGTTCTCTCATCTGTCATCCATTCTGTGGTGTTGTTGCTACAGAATGAAGCAAATGTCTTCCTCTAGGAAAGGGCCTTACAGGGCAGAGATTCACAAAGTGGTCCATAGATTAGATGCCTCCCTTTTTTCCACCCCAAAAGGAGTGGTAATGAGCCAAAAGCTGCTACAAGTGCCACCTATAAAGGAAAAGAAAGCTCCTAAGACACTTTCAGTACATGGGCATGTCTGGAACAAGGTTAAGTGAAAAATTGCTAGCATCCACAGTATACCTGCAAAGCAGGAGCAGATGCTCTATCCCACATCCGTGTATCTGTCAATGCCAGTATGACTTTCCAGGACCAGTTATGTCTGGTTGATTATATAGAGTTTAGACAATTCCCCTGATTGTTTTCATACAAGTCAGACTTTGGCCTTATAAACAGTGTTCTCTTTTATTAAATATGGTCCTTTGCACATGGCAATGTATTAGTGCTAGTCTTTATGTTACCTAACTTTAGCTGTCTAACATGAACCAGCAATACTAAACTACCCACCCCAGATTCTCTACATATTTTATAGAGTATTAGGAAGTGGTATTAGGAAGCGACTTCAAAGGGCAATTCATTTCAGCCCAGCAGAACAAAGACAGACAGGATGAGTCACCATTTCAGAGTACCTACTTGTCCCCATTGACAACAGATCAAGAGTTGGATGACTTGCTTAGACTGAATGCTTAACTTCCTGTCCTGGTTTTGGCTGGGATAGAGTTAATTTTCTTCCTAGTAGCTGGTATAGTGCTGTGTTTTGGATTTAGTATGAGAATAATGTTGATAACACACTGATGTTTTAGTTGTTGCTAAGTAGTGCTTACACTAGTCAAGGACTTTTCAGCTTCCCATGCTCTGCCAACGAGGAGGTGCACAAGAAGCTGGGAGGGAGCATAGCCAGGACAGCTGACACAAACTGGCCAAAGGGATATTCCATACCATATGACGTCATGCTCAGCATATAAGCTGGGGGGAGTTGGCCGGGGGGRCAGTGATAGCTGCTCGGGGACTGGCTGGATGTCGGTCAGCGGGTGGTGAGCGGTTGCATCACTTGCTTTTCCTGGGTTTTGTTCCTCTCTCTCTCTTTTGTTGTTTTCCTTTTCATTACAATTTGTTGTTGTTGTTACTATTATTATTATTATTATATTTTATTTTATTTCAATTGTTAAACTGTTCTTATCTCAACCCACGAGTTTTCTTACTTTTGCTCTTCCGACTCTCTCCCCCATCCCACCAGGGGCGGGGAGGGTAAGCGAGCGGCTGTGTGGTGCTTGGTTGCCAACTGGGATTAAACCACAACACTTCAGATGGCTTAAGTTAAGTGAAATGAATCCCACTCAGATTTTTATTCAACATCAAATTCTGCTGCTTCCCACAACCTGAATTATTTTAGTCATCAGGTGCCTTACTCACTGCTTTTTGCTGTTTTGTTCAAGAAGCTGATTTATGGAGTAAAAAGCCTTTCCTAGAAATGAAAAGGAAAATGCTTCTTGCATTTTTAACTTTGCCTCTGTTAGCCAAGTACTTCCTGCAGTATGGCAAGGTGTGGGTGTGGTGAACTCTTTGTGCGTAATAGATGCCAGTGATGCTGAAGCCAGGGAGTAGGAGATAATTTTCAAAAGCTGCCTGGCAAGCAGTTGGTCAACAGGGTGTCAGAAGAACACAGAAATTGTCTGGCTTGGCAGCCAGAGCTGTGTTGGTTGGTGGACTAGAAATCAGCACTTTCCAGAGGGCACAATGGAAGTAGATATCCCAATCCTATGGAACCTCAGCAGCAGCTGGGGGTGTCTGATTTCCTCACAGTCCTCTGAAAACCCGAGTGTTGGATTTTAAAGACACAGCTAATGGATCTCCTGGTGACTCAACATGAGTCAGTCCAATTAAGAACTGAATCAAGCTCTCCAAATATTCCCATGAAGCTCTTCCTCTGAAGACTTCAAAGTGCATTACGAAGATTCAAAGTGCTAACAAGTAGGATAATCCAATGATGATATCAATTCTGGCATGACGCACTTCCCATGTGACCAGGGACAGGTCCATTTAGAGGCACACTTATTACAGACATTTAGAAGCCACACAGAGATTTGGACTGAAATACAATAAAGATTGCATCTTGACAATCTTCTCTGCAGAATTCTATAAACTGGTTGTAAAATTTTATAGAAAGAGCATTCCACTAACTACTGCACTCTGGGGGCTTTCCTATAATAAATACCTGTCCTGCTCCATTTTGGAACATAAACTGAGCTTTACTGCTCAGCCAGATCTATTGTCTGAACCATGTAGCCCTAAAATCATGATTTTGCTGTCAACCTCCTGTTTGCCTGAGGAGAAAATAAATAAAAGGCAAAGCTGAACAGAACCATGTTATGTATTTGTTTAACCCTTCCTTGATGGAGCTACAAAATACATGCATTAATATCACACAAAATAGCTGTACAGTTTTTAGGACTCATCTAGTTCCTTCAGAGGACGACGATGAAACCACACACTGGTTTCATTTTGGTGAAGGTGCTGACTGGATTCTCAGAAGTTAATACTGGGCCAGCCCTACAAAATAACAAATAGTTTTTTGAAAGCAGTGATTGTAGGAGCAGCTGAGCACGTTCACCAGCATTGCTGCTGCTGTCACAATGGAAATGTTGGGGGCCTAATATTGAACCCACTGAAATMAACAGGAAAGCTGCTACAAGCACCAACAATCCTTGGACTGAGCCCTTATGCAAGTGCTCTTTGTTGCAAAAGATGATAGCGCAAATCAAATTTGAGAAACATTTTATTGGCAGCAGACAGTATGTCTGTCCTATGCATTGTGTTGATAAAGTATGTAAGTCATCACTGCAAACACTTGCACAATATCTAGACAGTATGATATGCTTAAACCACCTTAATTGCAGAGTGGTATACCAAAAGTTAGCAGCWGAGTTGCAGTGGCACCTCAGTGCAGCAAGAATGGATCAAGATCCTATAGCTCCAGGTACCACACAAAAACATCCAGATGACCTCAGATAGTCCCTGAAAATCCTGGCCATCCTTGTTCTACCTATGGGTCCCCTGGTTTGAGAGGTGTTCTTCTGTGAACTAGCATTTGGAGCAGAAGACTGCCAGCATTGGCCTTGTTCTCATGTCCCTATCACACAACCAAAACCACCGCTGGCACTATCTGCCTTCCCTGCTTACAGCTTTCACAGAGATTATATCTAAACTCTAAACTGGGAAGGACCAGGGTACAGGTTTGATCCATGAGCTCCCAAATTGTGTAACCGTTAGGACGCTCCCTGGCATGGCACTGGCCTCTCCCAGCTCCCGCTCTCCCAGACGATGCCTGGGCACACTTGGGAGACAGCAAAGGCCAAGGACTGTTCCCAGGAGACAGTCTGGATGAGGCCACCTGTTTGGGATGCAGGAATGGGGGGAAAGAGTTGAATCATGTGGATATGAGTCATGATACGCTACTTTGTGTTTGGGTTATTTTATTTTCTAGCCATAGCCAGAGAGACTAGGGAATGAATGGTCACTCTTCCTGAGGCACTGAACTACTCTTCCTGAAAAAAAGTTGCTTACTGAAAATAGCACTTTGGTGAGAACATGCAAAGAGAAAGCTCACTGCTTTTGACTAGGTTCGCCCTGTGCTGTGGCTAAGCTGAGGACTGCAGTCTCTCGGGCTGCCATCCAGCTGGATTCAGCAGCAATCCATTCACTAGAAAAAGTAGAAAAAGAAACAGGAAAAAACTATATGAGGTTTCCATGGCTACTGGCCTGTAAACTTTCTTCTGACCATTATCACAAATTTTGCCATCCAAACAAGCAACAGATGTCAGAAATAATGTTTGGTTTTAGTGAGCATTCATTTCAGATACATCACAGGGAAAGGTACTGCCTTTGAGCCCAAGCAAGCGGCACATTTTCATCTGTGGGCAAAATACAAAGCATAGACATCCAGACTTCTAAATGCTGTCCCTAGAGCTCCTCTTCAGTAATATTTCCCAATTATGTTGTTGAACTTCTAGATTTCATATTCTTTTGTGATGGTTATTGAAAATAACAGGTCAAGAGTAACACCGCATAAGGCCTTCTGAAGGACTAACATATATTAAAAACTACAGCATTTTGTAGAGAAATGGCACAAACTTTGACTTTAATGTTCTAGAACAATGAAGAGAGGACAGAAATAAAAGCCATGTAATCAGTTCCTCTTATCAGTGATGCTGGACTGTAGAGCAGATTATCCTGTATTCTTTTATGATATATTCAAGAGCAACAGGTGGAAGTACAAGTGGTGTTTCTCCTTCATTCCCCTGTGTGCCTGGTCAGCTTATCACTATTATTCAGATAACATAAAATACAGCTTAAAAGGAAAAACTTTCAAAATTTTCATTAACCACTAACCCTCTACTTGCTTTCCTATTATTCTATTTCATCCTACTTCCCTATTACGGCCCCCACACCCTGGTCCACTTTTTGGAATAAAACCTGGATTCTGCATTTGCTACAGAGCCTTCTTCCCTCACTTCCCTGGTTTAGACAAGTTCATTTCTTTAACAGACAGGCAGCGTTTACAAGTTTTAGGACTGAAAGGCTCTATAGAGAATTTCATATCTCTGCCCAAATTTCAAGCATGTAGTCTAAGGACTTTGCTAAACCAGAATCTCAGGGCTGTTGATTTACTGTTCTTGTAACTCAGACTTTTTGGCCAAAGTATAATAGATCAAAAAACCCAGAGAGTTTCCTTAGATACCTTTGCTGGCTAAACAGTCTGCACGAACCACAAGCTACTCAATAGTTAATAATACCAAGCTTCTCCCCCCAACACTTGGTTTGAAAGGACTACAAGCTCTGAGTCATTGCACAGTTGATTTGAGCTTAACCCTAATAGCTCTGTTATGTTGTGGCTTATTCTTAAATCTTCTTGGAAGCAGGAGAGTGTCAACAATAAACTTTTAAGGTTTAACACTCTTAACACCAGGTAAACTGCTTTATCTCAATTAAAAGTATCAGTAGTGTCCTTTCCACTACATCACAGAGCTGTAAAGTAATGCTGGAGCAAAAGCATGTGCCTGCTGGTATACGCCTGAAGAGGTTCTGGAAATTAATTCTGCTTTGCAGAACTATTCCAGTTATTCATGTGACTCAGCGGCTGAGACCGGGATCTTCCTGCACTCACATGGTGACGTGCTGATTCAGGCTGGTTCAGCAGCGCGGGATAGAGACACCTTATCAAAAGAAAAGCCCTCCTTGGGACAGGCTCTCCCAGCAGCTGAAAAGGAAATTTCCGTTGCGCTATCTGCACTAGTCCGGTGGGGCAAGATTAGCAAGTTATTATTAGATCTGGATGATTCTCTTTACTCTGGGTAAGAAGGGAATCATTCTTTTCAACCAATAAAATATTTCTTAGCACTGCTGCTGTGATGTCTGCCCAGATGTGATCTCAGGGCTAAAGGCTAGCACTGTGTCAAAGGAAGACAGTACTCTGCACCTCTGCTTTCAGAGTTATACCTAAGAGTGTTTCAGCCACACTCGGTATTCAAGTTTTATTTATAAATGTTTTAGAAAGGATTAATACCTGGCTAACCCTTGTTATACGCACGTTGCAGGCAGGAACAGTAGGTTGTAAGTCATTCATCAGCACCCCCTAGACTTCTTCAACTTTGTATGGAATGACTGATCGAGACATTCATAATAGATTAACCCTTTATAAACCAATTGCAAATAGTATCTTGACCAACAGGGCACTCATCAGCCCCGTTATGCACAGCAGATAGGAATTATCTGATTACATGCAGGCATCTAGGATGGAAACCTGAGCCCCTGAGCCAGTCACTTCACACTCTCTCTGTGGGTAACACAGTCAAAGGAGTGAGTTGAGTCCTCCAAAAGTAAACATCTAAAATAGGTCTATCAAATGGTAGCCAAAGCATTTTAAGTGACCTGTCCAGGATCTTACAAAACAGACTGTGGCAGATCAAGAACAAGACTCACATCTCCTAATTCCTGTCCTTATTCTCAGCCCACAAGACCACAGCTGCCCTGTAATCACATAATCATAATTCTGCAATTCTTCAGTGGAGCTGTGAATGCATTTAATCAAGAGTCTTAAATCTGCCAGCTCCAGAAAAACAGACTTCCTTTAATATTATGCACAATCTAGTATTTTTGTGGGAGCAGCCAGTGTAGTCAATGTAATCTCAGCCACCTAAACATTACAGTATACCGAAGTACCTGGTGAAGTGCGGCGGTTACACCTCACACCGAGTACTATGTTTTCACAGTTCATCCTGATACAAATAGCAATTACAAAGTATTTTTGCAACATATTGTACCAATTGCAATACCAAAGTATTGCTTCCTCTACCTACTGTTCATCCGCAGCCTCCCTCCCCTGACCTTACAGTTGGATTTTCTCTTTCAAGAGACATTATTTTCTGTCTGCTCTGCTGCTACTTCTCCCACAACAAATGGCACATTCAAAATATAGGGGAAACAGTATACTTAACCCCTCCAATGGGTAAAAGAATAATGACAGCAGCCCATGATACATATGTGAATTTAAAAGAAGCCACCTGCTGACGCAGGCTTTAGTGGGTATCAATGGATTGGAGAAGAAGGAGATACTGTCTATAAAACTGAAAACAAGGCTGTCCATAATGGAAAGGAATGGAAAGGAAAAGGAAAAGGAAAAGGAAAAGGAAAAGGAAAAGGAAAAGGAAAAGGAAAAATCTAAAACTATCTCAGGATGTTCTCCCTTTCCACCCTGAAGATCTGAAAGACTTCTTAATTACTTGCCAGACTACAGCTGTTGATGTAGGTACAGCCTCTCACAACTGCCTCCAGTCCATAAAGCTGTAAATTCCTACCAAAAAGAGAACTTAAACATTTTTATCTAACTTGAAAAACTTAAACACCAGGTACTCAGAGACACAGATCCATGTGGTATTTGAGGGTTAAAAAACAGAGGAAAACTGTAGCCTGGGAAAATTAGGGGCTTTCCATTCCCGGTGTAATGAAACGACAGATTTAAAGTTCAGAGTGAGAAAAGTCATTGAAAGGAATTAGATTTCAAGCTTCCTGAGACATACAGGCTTTGTTTTTCAAGGCTATTGATAAATCTATCAGTCTCCCGATTACTGTCCCCCCACCCCCTGAAAAACCCTCTAAAAAGGGAATTTGCTGCRTTAATTGGAAGGAAAAGGGTTTAAAGAATATCCACTGTAAGGTCTCTCTGAAGAAGGAAAGTCCCTGGAGGCAAAACAATAATTGGTTTTGACCTTCCGCAGTTAAGGAGGCGTTGGTAAAGACGAGACTTAAACACAGCCTGACAACTGTGAGTTCCAATCAAATTCAGAAAGAGACGGAAATTGGATAAGCAAATTCCTTTTTGTTCATGACCCCGGTCCCGCTTTCCTTTCCCCCTGCAGCATGACACATCAGAATCTTTCCTGCCTACCATAAATCACTCGCAAGACAGCAGTAGCCTTTGAATAGCTGTCTTATATTACGTTCATATCTTCCAGACAAGCAGTATTAGCAGTCCCCTGTCTACTCTGGAACAGCAAACACGTTAAGCGCAGTACAAAGGCTAGCTGCAGCAAGGAAGGAAGCAGTGTGATTTCATTGCTGTTTTCAGCACGGTGTAAATTCCCTCTCAGAGTTTGGAAGAACTCTTCACATTAGCACTAGTAGCTGCTTGCCAATTTAACGAAATTTGGTTTTGAATGCAGAAACCCACAATCCTCATTCTGTCAGAAGCTGCAGCTGACAAAATGCTTTCCTTTTTGTAAATGTGAGCTCGTAGAGGATGCTCTTTGCCATTCTCCACCACTGCTCTGGAAAACGTAATGTTTCCTGTGTTACCTTCCGCATGGCAAGTGCACCTTGTCTCAGTGTCCCTGTAAACTCCTGGCAGCAGCTGGAGGCACCTACATGCTTCCCACAGCTTGTGCCTGTCAATACTCATCATCACCGCGCAGCACAGCCATGCTGGCCAAGCGTCCTTCAGCTTGGCAAGGCCTACTCAGGCTCCTCGTATTATTTGTTACCTACAAACTCCACCGCTTTTAGGTGAATCAGAGAACTTGAAACTCGTTTTTCTGTTTTAAGGACATCTGAAGTTAATAATGCCTCCAAGGCCAACAGAACAAAGTTTTTTCTTACAATGGCCCTGAATGCAAACCTACAATTGAATGTCGTTATACTTTAAAAAATAAGAGAAAAGAGAAATGGCAAAGACTCACAACACAAAGACTGTTGAGCAAATAAAAACGCATGAACTAATGGTGAATTTTTCCACCTTAAATAGCCAGCCAATTTGAGATGGTCACCACTGAAACCCGACTCATGTAATTTGCAGATATGACTCACAAAGGTTGGAGGTCCAAAAGCAATAAGAGCACAGCTTGGAGAGATATCAAGACTTTGGAGACAAAAATTAGTTATTTTTAGGGTCTGATGAGACAGAAGTGAAAGTGTAAGTGGTCTACAATAAGGTAAGTGTGACGTCCAGGTATTTTCGCAAAGTTGAAATGGTTTCACTTTCTCCTGGAAAGGAGCTGAAAGCTGGGAATGGCTTCATACGGATAGGGTTACACGAGTTACGAGCAGTAGGACTGTCCCAGAATGCCAGCTCCACATGCTTTAACCTTTTCTCAAGTTTTGGGCAAAGTTGCTTCTTACACGTGCCTCCTGCAGCTGAACCTAAGCCCTGTTACCATTAGCCATGGCTCTTCCAGTTTTTAGGTGTCATGACAGCTGACTCCTGCTGAGTCTATGGAAAGGACTCAGTCCCAGAAGCACACCCTTGCTCTTTTAGGCCAGAAGTGCCCRAAGAGTCAATGTGACATTCAGAGTCTGACAGCAAAGCAGAATATCCTGACAGTATCCAAGCCATGCTGCAGCTGCTGCAAGTCAGCAATGCTTAGACTCTGACCCGGCACCTTATGTGCTCTCTGGGACCAGGGGCATTTGGCCCAAGCCTAGTCCCAGCAAGTAGCAAACAACCAGTACACAAAGTGCAACCGCAACTGATCTTTGGAAGGACCAGATTTGGAACACATTTCAGAATCACAGATCTCTACCATTTGTGTCCTCCAAGTCTCTGCTACCAAGATGCTTCCCAGCCTTGAGTCCTACCCTGTCTCATTCCTATTTAAAAAGATTTGGTTAATTCACTTTGATTTGGGGAACTCTAGCAACTGACGACTCCTTGCTCTGAATTTCATTCCACAGACTCAGACTTCTACAGTGCACTGCTCCCAGTTTTTCTCTCCTGTCCTGAGGAAGTATTATGGACTATGACCAGGAGGCACAAATCAGGAGAAGAATGAATCCTCGTCTATAATAATGTTCAAGCTGTATGTAGGCAATGGGAATTAATAAAACTGGAACAGGCTTAGCACTGGCACTTTATGTAGGACAATACGTACCTCCTGAGCTGGGTCATGTACTTAACACGTCCTTGCTGAAGTGCCAACCTTGCAGAGGAATGCTGACACTTACAGGGGTGCTGCTATGTACTACAGTAGTGTAGAGGCTTCTGCAAAGAGCCAGCAAGGCAGGTTAGCTGGGAGCATATAAAAAAATCTATAAATAACATTCTATAAACAAGGTTCCATAAAAGACCTAAAAATACCAAGAAGGCAGTTTGTCAGTTGTTGGGGTTTTTTCAGTTATTTTATTTATTTATGGAGTTCTACTGAATGGGAATGAAGCTTTAGAGCCAGGTAAGAAAAGAGAAAAACCTAACATTCAAACTGCAAATGCTGTGTGCCTTTAACACCCCTAGAAATCAAAGGTGCTGAGTTCCCATCACAGTGGCACAACCTAGCCTAAAACCATGGTCCAACACCACTGTTGACTATTTACAGTTGTCATTCGACACTTCCTCAGTGTTCAGAAATGATGATCCTTGATCCCAAGAAGTCTCAATTTAAGTAGCAAGGAATTCTTGCAACTTTTTTTGTTTCTGCTTCTTGTTTTTAGTTTTCATGTTTTAATTTTTTATGTTTTGTAGCACTTGATAATGAAACAACAGGCTTCAGCCATTGATCTCAAAATAGTTTGAAAAAACCCCACACAGTTTTCAGAAGACAAACCAGAGTCTTAGCACACTGAAGCAATTTACTCGAGCCCAGTCTCTGCTGTCATCAGCAAGGCCATAGTGACTCCTCCATCTTCTCCTATTTTCAACATTATGAGTTGCAAGAAGGGGAGCCCATGATGGCACGGGTGACATCAGGGCAGGAAATAAGCCAAAACAAGTGTCTTAAGGGTTACTTCTTACACAGCAGCAGGGTAGAGTTTTCTATCATGATCCTTTAGCTCTCCCCGTTAAGTGCTGTAGCGGTTTCTGTTAAGAGGAGGTCAGATGAGGACCCGAGTCAGACAATTTTCACATACTGTTCCAGCATAAGGCCATAGGAGAGAGCCCAGCAGAACCTTGCCTTCTGCATGGCACCTCAAGTTTGAGATCTCCTCGATTATCCATACGCAGCTGTTCCGGGAAAACACGCCATACTGCTGGGGTGCGAGCATGTCTGCAGAGTCACACCATGGCACAGAGGCGGCTCTCTTGATTTGGAGGGCACTTTGCCCCGCATATCCTTTTAGGTCATTACATTTGTTTTCAAGGTCTCTTGAATCCCTCAAATGTATGTTTTAAAGATCATCAAGGCAGAAGCTGCCATGCTTTCAGTGACACCTCTGTCGAATTACGCTCTCCTCTACAAGGGGGGCAACCCAGCTTTCCCCTGTCCAGACATCCATGCTATGAGAATGACACACCGCCAGTCACACTGTTCACACCAACTGTGGCAGTAAACTTTATTTCAACTTTGACATTTAGTTCCTGTACAGTGACTCATGACCGCCTATGATGCTCCGTTTAGGGATGCAAGACTCAAAAGCCAATGCCGAAAAAAAATCAGCAAGCTACAGAAATCAGAAAGAAGCATTTGCTGAAACGAGGCACCTCATCATTTTTATATACTGCAGGGAGAAAACAACAGATGAGGACAAGTTCCAGTTGCTATATCTTTTTGCAGAGAGAAGCTGGCAATTTATATTTAAAGTACGCTTTACTAAGTGTACCTTTACCTAGTGTACTTTTTAGAAACAGCCTACCAGTCAATTGTGTCACCAAAACCATTTAGCTTAACGAAACCATCAGGTCTTCCAGTTTCCAGAGTTTTAGAAAAAAATGGGACCACAAAGTCGTTTTAGAGTGCACTGAATAAAACTATAAGGAATACCACATGCATTCCTTATCTTGTTCAGCCTATTTATAATCCTTAACTGACTTAGAGCTCCTAAGAGAAACTTGAGCGATGAATGACAATTTGTGTCCCTTCTGACCAGGTCTGAGGTTTCTCAGGGGAGGTGGTAGGTGACAGCAGTGAACATATTCTGTTTCTGAAGGAACAGTGAAGCATGTGGGTACGGGGCTCTTTCGTCGTCCCGAGGAATCCACCATGGTGAAGCCAGGACATCAACCACAGCTGACCCAGACACAACCGAGTCCCCTCTGCCTGCCCCTTCTAAATTTACTAGCTATGTTCTGGATCTATTTATGTAGCTGGTGCTGAGAGCGCACTAGGAAAAAATAATAATTCTTAAAATCCTAAATTAACTCTCTATATGTGGGTGTCTAGAATTACTTCACAGATACCAATTAGGACAAACATGGTTGTATATAAGAATTTAACAATTTTGTTTTCATAGGTATTAGAGATCGTTTTCTTAGGCTGAGTGAAGACATTCTGAAGACAAAGTAACACACAATTTAGCAATTAGCATTTACTTAAAATCTACATTATGTACAAGGACGTGCTCTCACTTTCTCAGAGACTGAAAAGATGCTCCTTTGAAACCTTTAATTTCACAAGGAATACTTCCTCATACCTTCAATGTATATACAAAACCATGAAACCTACTTTACAGATGGAGCTGAGCTCTGAGGTCAAAGACAGCTCACGGATTCTCAAAGCAGTAGCTGGTGTCAGCTGGAAGAGCTCTCAATTACTGCTGAGCTATGATGACTTCACCAGCTGAAGAACAGCCCAGAGTGCCCAAGTTTGCCTTAAGTTTCCACCTATAGGCATAAAATGCATTACCAAACTCCTGTAGCAGAAAATCTGTAAACAGCTAAATGAGGGCATATACGTATCTGCTGACTGGAAAATGTCCAAGTTAACCTACTCAGAAACCCAACTCCTTTCCCTCATCTTGCATCACAGAAGTATTTATTTGCCTAAAGGCAGTTTGAGGCAATTAGTATATTCAAAGGTTGGTATTAAGACTGCTATTGATAGTGGCGTGGGGAAGAAAATTGCAGTGAACATCAGTAATCTGAGCATTTTTGGACTAGAACAGCGTTCAGATTAATGAACGTTGATGCTATTTCAAGGTTATGTTTGCTAATATTAGTATGTAGTCAGACATACCAGAGTGCTGCCTTTTTTTTTTTTTYTWTTTTTCCTTAAAGCCAAAGTTTTGACTTAAGACAAAATGTAGCCATGGCAGCAGGAGTGGCAGAGGGGATAACACATTACCATTCAGCTGGCCAAGTCATTTGGATTAGCAGGTTTTGGAAGAAAGAGGTTTCAGTATATTTAATTAACTTGTCTTAGAGTTCTTGATCTTGTTTCAAACCACTCAACCCTTAAAGTCTCTCATGAGTCAATGTTTCTAACCCAAGACTTGCAGGAGAATTTTTGAATGCACCTAAGTAGTTTAGGATCTTGCTAGTTTGGGGGATGAACTTATACTCAAAAAAAAAAAAAAAAAAAAAAAAATATTACTTTCCACAACCTGACTGCTTGTCAGCAGGTATAGCTAATCATAACTTAGTGTTTCACCTGAATATTTCCCAAGGTAAGAGAAACAATTATATTGCTTATTCCTATTTCCAGCTGAAGTGTTATCATTTTCCCTCCAACTTGGAAATAATTTTCTAAGCTCTAAAAAGCCTCAATATTTGTATTTTATGTAAGCAGTTTGGAAAGGTCAGGCCTAAGCATTTGATATAAGGAACAAACCCAAGTTATTAGACACCATTGGAAGACTAGGCACTAAAATGTGCTCAGGCATGCTATTCAAGTGATGCTTATCCAAAGTTATGCCTTCTGTGCCTCAGTCAGACCACCATGGCAGAGATCATGTCAGTGCTTCCACTGTAAACTTGAAATAGAGTTTATAAATGAACCTGAAAGCCAAGCAGAAGCTGTGACAAGGGCATATCCATTTCAGTGCAGAGCTGTACCAGAAGCAGCTCGCTCAGTTTTAGCACATACAAGGAGTTGGAAATACAAAGTTAGTGATTTAAGCTGGATTTTTTGCACTTGCATGAAGAAGCCTGGGAGAAATGGCAAATGGTAGGAAGGTCCTGTACACCAGCTACTGGAGTCCTGTGCTCACATAACCAGCCCTCAGGAGGGTTAACCTGGCATGGGAGTGAACACACTGTGGTCAGGATTTACAGTGGTAAGGAAAGGGGTGAGAAGATCATGGACATTGGCTCTCTTTCTTCCACCTCCCCTCCCCAGGTCCTGTCCATAGCTCCCCTTTGTTCACCCTGACAAGCCTGAGACCTGTGGTGCACAAGGATGGGACAGTAATTCCCCTTATGCATTTTTTTTTTTTTGTTCCTGAGGGATGAAGTGCTGAAACAAACATCTTGGCCATGCCTAAACTCCCTTGCTTGAATACAGGCTTGAGCTTCACACAGCCATGTGGCTGGACCTCATTGCACCTGGACTTCAGGACAGAGCCGGTGTGGGAGCCAGGTCTCCACTTCTATCAAGTTTCCCTGCCTGGAGGCCAGCTGGCCGGCTGGGTTGTGACTAGACACAGCCCACAGAGAAGAGGCAGAAGAGCAGTCTCATGAATTCTTCCATTTGGCACAGCCTTTGGAGAAGCCTCAGGCACTTGGTATCACACAAATATTGTAGAAAACCCTGACCTTGCTGCAAAACTTCCATTTAACAAACCACCACCAATGTATTTCCAGAAGGAATTCTACCATGAAGATATTTTGCTTTTATTTATAGTAAAGCCATTAAAGAGTCACAATGTGCCAACAGTACCGCTCTGGTACACAAGCTATCACAAGAGCGTTCTTTTCTAAGTGGGAGGAAAAAACTCTGCCACGGTTTTGTGTGGTATTCGCAGTCAGAGGGTGACCTGATGGTGACCAACATACCTAGCTAACATATACTACTCTTTACACAGATTACATCGCACAATCTACATGTTGCTTATTTGCTACCTAACACTAGTCATTAAATAAATATTAATCTGATAGCTGGGCATCTTAACCAGGCATGCAAAAAAACCACCGGATGTAAAGAAACAACTTGTGTATTACACACACACAAGTAGGTAACACAGAAATGCAAAGGGACCGTCAGGTACACCAGTCTGCTATCATTAGAGTAAGTAAAGGTACATCTCAAACACAAAAGAAAACATCTCACTGAATAGTCCACCAATTTAATAGGTGGCTTTTTAATTTGCAGGTAGACATAATTTGTGAAACTTGAAGTTGTTGAGGTTGCTTGATAAATAAATAGGAATTGCTTGACAGATGCTGGGTTAAGGGAGGAGGGGTAGAATGCTTTCTATTGCAATCTCTATAGGTTTTAATAGTATACCATACTGTCCAGGTGTCCTCTGGTTGTCCCTTAAAAATAATCTCTTACATCTTTCACATAAGATCCTTTCCCCATACAATTTCATCTTATTACATTTTATAGAAATGCAGCCACCTCCCCAAATTCAAATGATGAGCCTTCAGTTTCTTCAACAACACATTAAGTATGGTACAGATGCTCTGATCTGGGGTCAATTTCAGTTCTTAAAAAACAAATTACTCATAGTACGTGTTCAGCTCATTATCCATGTGGGAGTAAGGGAGTGAGAAGTATTACTGTTTACCCACCTAATCGCTCTGAAACTAGCAGATTTCCCCCGCACTGCTGTACTACGTTTCTTCCATCATGACTCCACGAAGAGAACTTGCAAATAATACTCTATGACCAACTCTGCTAAGAGGTAACCTTCACAGTTAAATAGACCAGTGGCTATGTATGTATGCTCAACAAGGCATGTATATGTATGCAAGGCCATGCCCTGAATTTGGAATTTCAAACTATTTCAAACTATTTTCAAATTAGAATTGTCTTATTTTTATCCAAAACTAATTGAGCTGCTGAACAATCTACTGAAAACTGGACCTAGTGTGATCACAGAAGTAAGCAGTTTTACACCAGGAAGGACTCTCTCCTCCTGTTTGATGTGGGTGCATCTAACCTTCTGTCACCAACATTTCCATGGCAGGTGCCAAGTACCAAGTCCTGGCCTCCCATTGAGTATGAAACCACTAACCACGCCAGGATGCCTGCCACTGACTGCAGCTGGACCAGAAGCTCGTGGACAAGCCTGGTGATCACCCATTACACAGGTTTGCGTTTTAGTCATGCTGGAGACGCTGTTAATGTCCCAGTATCCCACTCCACAGACTTTGTACCAYGAACACCTCCATGGTGAACACCTCTGTCACCACACAGAGAGGCTTTGTAGAGTGGGAGGAAAATGGCCTGCTGTGGATACTGCAGACCTTTGTCCAGGTCTGGCTTTTAAAGCAGGAACAGCAGCATTTCCCATTTGGTGTATGATGCCACTCTCCTTCCCACACGCAAGCATGGAATTTGTGGACATGGTGGGAGATGAACGCTAATCTCAGTGCAACGTCTCTCATTTTACTGCCTTTTAAAACCTAGACGAAGACTGTGCTGTCACTGTCCTGCCTTTAAACAAGCCCTTTCATTTTGGTGCCTTGCGCAGGGCTTTTTGTTTTGCCTTTGGGTTCCTTTTAACTTTGATTCTTTTGTGAGAGTTTTTATCCCCCTTCTAGATGTCCCACCCACTCAGCATCACTTGAAATGAAAAGATTAGATGTCAACTAGTCTCCAAGTACAGAATAAAAGAGAACAACAAATTCTACCAAGGATCTCTCTCAGTCTGTAAAAATAAAAGATGAGTTTGTATTGGCAAAGGCCTCTCTTGATCTGTTAATATCAAGGAAGACAAAATTATCTGTGTTCTTTGTGAAGCAGCAGTTGTTTTAGTGGGGAAGGAAGCCAAGACAGCTGTTAGATAGTTCAGTACAAAATACTGACAGTGACACACCAACAACAACACCAGCAGTGAGGGACTTGGCCAAACCGCCAAAACACCAAATATTATTAATGCTGCTGCTTTTAAAAAGTTTGACAAACTACAATAATTTAAAATTTTCAGAGTGAAAGATGACTTTTTAGTTCATCTTGGCCTACTGTGCTTAAAGGATACTGCAGAAAGGGCGGGAAAATGTCTCAGATACAAAAGACACCATTGAGAACAAGGAAGCAGGTCTTGGTCAGCACTCAAGATTAAGTGGGGAAGGAGCCATCCATGTTTAGTTTGGATGCAGGACTTTACTCCTTTGAGGAAGGAGAGGCCGTGAGATTTCAATAGCTTTTGAGGAGCCCTCAGCTTAAACTACTTGAACAAATGGCTTTGTCCACATGACCTGCAGCATACCCAACCCCATGACAAAGGATTATGAAATCATTTTTTCCACTTCCTTCAGGCAGGATGAAAGACGGCGTGCACTGCGGTCAGGAGCAAACCGGAGGTTCCTGACCGGGACGTTGCTCTCACCCTGTCATCTTGCTCTGGTGACTTGACCTCTCCTGCACATAATTTTCTCCATTTGTTCTAACTTCCCAGGAAGGGTTTATTTGCAGATCTTCAAGACTTTCAGATAGAGCTAATATCTAAATACAAGGGATTTAACTCTGCTTTCAGCCACCCTTCTCATACACACCACCAGGAATAAATAGGGTTGCACCCATACAGGTACAGATAAGTCACATGTTAGGCTCAGCAACAGAGATGGTAGGGAGCAAAATGTGGCCCATCAGCATGAGCTCCAGCCACCAGTGCAATGCAAGCTGTTGAAGACTGCAATAAACTTGCACTCTGGCCTTCATTCATGTCCAATTTCTCCCCTTCCAGGCCCCCTATGTCCTCTAGAAAAGCTTTCTTTTACTCAACTACACCCTTCTACATGGCACTACTTTTCTCTCCAGCTGCACCTTCAAAGCTTTGCTAACTCCAATTACTGTCTAAATTGCATTTATGGAAAAAAAACTCATTTTCTTCGAGTGCAGAATTACATGTTGGCTGTTTTCTTATAGACTTGGATCATAAAAGAACTTAGAGAAAAAAAATACAAACTTACAGCCCAGCTTGGCTGTAAGTAACAGCCTTTGTCCTGCATCAATGGAGGTAGTAGAGAATGGAGCGTGATACATTTTTACAATAAGGAACAAGACCCCACAGCTCTGGTGGAAATCAAAGTCCTCCACCCCACCAACAGAAAGCTCCCACTGATGCTATGGGCCTGTTCCAAAATGGAGCTCAGCCCTAGATCTCCCAAAACACTCATTGCTTATACTTGTGGAGAAATTATAATGAACACCCTTTTCACAGCATCAGTGACTCCTGCAACTTTTTTCCCCCCTCTCTCTTTTTATAAGGGATGCATCACATCCTAAATTCTGTAACAGATGTTCTTTACAAGGCAAGAATAATTTACAATGAGTGTTTTGTGGATAGGGAACTCATACTTTTCAAAACCCTGGGTTTGCATGTGTATACAGCTCGCCTGCAGCATCTATGGTCAAACTCAGTGAAAATTCCTGAGATCCTGTAACCTGCGAGTGGGAACTTTCCCAAGACAGAAGTGGATTTGACAAGCCAGCAAGTAGAGAGAGATAATTCTTAGAATCTGAAAGACAGTAGAAATACTTAAATATCCACAGCAAAATTCACTTTCAGTGTGTTATTTCATATTTCAGTTTTATGCTGTGATTCAGCAAGGTTTTCACTCAGGGAGCAGATCCTTTTTACTCACCAGATTGAAGATAACCTTGCCAAATGGGAACTTTTAAGAAGCTGCCCACTGAATTCACAGGAGATGAAAGTAAAGTTGCAGTTCTAACAGCAACATCACCTGACAAAGTCTTCGGCATTTTATACCTAAAAAACATTTCTGCAACTTCTCTTAGTGTTTTCAACAGCTGGATATTATATGGTATTCATAGGCAGGTCCAAATATAAATAGTAGTTTCTCTGCTGACCCACATACTTGGCCTATATTCAGAGTCTTTTAAGATGTTTCCATTAGCCGCAGAACAGTGACAGGTATTTCTCCAGTGTAATCTTATTTATGAGGTCCTGTTTCCCAGAACAAAATAGGACTAGATCAACTGGAGTTGGGCTCTTTGCTCACAGCTGAAAGCCTGTTTTCCTCCTATCCTCCATGGACACATACCTTTATCCTCAGTATCTTTCATGGCTGCATTTTCAGTTCTTATTTCCAGTTCTTATTGTCTGTCTGCCTCCTCTCTGGCAGCTCCCCAGTGCTTCTGCTCCCAGGGGCACACAGCTTCCCTGAACAATCCCCTCTGCCCACACAGCTGAATTTCATCCTAGCTGGCAAATGATTGTTTCTTTGGGGGTAATGGCTCCTTTTTTACCTTTTTTCCAAAAAGAATTGACCGCTTTTTACATCTATTCTGAATGTCGAAAAGTTGTCAACACCTCTGGATTCAGTGTTATATGAAGGAAAGAAGACTGAAAGAGATGAAAAGCCATAGCTGATGGGGGAAAGTGGGAAAATAAAAACCAAGGAAGGAAGTTAGTAGAAGCTGAGGCACATGGCTCCACAATTACTATTTTTTAATATTTTATAACTTCATTTACTGTACTCTTGACTCATCTGGTCTGTGAAATCTCCAGTCCAGAGAAATCAGAGTAACTGAATTAATCTAAGTACAAAAACCATGGCTCAAATCCTCTGGCCTTTATCTGGGGAAGTCTTTTATTGGAGCTTTCAGCTGGAAAGAGACTGCAAGAATTTGTGGCTGTGGAGCATACAGTTACAATAAATATATAATTCATCATGGAGAGGTTTGTTAAAACTGTTAGGAATAAAATAAATGTTCTTCTTTCCTATTGAAAAGAGATGTCAGTTTTTCTCTTACAATTACTCAAAGGGCTAGCCAGGCAGAATAAAGGCTTATTACACTAGAAAGCATATAGAGCCCTTTTATGAACTCTGGCTGCAGCCATTCTCTTTGTGAGACTCTTTGTTTCAATTTGTTTTTCAGCAGCTGTATCTGATCTGTATCTTGCACACTTTCATCCTGTGACAAAACACAGCTGCAAAGTGACTAGAAGTTCCTCATCTGTCCATCTCTGCATGTTCTCACAGATGGGACAGGTACCTATGAGAAGCACCAAAACCGACTTACGGGTGTTAAATCCGATAAATAATTTTACACTGAGTCACAAGGTCTGTCTATCTCTCTGCTCATCTTTCCTGGAAGTATGAATGATAGCACTGTATCACGAAAGATACTTAAGTTCACCAGTATAAAGCAAAGGCAATTACTGGCATAACAGAGGGACTAGGATTGCCACCCCTTGAAAATGGGGTTTTAGGACAGAAATACTTTGTTTTCAAATGCAGAATAGAAAACTAATCACTATGTGTTTAATCTATACCTTCCGCTCTGAAAAATCCTTGACACTCAAACAGGAGTAGCAAGAGCACAACCAATGCACAACAGCTTCAAGCATCTCGTTGCCTGATTTACAAAGACATTATCATAGTTGAAAATATTAAAGACTCCCACTGAATAAAATGTACACGTTAATACCTCATTTAGACAAAGCTGCCTCAAGAGAAAATTGTATTTATGTAAATGCATCCCTATGTCTTCCCTACCATCCCCTTCTCTCTACCATTTCAGGAGGGCCACCCTTCACAAGCTGAGGAGGAGACCCAATGACATTTGTAAGCCTGATGGGGGAACACAGAAGACATCATGCAGGAGCAGGCTGATTTCACACAGTAGGGTTGCAATGAATTCAATCCATCTTGGACACCAAAGGAAGAGAGGTGAATAACCTACGACTGCTAGACTTGCCATCTCCCCCAAAGTATTCCCTCTCTTGAAGTTTCCTAGGTTCTTGAAGCACATACTCTATAATGAGCTGCTCACCACAGATGGGTTACCCCGTTCCAACCCTGCAAAAAGACCACTAGAAACAGCCACTTCCAAAATGCTCCCGTGGAGCCCTCTCCTTCCTGCCCCAGGTACTGGTCAAAGGCTGCTGAAGAATCCCACAGCTGCCAATTGTGATTTACAAAGAGGGAGCTAAGATACACTAATGACTGCGACTCTTACCACTAATTACCACTTACTCAGGCACTAATGGACTTCATCGGCCAATGCAAGTCAAATGTAAAAGCCTTTGCAATTTGAAAAGAACCATTTTAATTTATTAAACATTGTGGATCTCAGGCACTGATAATGGTAAACATGCCCACATTTCTCTCCACAGTTAAAAAAAGGAGTGTACACAGCAACGCCAGCTGCACCTGCGTGACTGGCCACGTTTGACCTGGACTGCACTTACAAATTTTACTGGTATACTTTCTTTGAGTTTAAATACAAACAGCAAAAATAGTAGACTGACAAACACCTTACAGTGGATGCAGTTCTCAGTCATGTTATTTTTTAATCTGAGAATTACTCTCCTTGTCACGCAGGAAAACCAGCTGCAATAGTTATATGGGGCAACACAAAAAGAAATGCATGACAAGCAATTGGGACACCTTGTTACCGAGAGTTAAACCTCTGTGACACTCTGCTGCTGCTCTGTGATGACAGAGATGGTTCTTTGGAGACTCTAGTACTGATGCACAAAACCTGCCCACCCACCCACCCACCCCTCGCGCTTGCATCCCTCCTCGCTGCACGCTACCAGCAGATCAGCCTCTGCTCACTGCAAGATACATGTAGCAACAATTCTGCCTGCCGAAATATGCGGATACTGTAAACAGTCCACCTCCTCATCATCAGGAAAACAAATTTCTGCATCATGATACATTTGCAAAGAACAGTATACTTCTACCCAAAACATACTTACTTCGATGCCTGCTACTGAGGGGCTTGGGCCAGGGACTCCCCTGCCAGAAATCCTGCTGAAAGAAAGAGGAGTTTCACACTCATCAGGAACAGCACAGGCATCAGGAGATAGTACAGAAGGATAGACAACATCTTGATCATTTATGATTTTCTTTGGGTTAGACAGTTTCATCCCCTGCTTTGTTTTATTGTTCCAGTGTGCTGCTTTCCTTTTGATGCATTGTTTGAGATAAAATTTATTGTTAAACTGATTCTAGCGGACACATGGCAGCACTAGAGGGCAAGTCCTGCCACTTTGATTCACCAGAGAAAGAATTAAAATGCTGGGTGGAAAACGAGCTGAGCCCTGATAGTGTCCATAGGTCCCATGAAACAGGACCAGATTAGATGATAGTGACCCCTATTTCAGATATCATGTTGGGATCACTTTCTATTGCTTTCATCATTTTTGTTTGCATCTTTCTAACAGGACTTTGAAGCTGAGGAGGCCTCATGTCCTACAGAACTGCTAGAAGCCTCAAGAGAAACGACAAGTTCAGTATGTGAGAAAGAAGTCAGTAACACAAACTTGTTCCCTTCCAGTTTTGCACCCGAGACTAATAAAACCATGCTTTCTTTTGAAGATACCGGTTCAGATCCAGTCAGGTTGGTAGTGACTTAAAGGTTTTACTGGAGGTAGCCAAAAAACGGGACTTTTATCCCATGGAAGATTCTGACATTGACATTTGCTTTTCTGCTAATCAGTCAGAAAAGCAAAATATCAAATATTTTGCAGAATGGAAACTCTGAGTTATTTTTAGCTGAAAGGATCAAAATTAGTTGATTAAGAATTTCTATCTGATAATGTCAAACCATTCATATCTATAATTAATCTTTAATATCATAGTAATTTTTAGATGCTAAAAAGAGCTAACCTCTGAAACAAGGAGTCAAAATGAAAGCCGCTATTTCAATCTCAAGTAGTATCAATGTTTCTGTAAAAAACTTCATCAAGGTGAACTTCCCCCAAAATTCTAATTCTGCCAAACCAGCATTTTCCAAAAGAAATTTATTCTGTTAAAATTAAAAAAAAAAAAAACCACAACATAAAACAAAAACCCAAAAACACAAAACCTGGCTGCCTGGCAGCCTCAACCTCTCTAAAAATAACCAAGCCAAGCCAAATCCACCCACCTTCCCTCTCCATCACAAATGCTACCTCTCACAATTTGATTACAAACCTCAGGGCACGCTGTGGTTTTGCTTCAAGCTGTAGGTCCTGGAGTCAGACTGGTTACAGGAATACCCCATGGCTTGCCTATGCTAGAAAGGATTTCCTCAGAAAGAATTTGCTCAGACAGAAATACCAGTAGATCTATCTTGGCAAACRGCTACGATGGACATCGTAGAGCAGAATAAGCTCTTTCCCCAAATGGGCTGGTTTGAAGGTAGAAGCCCATTCCCATCGCAGCATCTGGCAGCACAGCTGTTGCTGAGATGCATGACTTTTTCACTCTCTTGATGGACTCAGCTGTGCCAGTAGAGTGTACATCATAGCACTCATTGAAGTGAGCCAGTGCTTCCCTTGCTTTCAGGACTGAATCTTAAACCTAGCTAATAACATTTTGGGATCTGAGCTGTGAATTTTTCATTTGTGGGGTTGAGAGAATGCACTAGTTTAATTAAGAAACTGAATGAAATCAAATGAAAAAGGAGCACCATTTCCAGAAACTGATTTAAATACTCTTTTGGAAATAATTAATTATGTATTTAAGTTTAACTTTTTACTTACTGAACACTTCTTTCCATTTCTGCACGTAAGGCACACTTAGATATTCCTCCACGTTTGAGGAACCAAACTTCATCTCATCATTTAGAGTTGTGCAAAATCTTCAAAATTATTTTGATTTGGTAGCTTTTACATTCACTTTGCACCCGCTTTTCATGGGTGTGATTGACTTTAGTAAGAGGGAAAGCAAGGAAAAAAAGGGAGATCTATGTTCCCCACCATGTTAGGCTGTAGCAGGGTAGGAAAGACAAGAAGAGAGCACCACTGTTTCTCAACTGCTATACATTTGCAGGGAGGAGGTCTAGGGGAGGAGAGAAATCAGGTAACCACTCTGTTGAAAAGAAAGGTGTTTCCGGGTCACCAAAAATTCCAGAATTATTCCAAGTTTTCTCCAGTCTTCTTTTCCACTGCAAAGACCAAAACCTGCCCTGTCAGATGCCAACCAAGCTGTTACTTGTTTTGTTTTGCAGGTTGCTAAGGAACAGGGCTGTTTTTGCTTACTTGCCTCCCTTGGGCTATTTCACAACACTTTGTAATATACACTGCTCTTTTTTGTTGCACATCTGGTTTCGATTTTAGGTTTCAGAACCCCCTCTGAAAACTGAGATATTAGTTTTTCATATCTATCATCTAGACAAAGTGCATCAGCCTGTCAAACTGAGTGCACCGGTGAGACACATTTAACCCTCTCGAGTAACTCTCAAGTTACCCTCCAAAAAGCTATTTTCATTTGTTGTCAAGTTCAGACGGTGGAAGTAGCTCAAGTATTTCGTCTAATTTGCTGTGTGAAATTAGCTGCAACCACCATTAAATTTTAGGTATGAAATAAAACTACCCATTTTTTGAAGACATTACATTGGATAGGAAACACTCATGCCTTGCAAACGCTAGCAAAGAAAGAGCCGTGCAGTGGATTAATTGATCATCACCCCAGCAGATGCTCAACAACTTCTCCCAAAGCTTCTAGTCTTTCATTTTCGTTGGAAGCAACTACTCATAGAAAAGCAGCTAACTAGCACGGAGCGGGGTTCTCCTGTGTCTTTGAAAAATGGTGTTGCTGGATGGCAGAACAACCCAGCTTGTACTTTGGGACAGCTACAAACACGTCCTTCAGTCCCAGCACTGCAGCTGGCCATGCTGAGGTACCAAAGCCTTCAGCTTCAGGTAGGTCAGACCCAGGCCTCACAACCCATCATCATGGTCCACGTGGCTCATGGAGAGCGTTTCCACAGCACTGATCCACATACATACAAACAAACTGATTGGGATAACATGTATTCCTGCTCTGCTGATATCCCTAAACCAAATGACCCTTACCTAAGTCCTCTCCCAAAGCCGTTCTCCAACTTAAGTCCTCTTCCAAAGCCATTCTCCATACCCTGCAAGCAAAGCTCTGACAGAGAGGAGGTGGGCAGAGCTAACAGTGTTTCTTTAGTCTTCACCCATCTGGTCCCAGCATCATTTAAAGTTGCAATTAAAATTTATATCACTAGGCTAAGGTCACTCAGAAAACTTATGCCAAGAACTACATACATTTGACACCCTGCAGAGAAAAGAAACTGCCTCTGCTTTATCCTGATAGTGTGCTCCCTCCACCACCCCAAGGATTTGTCTCCGTGCCCTTCTTAAGCCGCTCTGGTGACTATCTGATCCTATTAAATTGTATCTCTACAACTAAAGACCATGTTTTTCTTCATTTTTGGAAGGGATAAAGTCTGTTCTAATCAAATAATTCTAATCAAATTAAGCTAAGCTGGACCTCAGCCTTTCAAGTTGGAAAACCATACAAGCTTTGTACAACGTTGTTTCTTCTCTCTATACAGGTCTAAACATACGGCCAGCGTTCAGAAAAGCATATAAAGCCCTGCTCCCTTTCTGGGCCTTCAAACACATCCATATTGGTTCCCCCTCCCACTTGGTTGTTAACTTCCTCTCATGCTTTCTCAAGAGTTGCTTCACAGTCCTTTTCCCGCACTTTTCATGTACAAATACTCCAGGGAATCCTTCTTTCTCAGTAGGACACAGGGTCTAACAGGTTTCACAGCTCCTGTGCAAGGCCAGGGCGATTCACTCTTCCAGACCTGCAGGTTCTGGCTACGTGGTCCTCCTCGGCAGCACCAGTGCCAGGCAAGTCCTGCAGCACAGCAGGTTTGAATGACATGAGTCTTTCTGAACATCGCCAAAACTATCATTTAGAAAAAAATACCAGCCAGGAAAGCCAGGTCTGGGCATTCACCTTCCTCAGCAATACCAGATGAAACCTAAATCCACAAGCTTCACCTTGCAAACCTTAAGTGAATATACAATTTAAAGGCTGATTTTCACCCTTCTCCTAAGACCTATCCCAGCAGTGTTAAACATTCACTCTGAAAAAGTAATCAATGCCACGGAGGCTCATACCATTAAAAAAGAAATGTGGAGACTCCCAAATATTTCTCTCATGGACAGACTGCCCTTTCCTAAACAGAAGAGTACAGGAGGACGGTACCAGAGGAGCACTCCACCATGGAGGGGCTATAGGTTTTTAAGACTGCACAGACTCCAAATCTTGGAGATTTTAGAGACCTGCCAAGCTCAGGACATGGTGCCAGCGGCTGTACCTCAAGGCAACATCTCAGTGCTGTGGGGTTTCCTTCCTGACAGCGCATTGAAAGCGGCTCAGCAGATGAAGGGAGATGCCTGAGGGACAGCTGGGCGGCATGATGTGGGATCTTCCCTACCCCACCTTCTCCCACCTGCTGCCAGACATAGGAGAAGTCGGGAGAGCATGGAGTTCCTCTCAGGACGGTGCGTGGTGAGCCCAGAGCATGGCAGCAACCCCTCCTCTGGTACGGGATACTTGGGAGTCGGGCTAGGACTAATTGCTACAGGGTCTCTGTGATCCACATAATCACAGGCATTGTGGTCCTGTGGTGCAGCAGAGACTGAGCGCGTATGGGACAAAAAGCCTGAGGAAAAACCTCACGATAAAGCATACAGTTGATCTCGTCATTACCCTGTCATAGCTTTTTAGATGCTCTGGGGGCAAAAAACGAAACAAAGGTATTAATAGCGGTAAACCACATCTTTCCATCTCTTTGCATCAAATCTAAACCAACCCAGTGCTTGGAGCCCTCATATCCAATTGCCCCCCACACCCCTTTTTCTTTTGGTGTGGTCAGGCTTTCCTCTCCACACAGCCTCTCGCCAGTTCAGCCCTGGAACGATTCAAGCAGCTCCCTCCACCCAGCAAGAGTCCTGCCCAAAACGCTGTCCTCCTGCCGGCGTGAGCTCACCGTGACCTTTCAGCAAAGCACAGCCCTTCAATCCTCCTCGTGTTTAGAGAGGCTTGTGGAGCAGTGCCTTATTTTCAGCTTGTGYGCTTCACGCTTAACCAATTAATATCTCTTCCCGCAAGGCAAAACAGCACTGGCCGCTGTACTGGGTTCAGGCGAGTGGCTTGTCCTGATTGATGGATGGTAGGTGAGGAGAGGGTTAAGAATATCGTGGAGCAGTGGGGGCATAAGAGAGATTAGTCTGGAAGCAGTTTAAGTAACCTAAGGAGAATCTGATACAGACCAAAGACACACAAGTACAGATGCATTTAATAGAAGCCTCTCTCTGCTCGAGATCTACAGCTGAGACTCATGCAGCAAAATGTGCTGTTTGGAACATACTGTGCTCCAACCACGATGGCTATGGGAGGAACTGGAGCCAGTATTATGTGCTGGTGCTCTTAAGGACTGAATGTTCACTTAGCACACACGTTTGGGGAATGTATATTTATGCATACATTTTGGGATGCAGCACATCCCATCGCGAACTTGGACAGCAGCTTGCTCTTCAATCTAAGAATTCATCTATTAAGAAATCCTAGTATTGTGTAAGTAAGGGCACAGCCCGACATGCTGTTCCAGCAGCAGCTGAGCCAGGTTAAGAGGTTACCACCTCCAGCCTGCCCACAGCTGTTTATCCATTGCCCCCCATTAGGGGTTACCACCCTTTTCCATGAGCCACATAACCACATGTGCGGCCACTCCCAAATCTGGCTCTGTCAGAATGATCCAGCTTAGCTTAAATACTTTTTAGTAGGTTTATTGTTTAGGCTTTTTTTTTTTTTCTTTTTTTTTTGAGCTAGCTCATCTTGAGAGTGATAGTTTCTTGACTTGGTTCATCTGCAACTGGAATAGCATCTCTGACCATGCTCCAATAAAACTGTTGCAAAACTGCATCTGTCAGTCTCTTCAGTCAAAGCCTGTAAGACTCATCTAAAGATAATGTACTTAATATTAATTCCCTAAACATTCTTTTGTTCACGAGCTCACTGTTTCCTAGGTATTACTGGAAATTTAAATATCTCACAGTGAACTGATCACTTTTGTTTGCAGGAGTCTGTATTCTCCATCGCCTTATTTAAGGAGATCTAAGATAATCAACACTCTGAAGAAACCATCACAAAAAAACCCTCCAGTGTCTCCCTCTTCCAGAGAATTTATAGTTTCCCTTAGGTGCAGAACTGCAAGAATCCAGTAAGTCACTGGGGAACTTTAACAGAGACTGTTGATGCATTTACACTATTAGTATTATTACTTTATTTCATTTTCAATTCTTGACATATGGGACTTAGAAGACTTGTCAAACTAGGGCCTCACATAGCTGTGCCAGGAGGCAAGAAAGGTAGTTTGGGGAGACAAAAAAATTTGCTTCGCTGACCTCTGTGTTTGGCTCCTAACTAGGTTTAATTTGTATTCATGGCCGTGCATGTACTCTCAGGGAACACACATAACTCAGGCCAATTGTATGAGATTGGAGTACAAAGAGAAGCCCTACTTAGGCTCTGACATTTAGCAAGCCAAGAGGTTTGAAAATGGAGCCAAGTCAATTGCCTGGCTTGGCTGTATGAACCAAAACACAAGCCTCGCCACTGGAATTGATTATATACACATGAAAAGAAAATACATAAAATGATACATAAGGTTCTTGTAACCTCCAGGAGCTGATGCCAGAATATGCTCATTGGCTTGGTCCTTCCCTGGCTCAATACCACAACTGAGCACAGAGCTCAGCCGAGGCCGCGCTCAAGTTTTCATCAGATTAACTCTTCAGCTCAGGTCAAAGCACCCCTTTTCGTATGTTCTAAGATCTAAGTTTTCCCTCAAGCCCCCAGGGAAAGTAGTAGCTGACTATATGATGCAGGATTTATAGCCCTTAAAGCTGGTGCAAAAGGTGCTATAGCTGCCCACAAGAGGAAAGTAAATTGAATTAAATGAGATTAGGAATCTACACAACAGAGTAGCCAGGAGACTGTTTATGCTAAATGCAAAATACTTCATAAGCCAGCCTCACATAAAGTGTATTTTTCCTCTGCTACAGATCCCATTTATCTCTCAACACAAATTGGGGTCTTTGGCTATGCATTTCTTAGTTTAATTACACTTAATAATTTAGTTAGGAAGCTTAACCCATACAGACTACTACGTTGATTTAAACAACAAAAACCAGCAGGCACTGAAATGTTACATTTCTTGGAAGAATATGAGTTATTAATAATATTCTTTCCAATGCAAATATTTGTGTATTTACTTTCTGTAGCGTCTCACTATCCTCCAGAAAGATACTTTTTTCTCAGTTTGAAGTATCTGATATGATTATTTGATATGATTAAACTACCGAAGCAACACATAACACTTTCAGGAAGGGCTTGAAAGCAGACATTATTATTTTACCAAATTTTACTACAATAACAGGGAGACTCAAAATTTCCCTGGAAATGAGCAGAGCTACCAATATGTTAAGCGTTTTCCAGTAACCCTTGTGCCAGGTGCTATTGGAAGCTTTCTGAAACAATCACTAAAGAGATCCTCTGAAAAATGAATCAAGCCTTTATCTGAAGACCTCAAAAACTGACTTACCTCAACTAGGTTCGCTTGTGGACAAGCACCTTTCCTTTCTGAAACACCAAACCCAAGGGATTGAAGCAAATAACRTTTTCCTGGAGGACAGAGAGAAGCAAAGGGTAACATTGCAAGAGCCAGTAATTAGTATGCTACCTGTTGGATAGGTTTCTAATCCCCAGAGTTTCTCAGCAGTAGTCTTAGCCTTAGTGTCTCTCTAGCAGGAATGATAATACATGGTCATATTGGCTGTGAAGAGCCTGCAAAACTCAACTCACTGTTTGCTCTCCGCAATAGTGGAGTCCAATGTTCAGGTATATCCTATCTTCTTCTAAGGAACATGCTGCCCTTGTGCCAGCTAATACAGGTTAAATGGTCTCATCTTTAGGATTAGACAGAGTAAAGACTCTCGTTATAGTCTCACAGCTGGTACTCTGTGTGCCTTCAGCCCAAGCTTGCTGCCTTTTCTCAGATGTGTCTGCTGGCCACTTCAGCCATGAATCAGCAATACAGCAACCTGCCATGCCCCTGCAGAACATTCTCCCAACCACTCTGACTATGGTTTTGTTGAGGTTGACTTCTCACTCCAAACTAATTCCATACATTTCCCCTCTTTTATTATCTGACAAGGAAAAGTTTTCATTCATTCCCCCAGTTAAAACTTAATCTGCATTTTAACTAGAAAACTGTGACACATGTGATGGGGGAAGGTATCACTTACATTGGATGTAACTCCTAGGCCAGTTCCAGGTGGTGGAAAGCTACATAAGTTATTCTGGGAAATCTCAAACAGCTCTGGGATACGCCTCTCTGCCCACCAAACTATCTCAGTGAGTAACAAACCCCACTGGGACCATAAGTCATAGGGCTTCTGTCCACCCAGGTATTTCATAGTTGATTGCTTTATGCATTTCCATTCAAAATACCTCAGTGGAATTCATGACAAAATGGACCAAAAAAGCCCACCAAACTTTGATGAAATAAAGGAGAACTGTGAGAAAACCAGTCATTGCAGAGACAAGCTACATCCAACACAGCATCCAGGCTGTTTCTCTTCCTTCAAACACCTGCTTACATTTCAAAAGCAAAGCCAACACAACGAGAACCTCCTCTTCACAGCTGTTAAACCACACCCAGGTTGTACTCTCTGGTAGAGTAGCCATATGATGTTCTCGTTATGGCCCTTCCTTTCTCAGACTACTCTGAACACCATTAATGAGTTACAAGAAGCTCAAATCTCTCAGCATACTCTTCTCAGCCTACAAAGTGTGCACGACCAGACAGAAGTTGCAAATGAAAGGCAAAGCACATCCCACCCCACCTCAACAGCCACAAGACAGGACAAGCCACAGAAAGTGGCTTAATTGATGTCAGCTGTGGGCTAAGTAGATTTTGAGGGCCTGGGGGTTGCAGATAKCTCTGCACATGCCTTATCTAAGTGCACCCATAGCCCATATCCTGCAAACAATGAAAGATTCAGTGGCTCATAAAACTAGCTTTGAGAGCTACCTGCAGAAGTGCTACAATGCCATGGCATGGGGTGCAGACTGGCTCCCTGGTACTCCATCCAAATCCTTTGCTCCTGCCATCTGCATTGTTCCTTCCGTGTTTTGGATGAACTACTGCATTCCCAGGGAAGTATTGAGACCTGATCAGCAGCTACATGCAAACTGGTAGGTCACCACTGAAGTTACAACTAATTGATACTGTCGTTTGCTCCCCAGGTCTACTCACATGGGCGAAGAAATAGGTACCTTTTAGTACGTTTAATGGATCCTGTCTTTGGACTGCAGCTTCTTCCAGAATAGGGAACTCACTTCAGCCAGCTTCACTGGCTTCTCTAATGCTCTTTACCCACACATATATTGCTCCAAACCTAAAGTAACTTATTACTGCTGTTACTCCTACATCAATTTCTCTTCAGATTTCAGAAAGTCCTGTATTCTGCTAACAGAAAGCAGAAGGAGTTCAATAGTGCATTCAAACTCTCCCATTTAATTTGAGGTTTAGTCTTTTCTAATTCAAAGGTATTTCATTTGAAAGTGTTTTTGCCTTATAATAAACAGATAATAAACAGATTCTTGGTTTCCTACAATAAAAAGAGAAAATACTATAAACTTCAAACTTTTAAAAGGGCACACGGGACTATTCTTTAATTTTACTCTTTGGCTGTGGAATCTATACTCATTAAAAGTGAAAAGTTGAGATCTGATTACTATTTGTGCTTTTAAAGCTTGCGTTTCTACCCCCCAAATGAAAGGCAAAATGGGCTGATGTGCTTTCACTTTCCGTGTTTAGACCTTTTTACTTCCTGTTGCAATGTGGCACCAAAATGCGAAGTTTGGATTTCCTAGAGCGCAAAGAAGCAAGCGAGTAACTACATGTATTTCCTTTCAGAAAAATTCTTTACAACAGTGTTACATTAAAGATATAAAATACTTTCGGTATTTTATAAACTACGAATTTTGGCTACTAAGTGATAGAAAGGGTAGTAAAATGGACCAACTCTTTCCTTGCTATGAATCATCCTGATGTGCTGATGATCCAAATATGTAATTCCTTCCCTGTTTTGCTGTATTTTTCTGCAGAAGCATAATATATATTAAGAATGAAAATAATATAATTGACCTTACACACATAAATGGAGATTGGACTCTCAACAGCTAGCGTGAGACAGCCAACAGTCTAACCTGATGGGATGGGGAAGGGCAAGAAACAACAAAAGTTTCAGTCTCCTCATTTTACTGTTGGAAATGGAAATATGACATAGTCTACAAGGCCATATTTCCAAAGGTGCTAAGCTCCTGTACATCCTGTTGTCGTACCATAGCAACAAGTATTCCAAATGTCTGAAAAATAGGATTTTATTTGAAGATAGGAAAGGAGTAGCAGAACCAGGATCCACATCTCAGGGATGAACAGCTTTCTGGATCTCACTGTAGATGTAACCGTATCCACGCAGCATCTCCCTGCTGCACCCCGGGCCCAGATGCAGCTGCTGGCCCTGCCCAAGCAGGGGCACACCCTTGCTCCCGCCGCAGTTTGCCAAGTTTTAAATGTCGAGCTGTCTGTTCACAGCAAAGCAAAATAAAGCCTCGCAGTCCATGTGCAAATCAACAGCACATGTACGAGTTTTCTCTACATGTCCCCCATGACTTTCATTTGGTTTGACTGCAGAGTTCAGAACGTCCTGTGCTTTAAAGGGTGTTTGGGAACTCTGCTTTCTCCTACAGCTCGGAAAAAACTTAAATTACTGTTTCATTAGAAGCTGTTATTTCAAAACTTCTTTTCATTCCTAAACAGAACGATAATGATCCAGCCAACACTCTCAATGCAAACACACTTAACACAAAATGGTTTTTAGAACAAACCATGCATTTCAAGATTTCCTGGTAATATACATTGCTGTTAAAGAAATATTTTTCCATAGGTTCTGAGTCTGTGTTATCAGGGTTGCAGTAAATTTTGTTATTCCCCACATAAAGAYGTTAAAAATAGAACAGCATTATGTGTCAAGTGAATTATTTCTGTTGGATCAAACGAATSCATCTCATCCTGATTTCCAAACTTAATTCTAAACATTTCTTGAAGGAACCAAAAAACATGTAAATATGAACAATCATTTGAAATAAAAATATGCAGTGTACGTTCTGAAAATATTGACATGAAATGATTGACATTATCAAAGGATCTCTTTGCCTCAAGATATCTAAATGAAATTAAATTGTTTCTGACAAGTTCCTGAAGAAATTTTTAGTTCAAATGAAACCATATTTTCAAAGAAAAACATTTCAGAGAAAAATCTGTGTCTCACCCATTTAGTGCAGAGTCCCTGCGCGACTCATTAATAGAGGGGAGCCATTTGCTCTGCCGTAACTTTCATTCTGAATTTGCCTATTTTTAGTGCCCTGTGTCAGAACTCAGTGGAAATTGGGGGATTTTGCTTTCTTTTTTTTTTTTTTTTGTGGTTTTGTCTCAATATGAGTCATTTGTGTTGTACATTGATGTTACTGCTGTTTGTAAACAGTGGATTATGAGCTGTTCCTAAAAACTAGAACAGGTTTTACCAGAAGGCTGCCCAGCTATTGCCTTTCCTTTAGTTTTTCTTTCTCCTGTTCCGTGTGCATTTAGCTACACACTCAATTCCACATATTCTTGTAAATGTAAGAGCAGAATAAATTTAGGAACCACAGCGCTTTCACAGCTGCCCCACCTTATTCTCACACCAGAGGTTTCTAAACTACTCCTTACAGTCAGCTACTACAGATATGCATGAGCAGCAAACCACCGCTGCCTCCAAGGCGTGTCTTGTCTCCATGTTTATTTGCAGCATTTTTCTCAGGACAAGTTGCATGGGGTAGGTTCTGGGGCTGTTATTTATTTTTGCAACATGGGTGTACTGAAATCAGGAAAATTCAAAATAGCATATGATCAATAGAAACAGAAATGAAAAGCCAAATTAGTTTCACACAGAAACTCAATAGTGTAAACRCTTCTTGGGTCGGGATGTCCAGCCTTCTCAGCCCTAGGGTCAGTGGCTAGTTTTGGCAGCCCTTGTGGGTCATATGGATCAAGCAGCCCAAGTAGATAAAGCATCTGACTGGATGTAAATACTGTAGATGGAATTCAACTTACAGACTTTCTAAGCTCCCCTTTAAATATTCCTCTTCTCCTCCAAGACAAAAGGCTGGTAAAAAAATGATGGAAGAGGCCTTGTAATGCTTCCACTGAGAGTCTCTAGCAGCCACACTGCATGCAGAGCCTCTCTCATGCTGTATCAGCATTTCTGCTTCCATGCTAAAAACTGGAAGTGAAAAGCCATCTTATTAGAATAACCCAGAATCAAGAAGAAGTATGGAGCCAGGTTGCAAAACGAGGAAAAATATCAGAGGGAAGTAGGTGACCAAAAAGGAGGAAGATGATGGTTTCTAAATAATGCTTGTATTTGCCTAAATGGGTAGCAGAGTTACCAATTAACCAATCTAATAAAGGGAAATCTGCATTTTAACCCTATTTCTTATGGCAATGCCTGGAAACATCTCTTGTTTGAGTCATTTCTATCTGTCACTTTTTCTCTCCCCAAAGGTATCCATACCCATATCATAAGAATTCTGTGAAATTCAACTGGTAAATTTTTGTCATACAAAGGAGAGAGCTGAAGAAATGCAAGATGATTTCATAACAGTTTCTCAATAGCAAGGTTTTTGATCTTCATAACATTATCCAGAAATAAGACAGATATTTCTGCTCAGCTGAACCCAGCTGGCTGTGTGGAAAACATTTCAAAATCTGCCACAAATCTTTTTTTTTTCCCTGATGTCTGTTAATTTAGTTAAAACAAATCAATTAGATGTCCTAATTACAACTGAAATATATAATTATATTGTGCACTCAGTTCAGTGCATACTAATGAAGCAATCACCACCTTCTTATTAGTCACTCCTGAAAACTAAACCCAAGTAGGAGCTGAAAAATGTTTTTCCTGTATCTTCAAACAAGGCACTCGATCCATTCTTCACTTGTTTCTGAACTTGAAACTTGAGCAAAACAGGCAGAAAAATATACAGGATCATTACATATTTTTTCTTTTCTTATAGTAAAAATTAAAGAGGAATTATCATCAACTAAGGTGGATCAGCTCACTTATAAATTAGAGACTATTCTTAACATATATGTTAATCTTTTGCCAAAAACCTGTAGTAAATTAGCATAAATTCAAAAAGACAATACACAGCTCTTTTAAAATTACCTTGCTATAATGTCTACCTCCAGGTAGGCTCCTAAACAGGTAGGGCTTGATTTTAAAAAATTGTAAACATAGTCTGCTGCTGTGTATTGACATCTATTGGAGGTGAGAGTGCTCAAACTACTGATCCTCATACCTCCTACCATTTTGTAGGTAAATCTTCTCTCAGATACATATACATAACCCACATGAAACCTACCGATCTGCCTAGCTGGAGGAAGAACAGTTCAAAACAAAATTTGCGTAATTTACTACAGAAAATAGTTGGTGAAACACTTTACCAAAGGATTCTCATCTTAATACCACTGCAGCTTTGTCTGCTTCCTCTCCTACTAACAACCAAAGCCCAACATGCCAATACCATTAGAAGAGGTGGGTGCACACAGATGTGGTCTGTGTCCTCCTTCGCTCCACCCAGGCAGCGGATGGAGACGGGGCAGAGTCCTGCCCACCAGCCTCATATGGCTACAGACCAGCTCTCCTCGTCCAGCCACTCCTAACACTAGCAGCAGCTGGGGCACAGAGATGGGGGCCCTGCACAAATCCTTTCTTTCCCTCCTCAAGCTGTTGCTGCCATGGCTATTGCCGTGCCCGGTACTTCAGGCTGGACAGGCACCAACAGCAGCAAGGACACGGTGGGGAGCTGGGTGGGGAGGCACCCAGCAGCCAAGAAGAACAAAAGGAGCAGGAGGCGTCTACAGCCCGCAAAAGCCGACACATGGCATCATGACACAAAACACAGTAGCCTTAGTTCACCGCTACCTTGAACACTGTACAGCCATATACAGCTGCATAAAGTGCCCATGCATCTTTAGGATATCAACTCATAGGGGCAAATGTTGTCTTCTGAATTTGTTACAGCACACCATGCAATGGAGCCACTGTTTCTCAGCATAACAGCAACACATGATAGATTGATAATAATTTTGACAAGGCATCATTTAGATCCACTTGCATCACAAGTGGGCCGAAGAGAAGGATTTGCCCAGTAGGCTAAGAACCTGAGACACCCTCCCAAAATATATTTCTGCAAGGCTCAATATTGTTACGTATCAGGAATGAGCGACTCTGAACTCTTTATACCTTGGATGTGTCCTCTGTTTTGCGATTACTTGAATACTTCATCCCAAATCTAATTTAGGTGAAAAGTATTTTGGTGAGTGTGCTTTGCCTGCCTAAACAGAAATATTATAGCAGCTACTTAAATGGTAATTGATAAATGCATAGAATTACTACCATTCAAACTGCAAATCAGTTAGCAAAATTCAATGAAAGTTTAAACATTTCATTGCATTAATGATATAAATGCATAAATTTACGGAGAACAGCATCCAGGCATTTGGCAGTCTTCCACTGTATTTACTTAAAGGTGATAATGCATTTAAAAAGCACTTGAAGCAGAATATGTCTTAAGCGCCACTAAACTTGCATAGATTTATTAGCACAAGCTTTTAGACTGTCTCTGCCCTGAAGCAAACTCATTTTTATTTCTGGAAATTAAAAAAAATAGAGCAATACATCATTTTAAGACACATCAGAGAGGTCGGTATGGTAGTTATCTTAAAATACTGTATTTCTTCATGACAAGTGTAGTTCTGTAGCCTTTAGCTTGTATGTGACTGACTGATAGGACTGCCTAAGAAATGTTGATAATATCCACAGGATGTTTCATTTACACGTTAGTGAAAAAATAGTAGTTTTGAAAATTCTCTAGCATCTCCAGAGACTGAAGATTTGAMACCTCTAGCACCTTAAAGTGCCCTGATTTTTCAGGCAGTGTTGAAATCCTGTCCATCTAGAAGAAAAATTGGATACCTTTAATGGTGCTGCTAGCCAGGCATTTCAAATTCTTTTGGGGAACTTCAGCTGATGAACATTATTAATTCTCACAACAGATGCGAGCAAAGACAGCAAGAAAATATTTGCAGGTATTTAATGGTATTTGCTAAATTGTTCTATTAGCATTCCCTGGGTAGAGTACATGCAAAAAGAAATATCCTAAATACTAAATACGTATCTCAGGATAAAACCACAAGCTGGGTATGTGCCTGCATGGTTATCTTCACTGAAGAGAGATCAGTAGAAGATCTTGAAAAGTAAGTGGGAGGCAGGGCTTAGGACTTCTCTCTGAGTTGGAATAAAACAACGTGATTTAGATAGTTGGTCAAACAAATCTGGGAATTGTGTGTGTTCTGTGTCACACAACAGTCACAGGCCACGGCAGCTTGCGATGGACTCCCATCTCTTCGTTTCAGGAACAGTATTAGCAAAAAATATTTGTGGCTGAAGAATTAAATTCAAGTAAACCCATCCACTGTGAAGAGTTCACAGCTCTGTTCCCATATGTCATGGCTCCTAAATGTACCTGAACCTTAAACACAAAGGTCAGTGCCTTCAATTTTGTACAGAGGACATGAATAAAGGGTGGCATTTCTGGTCATCYAGCCATCGTGCAAGGCACAGCATTCATGTCCCCAGAGTTCTGCGTCAGGGCTCTCTCTAAAGGCCACCATGTCTTCCTAATTAGCGTTCTTATCACTGTAAGAAACAACATAAATCAATTAAGATTTGCCGCATGAACCTTCCCACTTCCTGTCGAGGTCAGAGATGCTGGCACTGTATGGCCTGCATCCTGAAGCCAGCACAACTACTTCAGGCTGTCATGATAGAAGCGAAATAGAATTTATTTCAAGTGCCCACATAAAAAACCTTTCATCATCCCATTAGCTTTTTTCACTTTTTTTCACTTTTTCACATAAAACCCCCAATGAACACCAGGCCCTGGTGTAGTGACATTGCTCTGTCTGCAAAGGAGTGCCCACAAAAAGCTCAGCACATCTTCCCTCTCTCTCATCTCTCATCGGCTGAGGCTGAATTCCCCACTGCCTCATGCCTTGTACAGTCAGCAATGCAGAGTGCCTGTGTAAACGTGGCCCTTCTGATCTGCTGCAGATATACACATCCTRCACTTGCATTTTGGTGTCTATACTTACGGGGTAGGCACCCTTCTCTTGGCTGGTACAGGTTCTGAATGGGCGAGCTGAGTAGATGACAGAGATTTCTCTCCATTTCAATGCTTTTCTGGCCAAAATCCTCTCTAGGATTCAACTCAGCAAGATCTTTAAATACAACTGAGAGCAGAATTTGGCTCGGGGAGTGTTTCCCCATTTTATTCCCTACAGCTTTTCATTACCACCTTCTAAATCTGTAACGAAATCAGAAGTGTTTTTACGGTGCTCTGTATTAGACCGTTGCTAATAAGTAGCTCCATTAAAAATAGTAAACATAAATCATTTATTCATTTTACGCATTTCTAAGTCCACTTGAGAATATTTTTGGCTGAGCTAAGACACAAGTAAGGGTGTTAATTATTATCTTACTACAGCAATCAGTTAATAAGGCAGTTATGAGAGATGTTTGTTAGGAGGTTCTGGGGTGCCCAGAGGCTACTGAAGTCATTGTCTGGGGAAGAACACCACCGCCGGAGCTAGCAGGAGTCTGATGGCACTAAACCAAACCCCTCGAGGCCTCTGTCTGCCAATTAGCTGAAAGGAGAGAGCAGACATCAGGTCTGAGCCAGGGAACTGTAAACAAGCAAGCAGGTAGGAGCTCCCAGCGCTGGCTCTCGCACAGCGCAGAAGTGTCTGGGGCCCCCTTTGAGGAGGCGGGCAAAGCTCAGTCGATGGGGAGGGGGGTAGGAGGAGGACAGGCAAGTGGGTTCGGTTTCCTTCTGCTCCCCCAAAATGGCAGTAGCCCTTTCTGGGCTCTGCTGTCTCCTCCGGCCAAGGCCCAGGGCTCTGCACCTCTGCAGCTGCGGGTCTCTCATCACTCCCCTTGCCAGCTCCCAGTTGCCTCCATGGGCAAGTAAAGGCAGTATCTTACAAAGCTGAGCACCTTGATGCAGCTCTGCTTTCCCCGCTAGCCCATTCATCTGGTGTGAGGACCCCAAACGCTTTCATTCTCCCCCGGGTGGGAATAGCTCCTTTATTCACTCTCCTGCTGCACCTGCCACAGGTCAACATCGAGACCAGTGTGGTAATGACCAAAAGCCATCGACTGTCTGACCGTGGCCAGATGGCCTTTGCTTCAACTGTACTTCCAGAGAGGTCAATACCACAAAAACCACTCTCCTAACTGGCACCTTCAATCTGGAGGCCAAGGGCAGAATGCATTTTAAGATTAAATGCTAAAGCTAAGGTTCAAGGAGAGGAGCACATAGGGGCATCTTGCTCTTCTTCTGCCTGATTTCTGCCTGTTCAGTGCTCAGTAACTTCTATTTTCCATTCACCATTGCAGCAGCAGGGGTGACAAGAGCTAGATACCTCCATTAGTGACTTGCAGAAGGAAGGTTAACCCAGTTTCCTGAAACGGAAGGAAAACCACAGCTGTCTGCCCTCAGCCTAGGGTGTGTCAAGGAACCTGCCCATAAGGGAAGTGTTTCTGGTTATGAATTATATGCTACAAAATCCCTGTGGCCCTATTAGAGATGCACTTTGAGGTGCTCCAGGGGTAGCCTGTACTAGAAGCTAAATTCTCCCTGTGGGACGGAAGAAATATTATAGTAGTTGCTGGAGAAGGGAGGGGAGGAAGCCACTTTCTGATGTACTTCAAAGCCAAATAATCTGCCTCCTTCTGTCCAACATCCACAGGGGATGATCTTTTGTAACTTCAAAACACTTAAATTGATTTGCAGCATAGAAATCATTTAAAAAATGCAGGCCCTTTTACTTGTCCTCCCTACTCCAGCTAGCCCTCAAAATATGACTGTATGAGAGATATCCCATTTAATTTGCACATGGGAGACCCTATTTACTTGAGACAAAACAGCCTAAGAATACATCCCAGATCTATCCTACAGTTTAGGATAGTACCTGAGTAGGGGACTGTTCCTTGTCAGTGAGGGAAATACTGTCATTCCCATTTTGCAGATGGTAAATTGAGAAAGAACGGGGTTGAATAGCTAATCCAAGGACACAGGAAAATCTGTAGTCAGGCTGAAAAGTGAACCGAGATCTCCTGACTTCATCCAGTGGGATTGTTGTTGGGCAGATTATTTTTTTCTCTCAAGAGATTCAGTAAAGCTTTCAACAAATCTAGCGTGAATGGCCCACAGCTGACACTGTCTCAGGGAGCTCTTCCTCCACTGGAAGAACGTAGATGGAAAATAAATATTAGATACATCCAATGTTATTTAAATATTAGATACATCCAATTCATTAATCTACAAGGGTTTACACTGGAATGGCTTGCTCAGAAGTACAGCCGGATTTCTGTTTGGATGAGGGCGGCAGGACTGGAGCCTTGATATCTGATCTCACTGCTGGAATTCATCTGGCAGGAAGAGAGCTCTGTCTGCATATATCGCAATTTTTTACTAATCCTTTGATTATTCTAACCTATCTCTGTCTGGAGTGTTAACCTCTGGTGCAGAGGCTGTGCTCTCCTTCATACCTCTTCAACACCTAGCATGCTGAGACCTGATTTCAGATGGGAGCTGCTCTAAAACCAATATAACAACAACAAGAACAACAGTAAATTTAATTTGCTCCCAGAGGGAGATCTGAAGAGCATCCCTTCTTGGACAATGATTGCCCTGACAGAGCTCTAGCATCTCTCTGCCTAGAGAAACTCCTCCTTAATATAGACAGCGAGACATTTCAGAACCATTATACAATACAGTTCAATTGACACTTTACAAGACAACTTCACTTTTAAAGAGATTAAGTCGATTCCTTCCTCTAAATTCAGTAGCTACCCCAACTATGCCTCATTGAGAAAACTTCACCTGACACGAGTCATGAATTATAACCAGGATAAAATGTTTCATTAAAATACAGATAGGGGAATGTAGGAAGCATGTTTTTTGTATGGATAAAATGAATTTTGCTTCAAAAGCAAATACTTAGCCATTCTTCAGGTCAGTAAGTTGAAGCCTGGGTGTTATAAATCCATCATCAATGTTTTCTTACAGCTATAGTAGCTGACACGTCTGAATCACTGGGAGCTAAAAGCATGCCAGAAGAAATGAGCACCATCAAAACACATCAGAAGGAGACGTATAGCAATTGCTTCTCTAATGTACCTGACTGCTGACGGAACAATATTAGCTTGCTTCCTCTGAGAGTGGCTGTGCGTAAAAACGAGTTCATAATGAACAAATGTCTGTCCATGAAGGAATTGATTTAAGTATATCAATTAAAAATTAGCCCCAGTATCACTAGAGGGATGGTTTTAAGCATAATTAATGCAAAAAGCTTAATAGCATTCTTCTTGAGGCTCAATCAAGTATCTCTGATGATGGTGCATACGCACCACTCCCCACTTCCAGGGGAGTGTAAATGACTCCCTTTTGCACTGATCCGTTTAAGTAGTTGTAAAATCTTGATTATATCCGTGTCGGATGGGTTTAGTTCAGAATAGAACTGCCCAGAAGATTATTCCTCCCTCCCCCATAAAACATCACCATTTCATTAAAAAAAAGATGTTGATGATTAAGCAAACAATTGTGGATAAAATCATCTCCAAGTTTTTGTTTTTCTGGTGAAAAATGCATGTTAAAAAGGAGCTTCTTCCTCAAAAAGTTCAAAGGCCATGTTTATGTCTAGATTCAAGTAAATAACAAATTTGTTGGTAACATTTTGATCAAGAGCATTATTTGCCCTAGATGATAATACAAGTTAATTCACAACCAAAATGAGGTTATAACTTTAATCTGTGAAGGAAGAAAGTCCTAGGGATTACTACTGTACTATCATTAAGTGTTAAGATGCTTCTGTAAAGATCATGTTAGGGACAAGAGTTTCAAATGTGTCTAGTAAGCTGAAATACCCTAAAATGGAGGTACCAAGATCTTTTGGTTTTGAAACCGTTTTTGTCTCATACACCCATAGTGCTTGATATTTTTGTCCCTTTCTGCTCTGTGGCAAGAAGGTTGTTCTTACATGCTGCCGTCTGCAGTGGACGCATGTGATCTCATGACAAGGAAGGGCACGTGAGGCCCTCCAGAAAGAGGAGACCTTGGGGTCAGCTGTGGGGCATCAGAATGATTCATCGTGATAACTCACTGCCCAAGTTAGAGAAGTCCCCAGGAAAAAGCACGGCAAAGCATGAGCTGGGGGCCAGGAGAATCGCTCTGGCACACGGTATTTCACATATCTCTTACCTCTGTCCCAAAGAACCCATTTTTCTCATTCTTTCCAGAATTCTGTGATATTGGCGTGTAAATAATGAAGTCAGAAGTTGTGTCAATGACTTCTGTAAGAAAGACTAAAATTCAGTATTTCTTTTCATTTTTTGATACAATCTGGACAGAACTGTAGGAATCCTGAGGAATTCAGTGCTTCAAAATCTAAATTTTACAATATGTTTCTGGAAGCATTTATGTTACGAGAAAACATGAGGACATTCTGCCACTCTAAACGCATTCATATTTCAGGTATACGATACCACCAAAAACAAACATCTGAAGGAATGGTTTTTTAAAAATAGGATATTTGTGGCTTAATGTTAAATGATGATGTTTGAAGAAATCTGGAATGGTATTAATCATTTAAACTACTCATTGATTTAAATACAAATGTACTGATAGATGAATATGTGTCTACTGGTCACATTAACCTTCCTTCACCAAAAAAACACATTTCATGTGATACAATTAAATGCTGCAAAAATGAGTCATTACCTTCTAAATCTAAACTAAGACCTTTAAAAAACTGAAATGATGGAAGACTTTTAAAAGCCATGTTTCCATATTTTTGGAATACCAAGCCTCCATTTTTAAGGCCTGATTTCTTTAAGAATCCCTTCCCACAGCCATTCAAAAGAGTATTGAAAAGTCAGTGCCTGATTACTCAGTTCTTCGTGACTTGGGACCTCAAAGCCCTATGTAACATCAGTGACTGTCACATCAGGAAATACCAGCATGAATTGGCAATGCTTTTGCTCAGTACACTGGGACTAAACGAGTCTTCAGTGGAAGAGGACAAGGCTTGGGGCTTGGTTCTTCACTTCTCAGTCTACAGACCTGAAACAGGTAGCGGGAGGGATACAGAGGCATCTTCAGGCTTTCAATATTCTCCTTGGTTGCTGCATCAGTTTAGACAGCTGTAATTTATGTCATGCTCATAGGAGGAATAGGAAGCAGTAATCTGCTTTGTAGCCACAGCTCCTATTTCACGTGTTCCACCCAATGCCATTATTTAAAGATTGGCTTGTGCAACTTCTCTATTTATTACTGGTTTGTTTTCCCTTTTGTTGCAAGAATCAAGCTGACAGCTAAACACGTGTACCTACAATATGAAATCATGCTCAACAAGAAAAAACTAATTAAGATGTTATACTCTTGGCCCATGCCCTGAACACTGACAGAAATGCACCATAACTGCGCTGCCCTGAGAATGACAAAGATGCAATGGCAGAATTGCAAGATACTGGTACTTGTGCTCCGAGAGCAGTCTACGGGAGCCAAGGTTCGGGCTGCAGTAGCAGCTGTAGAAGACAAGTTCAGGCAGAAGATAGGACGATGGATGGTAAGGCAATGATGAATTCGGGGAATAGATAGATCTTTAGCTACCAAAGAGATCTTGTTAATACCTCTGAGCATGCCTTTTTGGTTAATCCTGGCATGAACTGTAACATGCCAAGAGAGGCAAGTGCCTTTCCATCCCATATATAGCAGGAGAGTCTTCTTGGCATGGTCAGAGCCACCACCACAGCCTCCCTTCCCAAAATGCAGTCTGCACATGATACAGAGAACAGAAACACACCACTTCTCATATGGCTTTTTTAACAAAGCAACTCTAAGAGCATAGTGACAGAAATTCTGGTATGAGACTGCTTAAATTCAGCCGGTCACACGCTGACCCTTCCTTTGGACTTCTTAGTCTTGAAGTTTAGGGTTTTGTATGCCAAAGGCGAAGTCAGTCTCCTTCATATCCTGGGTGGGTTGATAGGTGATCGGTATCACAGACAGTCAGCAGGACTGAACGGCGTCTTTCTGCAAGGTTCCAGCACTGCCCAGGAAGRTGTCTCAGCTGAAGGACTCAGAACCCACCACCCCATTGCAAGAGGATTAGATTATTCCTGATGCAGTAGGAATAAAAATCATTCTGTATCATAATATGAACACAGTGTAGCCTTTTTGCACAGCAAAAGCCTCCAGCCACAACAGCAGCAAAAATTAAAACCACACTTACAAGATGTCCAGATACGGTATATGTTTTATCGTTATTCTGCAGACATATGTTTTGTGTGATTTGGTTCATTTATTTCCTCTTTGTTTTCAAAAGCTAACACATGGCCCTGAACAAAAATTACACTTAATGTTTTATTTGTTCAACTCAGTTAAAATCACAGCACTTGTTTTGTGGAGTTTTACATAATAATGTGCTGTTTTGTATGACTTTTATGTAATTTAATTTCAGTAAACTAGCCTGAAGGAATTTAGAAAGTCTACAGAGGGTTTGTGAATTCAGTGTTAGGGACTTGCATTTTACACATTTACTCATGTCAGACTTAAAATCCGATTTGAGTGTGGGAGTTAGTTGCTTCCCTGTCCCTACATGGAGATAAAACCCACACCATGCGACAGGATAAGTTCTTCCATCTTATCCAAGACTAGAAGGGAGGGCTGCTAAACTCTGACGCTCACCTATTCAAATGGAGGACTACTGGGAAAAAAGAGATGGTTACCATTTAGGAAAACCATTTTTCAAGTGGTGGGAACTGATTGTCTAGTGGAAGGCTAGGGTTGCCTGATAGCACTGATGGACAGACTGGATGAAGGAGATATGTGACAAAGGAGGTGAGAGACGACAGTCCCTCACCAATCGGTCTGGAAAATTAACAACAAAATGTCAGCAGGAGTAAGAGAGACTGTGTAAACTGGGGGAGAAGCCATGAGCTGGGGAAAACCTGGCCATTTCAAAGACACTGACCAAGACCCACAATATGCCGTAGAGCAGTGAGGAAACCAGTGCAGGTTTCCTCATTTATTGTTTTGTCCAGGTCTGTTAATATTTTTTGACAAACCTAAAGGATCTCTTTTGAACAGACCCCCTCCTGCTGAACAAGGCTGGACCTCTGGGAAAGACTGTGCTTGAACGGGGGGAAATGAAGGGATTAACACAGGCTTTGAGACTGAGGTCCTGATTTTGTGGAAGGGTAGCACACGTGGCTGGCGTTCCTGAAAGCCAGGGAAAACGCTAGTGTGGCCACGTAGTAAGGAGAGTCTAAGAGAGAGATGACCCTGAGCGATGGGGCCAAACACATCAGTCAAGTTGGAGTTGAACTAAGGGAGCTTCCCCTGGCGCTCAGGCACGGCTCTGCTGTAGCAGTGAATCAGAAATGAGACAGAAACGACTCACAAAGGATGAAAAAATTCACCACGGGCACCCAAGACAGCAGGAGGCTAGACAGCTCTGAAAACCCCACAGTGTGTCTAACTGCAGCAGTAAGTACCCCCATGACATTAAGAAGTTGGTGCTAGATCACTTTTGAAAACAACAGCTGAGTCTTTCTGAAATTGTTTCCCCAAAACTGACTGTTTCCTCTGAGGAAGTCCCTGGAAAACAAACGAGCTGTCAGATTTGTAGCACTCAAGACAGCATTTCTTGTCCTCATCCTCCTCCGTTGGCTTTCCTTCCTCTTTTTTTGCCTCTTCTGCTTTCGTATGGACAATGTATCGAGCAGTGGGATTTTGACATCAGAGGAGAAACTGGCTGCGACAGAGAGAAGCATGACGAGCAGAGAAAGAGGAAAGAGGGCAGCACACAGACGCTAACAAGCTTGTCACGTATTCGGCACTGCTCGTCAGCTGTGACTGCACACTGTGCTCATAATTTTGATACGACTGCCGTGAAGGACTGTGTTCCTTCATTCTTGCTTCAGCTGAAGCTACGCTGCAGTTACAAAGGTTCAGAAATGCTCAGCATGCATGTTTTAAATTACAGCTAATTCATTTTGATACGCCTTTTTGTTGKATCCGTAGACAAAATGACTGCAGCGGGGTTTGAAAAAAAATCAAAGGCAGGTTTCCCTGGGAGATACACATCAAGCTATGCCTGTGTCTCTGGAGTGTTGCAGTACAGCTCGTAGCAACCAGGGAGAAATCAGTTCTCCTTTCCATGGCAAGGGTTTGAAAAACAAAACAATTTCTTCTATCTTAAGAAAAACAGCTTCAGCGGATTGGTTAAGAAGACTTCCCTCTGTATTTTTGGAGGGCTGACCAACATCAGGACCACAGCTCCAACAAGGACAAGATTAAGCCTGTTGTCTAAAGAGATCGTTATTATACTTAGATTTCTATTAAGGTTTCAAGGTAGCGTGGCACTAATTTGCCAGCAAGAGGCAGGGGTGGGGCGAAGAGTAATGAAGTTACAGTCCTTTATTGTACAAATGCAACTTGAGACTTTTTTTAGGATGTTATCTATCAGCCTGTCTGGCAAATGCCTGTCTGGTAATAATGTATCTGTCTGCTGAAACAAGCCTAAATAATGCAACATTATATCAATAATTAATAGGCACATAGGTCAACAAGTTCAAGATTGTTACAGCAAACCAGATCTGAAGGAAATGGTTGGTTTCAGGCAGCTGCCATGCCCTACATGGCAAGTGCAGCTTTGCAGGAAAACGAAGGCAAGAGCGTTTGCAGCACAAATGCCAGAGCACAGCGCGCGGGGGACGCGGCTCTCCCGCTTACGTCTGCTCCGTCCACGCTTACTCACGGAAAACAGGAACCCGCCGGGGTAGCACTTGCCAGGGGATCGCTCCGTTTGAGGAAGAGGGGCAGACCCTGCCCTTTGATTAATACCGTCACTGAAATTCCCAGAAATGCTACATTCACCACCAAAAGAAGGAGGACGCAGCTCTAGAAGCTGCTGTGACCACCATTGGATGTACAAATCCAGCACACAAGATCTTTTTTTTTCCTCTAAATAAAAGGGAGGCTTTATTTCATCTACCTTTACCTGTCTGGAAGTTAGGTGCCAGAGACTAGCTGAGGCTTTCCCTATAGTCAGAGAAACAGACGTATTCAGGCGACAACTCGCGTCACCTCAAGGAAAGGTTTCTAAGAGGGATGGGAGGAAGCACCCTCTGAAGGTGCCCATCTCCACAGAGGGAGACCAGACAACTACCTTGGACTAGACCATTTTTAGATGGCTAAACATGGTCAAACAAACAAACCCCATGCAAAATGTCAAACTCTGCATCCTTCCCACAACTGAGTGGTTCAGGGAACATCAGTGAGATCACATCTCCTGGAACGGTGGCAGCAGCACCAAAGGCAGGGTGATCTTCAAGCCTCCAGAGATGCGTACACAGCTCCAGTGAGCTCTGAGGGACTGCGGCACACCTGGACAGAAACAGAAGTTAGCTCACAGAAGAGCTCTTGATTTGGGAATCTAACTTCTCTAATTTAGTAGCCCAGATGAAATGTGAGCAAAATAGGTATTGCTGATTTTAGTAGAAGCTGACGATAACTATAGCTAAGGTCACCTACCAACCAAGAAAATTTGTGCCTGAAATAACCTGAGGTATTTTAAAATGGAAAGAGAAAATAATCAAACTTACCATAAGAAAATGAAATCAAAATCAGAGGAGACATCAAAATAGAAATACACAGAATGAAGTATTAAAATAATAACGTCTCTCTTCTGAGAAGAGTGCAGAAAGTCAYGGTATTTTGCTAATTGTAATTCCTCACCAGCAGTCAAACCAGGAGTACAGGCTCCCATCTGATACAGCAGCCTCCTGACATTACTTGGGATCCAGGGACATAAATGCAAGACTGAGGTTGCTATTTATAAAACAAACAAACAAAGGAGGCAGACTATGACTGCGAAGACTTCATCATCTGCAGTTATGGTCAAGTATCCACATACCACGTGTTCAAGCTGATCTATGCATGCACCCACCCTACAAAATTGGACCCCTTAACAATAAAAATGTTACTAAAAATCTCAAAAAATGCACAAGTATGGTGTGGTGTGAACACAGTATCTTGGTGAAGCAATTACACTGTGTATGTTAAGCTTGTCTTAGTAGTAGTAACTTAAATGCATGGGGGAAAGAATTAGATTTTGGCTAGGTTTTTTTTTTGGTTGGTCATTTGGGTTTTGTTTCTTTTTTTTTTATAACACAGGTCTTGTATAAGAAAACACAGCAAACATCACAGCTACGTTTTCAGAAAACCAGTCTACTTACTTACAACCGAGGCAGTACAGAAGGGAAACTGAAAGTAGAAAAGAGAATCACAAGCTGCAAAGGCAATTCTAGTAACAAGTCATTTTAAAAAGCAGATGACCAAGATAGAAAAATCCCAAATTAATATTTACAGTAAACTTTGCTTTTAAAGTTGTGTGATAAGTTAGTTACTGAAGATTCTGTCAAAGGGATTTTCTTCAGAGTGAAGTCCTAGAGTATATGGAGGCTGTTTTGTCCTCTAGCCTGTTTCTAAATAGAAAACACTGATTCTGCTCGCTCAAGGAATTCCACCAAGCTCAGAGGAGTGACACCAACAAGTGAGGTCAGTATGTGATCCATTTCTGAACTAAGATGAATTCATAATGGGAAAGTCATGCAGTCCCACAGTTCATACAGTCAAGGCTCTCAAGAATGCATTATGAAGCTTTGCTATTTTCTTCTTTTAACAGATCACATGGCTTTTGGGTTCAGGTGTGCAAAAGCACCAGAGGACTTGTATGCATTACCTCGTATTCAAGAGACCTAAGCACTTGGGAGTAGATTCTACAGAAATGAGTTCCTAAATGCTGGAGCCACTTTTTCTCTCAAACCCTCTGCCCAGATAACGTTGTGCTGCTTTCTTGGGAGTTTCTGACCCACCAAGGAATCCACCTGTGGTAGTGGTTGAGTGCGTCCGTATTCAGTCAGAGCGCATGTCTGCTGAATTAAGGAAATCTGCATTTAGCCTTACAACTGTAAGCTTTTACAATAAATACCAACACAATTTATTTCTGTAACTTGCTGCAGGACAGARGTACACATTGCCTAAGGAGGATGGGCCCTGGAACGTGCAAGGGGGCCTGCATCGCTGGGCAGTGACAGAGGAGCAGGAACGCAGCACCCTGCTCCTAGTAAGGACAATGTCTCCATCGCCTCCCAGTCCCCTCCCAGCTTCCATGGGAGCAAAACCAGCTGCTTAGGAGTCCCATTTATACGTCCGAAATCCTGCGGATGAGTCTCGACATGGCTACAGGGTGAAATGTACTTATGAGGGCACCTGCAAGTGATTCCAAGACGCAAGACATTGAATAGGAAAAGGAAGTATCTGGCACCTAGACTTAGGTGGAGTGTAAATTTTGTGAATTAAAGACACTACAGTTCTACAGAAATGACCAGATGAGAAGACTCCTGGCAAGCGGTGTAGCATGTAATTTTATAAAGAGCCTTAGGGAAGTAAACACCCAATTCCCTTTCAATCTGAGTGGCTAATTCACTTCTCCTCCTTTGAACATCCACCGAGGTTATGTGGGATGTCATTAGGTTCCCTGCTTCTCTCCTAAGGGTAAAACAACGAAGGCCATTTTTTCTGCAATGTATAGGATTAGATTTCCAAGGTTCAATTCTGAAGTAAGAGCAATCACCTCATAGTTCAAAAGTAATTACTTTTATCATAAAGACRCCTTTTCCTCAACTTAGTTGTCCCGAAATCAGAAAGCACCTTCTATCGGTACACATGGTCCTCACCATCTTCTGACTCTTGCACAGTTCTATTTCTCTGACCTCTCTTCATGCCAGCTCCACCTTTTTTGTACTAAGTTCCTCTCTTCTATAATGCAAAATACTTTTCAGCAATTTAGACAAAAAAGCTGGACTGCAAGAAGTACTGTGTTCTCATAGGAGAAGTTTGGAAGTCAGCAAATTCACATGGTTCGTTTTGTATGTACAGTTACTTGATCCCAACTCCTTTCTCACCCATATGGTAAGAAGGATTATTCTTCTATTCATGCCTCACAGTCTTTTAATGGATTTAGGGCACAGCTCTTAAAAATGCATAAGAGAGACAGGCATCGCATGATTTTGCTATGGATATTTTATGAGCAAGTCTGGGTGCATGCTGTGTGCTTGAAACAAAAGACTGCACAATTTGCTACCAGGGCAGGATCTGTGTTATTATGTCTTGCATTCAAGGCTTCTGAGAAGTCTTGGGCAAGAAAAACAACAAAACAAAGGCATGGAAGAGACACCATGATCTAGTAAATGGGTCAAGACAGCACCAATACACTGCATTCATTGTTAATAAGACCTATAATTCAGTCATTTGTCAGAGAACAAATCCGATTTAGGAAGCAGCAGCCTGGCCCGTCCTTTTTTATTGGCTGTTATTCAGGGGTTGCATTTGTCAGTTAATTGACTTAAACTACTACCTTGAAAAGATGATACTAGTACCTAGGGGTTTTTTACTTCTGCACCTGCAGCAGCCATCATAAGGTGTTTTGGTACCAAGAACCACTTCAGCCATTACTTATCAATGGAGTGATTAATTTACATCTGGAGCATAGACTTCCACTGCTACTGGACTGATTAAAGGCTTTGGTTAACATTTTTCAAAGTATTCAGCTGACAAAGAAGACATCAATGATGTTCAAGCATCTGAATCTTTCAGATGTGTTTTCAAAGAAACACACCTAAGGGAATCTGCTTTCCTGAGGAAGCTGGGATGTACTCAGTACTCAGTACCTTCCCATTGCCAGCTTGACTGTAATTCCTTTGACACATCTTTAGGGTAAGATCATACTCACTGAGGCCTAGGTCTACTAATGGTTACTAAATACAACAGGTTGGACGCAACCTCCAGCCCAGCAAGTCCTGAAAACGGCTGACGGCCAGACGCTGGCAGGGCATCCCAGGAAGGAAAGCTACATTCACGGTTTCTTACCTTCTTTCCCTAAGTATCTATGATGACTGATCCCCTTGAGACAGGACATGGGTAGGGTGGCCCCTTCTAATCGAGTACCAAATTTTCCTCTTTCATATTCTAATCACTGTGATCTGCATGAGCAAGAGCGTGGTGAATAAGGATGTGATACTGGATCCAGACCTTCTCCCCTAGGGAGAGTTTCCACTGTATGCAACAGCAACAAACCAAATTCTCTATCATCAACTTCAGCTTGAGCTTGCAGACACTGGCAGGTGGTGTTTTCTTCTGTGGGTTGTAATCTCTTTTATCACGGTGGGCCTATATACAAGAAATGAAGCACTAAAGCTCTTGCAATTCTTAATCTATTCCTTGAAAAAGATGGACACGGGATGGAAGTAGGGATACAGTGCACAATCCACTGCTCATCAGCCTTTCCAAATCGACTTCTCTCACCACCATTGCAAAYACAGCACATGCTATTCATATTTTCTTTATTCTATTTATACTGTTTTCACTAATAGATAACTATAGAGCGATACACTCATGTGGTGCATTACAACTGGAGAGCTGAAGGAAACTGCAAAGCCAAGTACCAGTAACAAATACCCAAATTCTAACTGCAAGCACATGCATACACGGGCAGCACCCCATCTACAGCTAAGATGTCGGTGTTTTTCTTGTAACCTTACTCAGAAATGAGCTTTTAAAGAATCAGCTTTGCCAGAGACATTAGATTCAGTCTTCTGTTTCAGTGCAGATTCATCACCAGGGAGGACACGAAGGAATTTTTACACATTACTTTTACACATCACTATCTCATTTTTCCTATGGGGATATTTGAACCTGTTACAATATATTCAATGGATCCATGGTTTATACAGCAACCCCATAATAAAACTTAGAACATACACAGTCTTTTGTAAATATTATCTTATTATACCAAATGTAACAACTTCTATTTGCTATTTATGGGAATGCTCTTTCTCAAGATGCTTCCCAGTAGAGAAATGTAAATACCTCTAAGTGGTAGTTTCTATAGAAACTTATTTTTCCAGTGAATTGTAGAATAAACAGCCTAATTTTCTACTTTGCTTTAAATCCCACAGAAACCTGGAGCGTCTTTCCAAAGTGACAGATAAGAATACTTTGCAACGCTGTAGCCATTTATGTCTTTGAAGCTTGCTGTAAATACGAACTACTTACGCCTTCAGGAGTATCCTTAGGTAATATCATTAGTCTCACTAAGAAGGGGAGGTAAAACAGCAGGTAAAAGACTTTATACAAAGTAGGGTGTCACTGCCTAACAGCTTGATGTGCACTCACAATTTTATTGCTGACTCTATGACAGTTCATCTTATCCCAAGCTCAGAAATCATCAGTTTCGCTCCCATCAAGAAAAGGTCTCTCTCAGTAGTAGCTGTAGAGTGAGGGCTGAATACAACCCCAAAACAGACCACAAAAGAAGTAGTATTTTTCAGAAGCTCCATTGGTTTTGCCCAATGGATGTGTGAGGAGTTAGCAACTTCATCTCAGGGTTGGCAGTGCTGCTGCACAGCAAAGCAGAGCATGGAACAACACTGGTCTGGGGCTGGTTTGTCTACAAGACTTCTAGCTTTCAAGAAAGCTAATACCGGGAACCCATTTTTCGTGGCATCGACGCAGCCTGAAGAAGCTCCCACAAAAGCAGCAGTGAGGAATTTCTGTCCTCCCCTCAGCCTGTTAGGGAACGCTGGGCCCATTAGGTTAGTTGAGGAAGGAAGCTGAAACTCAGTTGGGCTGAGCAACCGCTTCTGATTTTTTTGTTACGACACTTTTTTACAGGGAACAAACACAACAACATTTAAAACACAGCCCCACTTGCCCATGAATGATGCTTTCCAGTAAGGAACCTGCAATAGAGATGTGTGTCCCCAGACCCCTTCCCACGGCCCTGGGGCTGTTTCTGCTCCTTAGCCTGCTATGGAAAGCTGCCTGGGCATCAGGCACTTCATTCCCCAAGGTGTTTAGGTGCCAGCTCTTCACGTGGCTAATTGTGCTGCACATCCCTGTTACCACCGTCCCCAGTCCCGCACAGATGCTGTACGTTAGTGCTGAGATCAGAGCTGTAGGAGTCGGCCCTCCTCCACACACCAGATGGCTTGCTCTTCTGCGTTTGTTTTTAGTGCTTACCTATCTGCTCCTCGACTTCTGATAGTCATGTGAATTTGAGAAGGGAAAAAAGAAAAGACTTCCCCAACAACTAACAGAAAAAAAAAAAATCAAGAAGTTTCCTTTTCACATGTTATCTCAAAACACAGAGAATAAACTCAAGCAGCATTCTGAACCTTCTCAGAAAGGAGAAAAATCAAGAAATAGGGGCAGTCAGAGATGTGGAAAGTTCCTTGGTATTCAAACAGTGTGGACAGCTCAGTCAGTGCTCCCTCTGCCCCAGAGACAGGAGGAGACACACTTCAGACCAGAAGACTACATATTGCCTAACATTTTGGCTGGCTTCCAGTTTCACTGCATAATGAAGAGCAGGTATTTTCCACTTCAACCTTCTCCTTCCTAAAACAGTGGTATTTAAAAGATGGCAAATCTGTCTAAATTTAGTGATCAGAATCTGTCATCTGATTTCACTCTCTCACTTTTAAGAATGGACATGTTTTTATCTAAACAAAACAGCTTGTACTTTTGCACTACCTTTGCCGTAAATAAAYATGTAAATATATAAATAAATAGAAACTAGTGCAAGTGAGGCATTTTACAAATATGTGACATTTCTTCTCTGGACTTTTTCAATCCAGTACAATCCTACTAACTCTTGTGATTTATTCTGCAAGTTGAACGGGATCCAGCTCCCGAGGGTATATAATTAAGTCTAAAAAAATTTTCTTAAACTTGATTGCATGAAGAAGCCTGAAAGTGCGACCCATCTGCATTCTCAAGACTTGCAAACAAGAAGGCAAATGGGGAGCACTCTAAAGGAATTTTTTAAAAAGTATCTTAGAAAAATCTTACAAAAGCCTATCTCAGATTTGTGGATACTTGATGTAGACAAGTGTGGTAATGCTTACATGCTAAAATAAAAGACAGGCCATTTTATCCCTAGAGCCTTGGATCATGTCATGATTTGCACTGGTGGCCAGCACCCAGCGCTCCCTCTCTAGTAACCCTTACTTAGAATGATAAGCAGGTCAGGAGCAAATCCAAAACATGATGGGGTCAAAATTGTATCTTGTAATCAAGTTGTAGTGAAGGCAAGCAACAGGAGGCAACAGCTCAGTTCACAGCAAAAGACGTATGGCAAAGTGTCCATTAAAAATAGGTAGCTCTATAATGAAAACACCCTCAACCAACTACGCAAGCAGAGATACCTTCCCTTGATCCTTCCTTTCCTGTTGCAGATATCTCCCACCTCCTGCTTTGGGCTTCTTGGCTGTACAGCCRGTGCAACCAAAGAGCATGCAGAGGGGTGATGTGTGCCAGGTGCCACCAGTGGTTCCTGCTTCCTGCAATGAACTAAAAAGGTGTCCAGCAACTCACAGGGGTGATGGCATGGCTAATACCATTGCTGTGGCCTGCATGTATATGGCCAGAAGTGCACCATCTCTTCCAGACAGGGATATCAGTTTTGGAATGAACCAGAAAGACAAGCGTTACCTCAAATAGGCAAGCTGGGTATCCTCATGGAAAAAGCCAGGCTTTTTTTTTTCCCATCACTGTATTGTCCTCCATTTTCTTCCTAGGGCTAGGGCTTGATGAACATCCACTTTCTTTTTCCCCACTGCTAATGTCTCTGTTGCTCTCACATCGGGGACCCACTTAACTACATCAATATCCTTCCATACCCCAGAACCCCATTCTCCCCATCAGCGGTTTCATTTCCTCCCCCACTTCTCCCATCGCCAGAAGCCCTATCTCCTCCTATTCCCAGYGGAGAGCGCTTTGCTCCCCATCTGATTTGAATTCCTCCCTCCCTACGTGGGCGATGAATCATTCAGAGTAATGGCATTTTAAAAACTCTACAGAGAAGGTAGGTAGACTCGAACCTGAGTGGGAGTGCATATAAAGTACAATGTTAGTGAGTGCCTTCAACCCCAAGACCAGAAGTTCCTGAACTTCCCTGGTGTATGAACAGTGCCTAAGGGCTGGATGCTTCCTCCTGGACATATGTGTTRATGGCAACTACCACAGCCAAAGCCAGTGCCATGTTATATATTTGAATATATAAAATTTAATATTTAATCTTTATTTATCATTTATCATTACTATATCATACAATTATATGATACCATTAACATATCATAGATCACAGGAGATTCAGGAAGAAGTTAGTTACAAAGATTATCTAGAAGAAAAAAAAGTAAAAATTGAAAAAGTGTGTTTCCATTCCATTCTAACATTTGGGGGCACAGACTTCTTACCATGAAAGGCTTCCATGTCATTAATAGTGTCCTTTCTATGAAGAACCACTGAATGTAACATTTTTCAACTTGTGGCTTATCAACCACTGTCTTTTCTGATGAAAGTGGAGTTTAATTCTTGTCTTAGCCCTGCAGAGATTATCTTAGCCCATGCATCACCAACAAAAAACCCTTCTAATTACAGGGTGATTGGAAACAGTGGTCATATAGTCTCACTATAGCCCGTGGCTCAGTGACATTTTCATTCTGAGTCACAAATTGATTCAAGGCAAGAAATAAAATTTTTACTGATGGAAGTTCTGCAGTATTCTTTATCACCTGAGCACATGAAACAGAAAAGCTACAGTACGAATTTGTCCAGAACTTGATGTGCTTAACAAATAGCATGTTGTTTAATGACTTTATTCAGAACACCTACATGTTTTGTTCCTGTTACTTGTACAGCTCTTACATGTGACAAAGAGACTAATTTTTCAACAGAGGAGGGAGAAGAAGAGGGAACAGCTTATGGACTTTTAAGCATGTCTTTTTTCTGAGAGGCAAATATAATAATAGCAATATGGGGCTCCATATCAGCTATGTCTCAGTGACTTCTTTTAAACTTGTTTAGCCTATAACTGAAGGATAATTTTTCTTCTTGCCAACTCTGTCAGCTCACACTGACATCAGAAAACCCAACAGTGTTCTTTCTGGATTATGTTTCATCACCAGTAAAGAATTCTGAAAACTAAATTTTCCTCTGTGTGCATGAGTATAATCCTTAAAATTACAGCCTTGGTTATATTTGCGCAATACCCCGTACCCTGCAAAAACTTTCCGGTGCATACGTACCCCACCAGTCACTATATGCACTAGGGTGTCCTGCTTTCTGCTCCAGCCATGAAGCTACAGCTTTGCCACCACTGAAGTTGCCTAGCTTGTTAGCTCAACTGTGATTGACATTTGATGTTCAGAGCTCCCCAGCACATCCCCCAGAGTCAGCTCTATGTAGCTGCATGTGCCTCTGGGATTTCAGCAGATATAAGCTATGCCTGCCTGAAGGGAGCATCTTTTGCTTGGGGAAAGGTGCATTACGCATCTGCACTGCCATCTAACTTCCATGGGTACAGATCTGTTCCAACCACCTTTTATGTGCTTCCTGCCTGACCAGGATGAACAGAGTCAGAAATAAGGAACTATAGAGCTAAAATCTCAAGTCTCTAAAGAGCTACTAAAGACCAGTGTTCTCTACACACCCGAAACAGTGCATTATACAACAGCCAAAATGGGCTCAGGCTGACATAAAAATCCTACAGTCTCTTACAGGACTGAGAGAAAACTTAGCAGACAGAAAGATGTCATGTTGCCTTTTCAGAGGAGTCACCTCTTACGTTGAAAAATCTATTTAAAACCAATAAAACTTCTGTTTTCCTTTGGTCATGCTTTTTCTGTGTCTGATCCTGCCACAGTTCAGCTTGCCATGGTGTAATTAAAGAGACCACAAGTGACAGAGAAAACAAAATATGTGCAAGTGTTACATATAAAAGTATTGAGGACAAAAATTCTTCTAAAAACTCATTTTTGAGCAAACTGACATTGCAGCTTTTTTCACTTGGATTTCAGACAGAGGCTAGCAAAATTTACAGTAACAACATTTTAATTCTCACTCAAATCAGAGAGTGACTCAGCATTGCAAGGAAAAGCAAGACTAAATGTTGTGAAGTTTTGACAAACCCAGCCGAGGAATGAGCAAGCAGGAGTCCAACTTGGAAGCAGACACAGAGTCTGCATCTGAGGAAAACTTTGCTGATTATATTTTGGAGGGGGTTTGTCAGAGGCCAGTCTCACTGCAAAGTCAAATCCCACATATATATTGAATCCAGTGCCAAATAATTCCCTTCTGGGTATAAAACCGGTCGAAGAATTCCAGGAAGCCCTTCCTTACCAAGGAAGCTAATTCAAAGGCCCCAAATACATACCAAAAAAATAACTTTCCTTCCATGTTTCTCAATCGCAGGCACCTCTTTCTGGCTTCAGGGCGACTCTACCACTATTTTCAGACTTCTCATCTTTCACCCGTATCCACAAGACAGCTGGYCCTGATGAACTCACCGGCCCAGCCTCTACTTGTCTCCGGCTTGGGATAACTTGTACGGCTTACAGATACTGTTTCTTGAGAGCAACCCCTTAGATAACCTCCACACTCAGATAACCCCTGGTCCCCTTCCTGCATCTCTTGACAGATCTGTCGATTTGTCCAGCTTCTGGAGGAGACACTCTGAAACCAKGGACAGAGGGGTCAGATGAAGGGTGTTGGAGATAAGGAAGATGGAGGGATCTGGGGGAGGGCAGGGGGAAAGCGAGGAGGTTACGCAGGACCAGAGGCTGGAGCTGAATCGTCGTGTAAGATGCTCTGGGGCAAACTTGGAGTGTGGCCTGCAAACCTTGGCAATCAACACAGCTGGCAAATCTCAGCATGAATCTCTTTAGTTTCTACACTTTACGTACAAAAAGAACATAAACGTTTTTCTTCCTCTGGCTAATTCCTATGCAAATAGAGGCAAGGTCCAGTTATAAGAAGCTGCTACTCCCCTGTCCAGGTTCACATCCAGTCTCTGCTTCACAGATACCAAAACGTGAACACATCACAGCTGGGAAGAAACGCTTCGTTCCAGATCCAGTCTGGAACAAGAGACAAAAGCTGGCGGTCGGAGCAGCAGCTGGCATAACCTCAAATCTTCAGGAGAAGCCATCAAGGGACACTAAGACTGATCTCTTGCTCTGCCTATTGCAACACATCTGCTTGGGCTGGGATTCCAGGCCACTCCCTTAGTGACAAACGTCAGCAAGCAGCGTGTGCTTTTGAAGGCTATTACATCTGTGTCCTACTCACGCTCACTCCAGAGGTTCCTGTTTCATATCCTGTTCTGATTGCTCTACATCTATCACATAAATTAATTTCAAGTACACACAGGGGGGGAAAAATAAAGTTGGTATGCATAAAGATTATAACATATGAGAATTTGTTAGGGGTTGTAATAAAGCTTAGTGTTAAAACCACACTCCCACTACAGAAATACATGGACAATACAACACTATGAGCTGTATTTCAGATGAAAGTTAAGGTGCAAAAACAAGCCATTCTGTTTCCAGCAACCTTCTAACGTGCACCTTTGGAGACCTCCCAACTTTCAGAGGCCTTACAAACATCACAAACCAAATGCTAGAGCCAGCAACTCTTATTCATCCAAATAACTACATATAAGTCCTTCAGAGGCAGTGGATCTCTGTGAGACAGGATCAGTGAGCACTAACAGATACAAGCACTTCAATGAATTTGAAGGGAAACATTCCTCTCAAAAAGTCGGAACACGTTGCAGAACTTTGGAAACGTCCTGTTTCCTACCTGTTAGAAAGAAATGTTTTAATTTCTAATAAACAGATCTTTTTGCATCTGAAGGCCATACTGCTGCATGGACATTGCTCTGACAAGGCAGACTACGCAGCCCTTTTTGCCATCAGAGAGCTCCTGAAGGCTGTGCTGCCTGTGCCTGCTATTCTTGAAAGCAGAGATGGGATTACAGGCTTCTGTGGGGCGTCCTCAACTCACGCCCACAGAGACCCAACATGCAATTCTCTGCCAACATGATTTTTCCTACCATCGACTCCTGTGCTGGGCACTAATCCAGAGAAGTTAAAAAACCCTCCCCCATGACACCCAGTCAGCGCTACAGTATCTGTTTCCCAATCTTTCTGATAAGTGTGCCTGTTATTCTGTTCTAATATTGTCCCAAACACAACAGTATGCCCCTAAGTTAAACAGCAAAGGAGGATAATTCAAACTAAGCATTTACCTGCAAGCAATTTTCCAACAAAAGGGATAAAAAGATATCCCAGCCCAAACCCAACAGTCCATCGCAGCTACTGTCTTTAGTGCCTGTGATCCTCTAATAACAATGACCATGCAAGGACATTGAGGGCTACATTCAGCAATCAGACTTGAAATATTTCATGCAATAAAACACAAAGCGCAGGTTGTTTGGCTCTGGTTTTCATGCTGTATGTTCTGACAAATTTATCTGACTTGCAAGCAGTAAGTAAGCAAGTCCTAAGACACTTGATGTGGGAACTGTTATTTCCCTGATAGAAATACATTCCCATACCATCTCCAAAGGGAGTGTAAGTCTTCAGTGAGTAATACAATAGTCCTACTCCTATAGCCTACTCAAATTGTCTCTGAGGTCACCTGTATCCACCGAGCAAGAACTTCAACACACAGTTACTGCTGGTTTTCAGTAAGATCTGAGAATAGACCAAACTCTCCGAGTTACTCGGTTAACGCTATACCTTACTGTGCTAAGGGCGTGCTCCTATGAGCAACGCTTACATCTTCTGTCAGCTCTAAAGGTGCAAGAGGTGGAGTATTTCCATTTAAAAGACTTTGGTACTAGTTCCTATTTCAAGCTAATCTTCATTGACAAACAGCATTTATTTAGAAGTTGGGCTTTAGGATCCACATGCATTTCCTCTCAGTCTCTCCAAGACAACACGAAGATCTTTTTTCTTCCAACTCCAAATATAAGATGTCCCCTAAAAAAATCTCCTGGATCATTTAAATACCAACATAAGGATTCTCCCAACTGAGGGAGAGAAAGAGGGGGGTGTATGCCACATGAAAAAAAGGATTCCTCCTGCATCATCGGTTCTCCTTAGAAACTTAGAGGAGACTGTTTTGTGTACACAACACCACTGTCTCTGTTWCAGACTTCTTTACAGTCTGAAGAAAGGGATGTTGCGAAAGGGAACTCCTACAGCGTGCAGCTCATTTAGTCTGCCTTTAGGTCAACCCAGGTGGAGGAGATAGGGCCCTCATGGCTTGCTTCACCTTCATCTCTCCCCTTCTGGGAAGGGATTCATCAGTGTCACAGAGATGATGTTCAAGGGTGCTGCATTCTTGAAGCATAAAAAMCCTCTTATTTCACTACAGGCACAGCAGATCCAAGTGGATCACGGAGAAGGTTATTTGTGCCTATTTATAGCACCTCACAACTCAAACAGGTTGAAGACTGAATTCGCAAATAAATGCATCTGAAGAACCAAAGCATATAGTTTTCTCAGTCACCAAAAATGCTCTGCTCTTTTTGATCTTCATTTATGTCGGTCTTTCTATCTCCTAAAAGAAATCTTGAAYGGCGCTTATATATATTTAACCGTTTCTAATGTACTATAAAGAACAGTGAAGAGTTTACACTTCCCTGAACATGACCTGAAGGCTTCAAATTTATTCAGACAGGAAAGTGCATACGTTTTTAAAGATAAATTATGTGACTACAGAATCAGATATAATTAATATAGTGTGTCCTCATTCTCCAAGGGGGAAAAAAAGAGAGAGATTATCACCATGAAATAGTGGCCACAGATTAGATAGAGTATGAAAGAAAAAGATTAAAATGTGGATTGTGGCTCTTGTTCAGATACACATCTTTAGCGGAGTAAATTTCACCTAATAAGTCATTTTTTCTCCATCAACCAACCACTAATCTCTGGTAATGGTGTTCCAAGTTACCAACTGAGTTGAAATACATGGAAAATGAACGCAGYGTGCAGATCCTGGATACCTGTATTTGTGACGCTGTTGACACAGCAGAGGCTCGGTGTACTCCTGCTGCAGCCATGTTTCCTGTTTCTATAAACATGCTCTGTTTGAAAAGGGGCTACTATGGGCACACATGTGCAATTTATAGCTAGTTTTGTGCCAACATAAATCAAGCCCAAATGCCATCTCGGTGACATAATGTAAGACTCACGCTTAAGGGAGTCCACATACATAAGTAAGTGGGTTCCAAAGTAATTAATTTGAGGAGTCCACTTACATTTCAATCTCACAACCAGACAGACTGCCTCGTGGTTCCCTTGGCTTTTTAGCGTCAGACTCCCCAAATCTCACTCTTCCATTTCCTTCACTTCCTCACCTTTCAGGGTCAGAGCTTAACACCGCAAAGGGAAATGAAACAGAGAAAAACAAAACAAAACAAGCTGCAAAGCAGATTAAAGCCATGTTTGACATTCAGAGGTACATGGTTCCTTTTTCAGCTACAGGTATAAAGTAGTAATAATTTTGTGTCCACAACTSACAGTATAAACGTGGTTTAAAAAAAAAATGGAAGTTATCTAAATGCATCCTCACTCAAAAAATGTCATGGCTTTTTAAATGTATTCTATTTAATGTTCAAGTCAGCTGAATTCTAAATTGCTTCTTTTTTTTTTTTTTTGCTTAGAAATGGTCTGGGAAGTAGACAGAAACCCTCTTACACTTCCCTCAACTCTTGGTGCTCTAAATGCACYGTCTCTGAGGGGAAGGTGTTTGCAGAGAAAGCCACAGAAATATGTGCTTCTGCTTGTTAGAGAGGATGGATCTGTCTGCCAAATGTCTTCTCCTGAGTGGGGCCGAGAGAATTGCCATCAGCCTGTGGCTCTTGCAGAACTCCTGCTCTGACTGCACCATTAAGCAACACCCCGCACACCAGTCTGCTCAGAGAAATTAACTTGCTAAAGTCAGGGTCCAATTCCTTTCCCAGGAAAATCAGAAAATTAACTCCTACTACCTTCTGTGGAGGCTGGATCAAATGTAAGTGAAGAGACATGCAATTACTCATGGGACAAAATGGCCCATCCAGATTCAAGAGGAGAGATGTTTTACCGGAGTTAATTAGCTTTTGCTTACCCAATTTATATACACTGCCCTAAGTCAGTGGGCATGAGGCCATTTAGCAATTCATGGGATCAACCTTAAACCAGGGATTCCCATGTTTTTGCAGCAGAGAAAGCCGGAACTGTTTCACACAGCGAACACAAAGGTTATTAGCTTGGTCCCGCATTTCTCCCTATAATATGCTCACACCTCATGAGGAGGTCAGAGGGATTACAGCACATTTTTGCAGATCCTAGTCTATTCTTAAATTGCAGTGTTTCCATATCTGTTTGCACAATACTAGTGTATACAGAACCTGTTTCTATCAGACAGACTGCTTCAGTCTTCGTGCTTTTTAAAGAAGAGAGGATAGTGATAATATGGACATTTCCAATGAGATCTCCTCTGGTTCATTTTAAATGTTCAACTGCACTTTCGGAAGGGATTTCAGCTTTGTTTCTGATTTAGTCTGATGAATGTGCAGCAAGTGCCAGGGCTGCCTCAATACTTAAATGCACATATTTCCAGGACTTTCTATAGAGGTCATCATTCTAGCATGATCGATATATAATGAAGGAATATGAGGAGCCAGTAAGAGAGGTCAGACTTCATGGACCTGCTGAGAAAGGCCCAGAAAAAGAACATGAAAGCTGGTAACAGAGTATGAGAAAGCATGGCAATGACTAACCTTTCCTGACAAATAAGTGTTTACATAGCTAAACTTTTACTAAACTACTAACCAGGCAGAAATGAAAGACCCTCGCTTCCAAGTGGATTATTGCATTTCTTCTTCTTTCTCATTTTGGGACCTAGAAAATCGAATTTCAGAAAATGATGCCATGGTTTTGAAAACCCTAATACAATTTGCTGAACACCAGTGGCTTTTTCTACAACAGCTTAAATAGACGTAAAACACTTCCATGATTATGAAGATCTAAGGGAGGAACCAGATTTTTCTTTTTTCTGCTTACACTTGGAATTCTTCTTCTGTGCTTGCCTTGGGTCTGAAGAGATGTAAACAGAGAGGGGGAAATGTGGGTCAACAAAATAAAAAACTGCATGTGTACACTCATACAGAAACAAAGAAAACTTGCAGAGAGAGTTAAATTTCTTATAAGAATCTCCTTTATTTTAGAGGAGAAAATGTAACGATTGTATGATTTTAATGTTTATGTAAAGATAATGAACAGGTAGAATAACTGAAAAAAGCCATTGAACAAGACTAAACTTCCCAGATACAATTTAACTTAATTCATGCTCACATATGACCCTCTTCCTCATGTCAGAAGAGAATTCAGTCTTCAGAAAAATCAAAATAAATGTTCAGAGTTTTAAAGGGTGGGTCCGTAGCTCAGAGGTGAAACAAAAGTAGTTTTTGAACAAGTCATCCCAAATTTAAAACCGAATTCTTCTTCTGCTACAAGGCAAATGGACGATTCTTCCAACCCGGAGACGAAACAGTCCTGAAAGAAAACGCACTGCAGTAATCAGCCACATTTAACACAGTAACAAATGAGATGAGAGTGGAGGAGTTAAAATGAATGTGCAAGTCGGAAAGAAACGCAGCATAGACTTGAGGCTTGTCTAAATTTTTTGAGTTTTTAGGAAAATAAATGTCTTCCGTCACATCCTGTCTCTTGCTTTCATGATCATTTTGCAATTTCTAAATTTTTACCTGCTAAAAAGAGAACAATACTCTACTTCGCACATGATGGTAGGATACCCTACGCTAATGAGATGATATCCTATACCAGATTAGGGATCTCTCTGGTCCTTCTTGTATCTGTGGTTGTAACCACTAACAAAAATTTAACAAAAAAGTAAAAGGAAGTTTGCAATAGGCAGCTACGGGCATATCTGCCCACAAGAAGTTCCTTTCTTCTCCCTAAAAGTCAAAGCCTGATTTGTACCCTAAATTAATTCCTGTGCCTTACATAACTCTTAATTATTTTCAATCCTTGCTGTAGTCACTGTAAGTGTCCTCATAAACTGGATAAATGCACCTTTTTCAGGGTTCTCCTGAATTCTTCCTGGTGATATTTTGTGGCAATTAATTTGTTTTTGGATCCAGATACCTTCAAAGATGCTTTAATCAGCAGCACATTCTGGCCTCACCACAAAGCTCCTGAAATTCGTACACGTTAAGTCCAGACAAGCCACTCCGAAAATGCAGACAGCTGCCCACAGGAGGGGCAAAAATGCAAGAATTTCCCATGCTCTCCCAGCCGGCTGGTAAGCTCCCTGGTCTGGCTCCCTGCCCACCAGCTCCTGCCATGGATCTGGGCAGAGGAGGTGTGAAACCAGCCAGTTACTCTTCCTTACCCTGCTCCAGGGAGCTGCACCCACCAGGCACTGATTGCAGGAGATGTGCTGTGGAAGCCCACCTTCTGGCTGTCCCTGGGAACCAGCTTCTGGCTGCAGAGAAGTCCTTCAGCAAAGAGTGAGGGATGAAGGAAGTGGGAACAGAGGCAGCAGGGACACTCCCTGCAGCCTCCGCTACTCCCAGAAGATGTGCTCTTGGGGAGAAGGGGCAGGGAGCCTGAATTAGTGGTTTTAAAGTTGGGGGAAGAGGAAGAACAACTCTTAAGAGTATGTGGGAGGACATGGGAAAGAAACCCAGAGAACTGCTGATATAGATCCTTAGGTCAGTATAATCAGCAAAGGATCATGCAATAAGCCAGGAATGAAATCATGGCTTGAGCAATGATTTTGTGCCACTAGTAAAATCCTGTGGGGAGTAGTCATTGACAGGGTAGGCTTAGCCTGGGTTTTTCATATTTAGGAGCACAGGCAGCTAAAGAGCTGAGGGGAAATGATTTATGAGGACAGAGCTAAATGCTTATTGCTAGGTTAAACAACAAGTAAGGGCAGACATAACAGCCTACAAATACCCATAGGAGTAAACGTCAAGGAGTGTGAGGAATTGTTTTGAACAGCAAGATAAATTTCCTAAGACTGAGGTGCAGTGGCTTGTGATACACTTGCCCAAACAGCTGAAGTTTTGTTGGTCATGACTAGCCTGGGCAAAGCACAAGCAAATGAAAGGCAAGGAACAATTCTGTGTTGCTGGACAGGTGAAAGAGCTTATTCAAATCTGTCCCATGTTCAGATGAGCTCCACTTCTCCATCTCTAGAGAAGCTATCTGCAACGTTCAGCAAGGTATAGGAGTTGGAGACAGCATTCTGGAGACATACTGCAACTGCTTTTCCTGTTAGATTTTTGTGATAGCTGCAATTACAATCTTTATTTCATCAAGACAGTTTCAGGTTGATTGTATAAATGAAGAAGTCACATAGCTACTATTGCAAAGGAATAAGCACACGAGATCACTCATAGCTAGAAAGACTATCCACCACAGCAGTTTCAGTACAATTAACATCAAATTTATCCTGCACAGAGGATGAGTGTTAAAATTGCACTCTATCTCATGCCCCCTTAAGCCCCTGAAATAGCTCTTAAATGGACTGGAACTTTGTTCTGTGCTGAGGACCTGCATGAGGGGTGAGATCCAGCCCAAAGTTGTGTTTGAGGGAGGTAAAGAATTCAGTAGGAGGCCTGAAGGATGTGCCTGATGCTCCACATGCGGGAAAAGAGCTGCTGGGGCTGCACTGAACAGGAATGCAGGGGAAAGGGAAGGAATGCAAGGTAAAAAACAAACAAACAAAAAAGACCTTTGAACTTCGTTTCACAGCATGGCATTGCAACCGTGGCAGGGTCAGGAACAAGAGGCTACAACTAGCAAGGTAGAAAGGCGGAATGGGATTGCCTCTGAATCCCTCAGATTGCAAAATTATTGCCTCATTAAAGGAAATAAATACACGTAAAGGGGAAAAAAGAGCTCCTACATAGTCTTGAATTGTGGTAAGGGGGAGGGGAAAGGAAAATGAAAACAAAGCAAATGCGCAGCCACAGGAAACAAATGTAACCCTAAGATACCTTCTGTCTCCCTCTCTTCTGGCAGATGTCTCGTTCCCAGTCCCTGCGGATTGGTTTATGCACTTCCTGCCCTGATTGAGACACTGGATAACTAATGCGTAGCGTTGCTTAACTCAGGGGTGGCAGGAACCTAATTCTCACTTAGCCTTGACTCCTGAAAAACAATCCCAATGCTCGTGTCCAGTGACAAGAAAGAAGAGACTAACTGTCCTTGGCCCCTGCATGGAGGAAGAAGATAAATTCCCTGCAAATACCCCAAAAACTATACAAGACTTTACATTTTTTTCAGAATGCAAAAGTGAGAGGTGGAAAAAAAAAAAGAGGAGCCACGCATGACTCCTACAGTGAGTGGGGGGACTGAGAGAAACCCAGGAAAGCTGGTGGGGGATTTGTTTTGTCTGAGCATCATTAGGTGGGTCAGTTGATGGCTACGTGGTTTCAATGCATGCACAGAACAAAACACATTGCTAAAGTGTCATAAAAAGAAGAGGTGGATTTCAGAACTATCTAAAAACAAACTGCAATTTGTCTCCCATCTTAAGCCTAGGAAAGAGCTGACCATCCTAGAGGGAATTCCACTCAATTTCAGAACAACATTCAAAAGCATTTTGGAGATTAAGGAGTAGATTAAGGAGAAATTTGCGTACAAAAACCCAAAGAAACCGAGGAACTCTTTTTGTCAAAGGGTTTACAAGTGGCAGGAAAAAAGGTATTGAGGAAGAAAGGCCTTGTAATTAAATCCTTAACTTGAGATTCAGGTTCTTCTTCTCACCTTAGCTTAATGCCTAAAACACATTGACAACAGGATGTGCCTTATAAATTTGTAAGCACTATGTTGCTTAAAGGTACACGATACAATACAAAATTTCATAATCCATGGCATGCTGTCAGGAGGCTACAGTGGGAATAGCTGACTGACTATGCAGTAGCATCATTCCTGTGGTAAATATYGCTAAGAAAATTCAGGTAGCGTGATGGTACGCAAATGTGTGCCAGGGAGAGATTTTGAGTCTATTGTGTCTGTTTCTGTGTTGAGGAAGGAAAGTGTTTTTCACCTTCCAGGCTTGTTTGGGGCTTTTTAGTAGGAAGCTAAAACAATTACCTGAACAGCGCCATACAGATTGTAAACTTTGACTCTCCCAAAGAAGCATTTTCTGTCATACAATAGCTTCCAATGAGCGAGACACCTTCTGCCCTTTACTTTTGTTTCATTAGTTTTTTGGTGTGTCACAACACATCCCACTAAAAAACGAGGTGGGAAACAAAAAGAAGAAAAGAATCCCTATTGTGAATCTTTACTTTTGTCTGGTATCCTTTTCTGGATGTTTATGGCATCCCATAAAGTTGCTGAAACATGCCTGCTGTATTTTTAATTGTCATTTTAAATGCCAAAACCCAGAAGTCTTGCTTATATTGTATGCGAACACAGTGTCTGCTTATGTTCAAACCCTCAGGCACTTTAAATAACTCTACTGTACACAGAGAACGTTGTTCATTTTGTTTTTACAATTTTTGCCTGTGTAGAAGGAGCTCTAATGTCTTGAGAACATAAATGTATGTTCATAACCAAGGAGCAAGATCACAGCTGGAATCTACCTGAGCCTTGGATCATATTTCAGCAGTGGCATGAAGCAAAAAAGCAGCTTACTTCTCTGTTTAATTTACAAGAGCTACAACTGGAACGGCACATACTAGACTTACTGACGTAACGCACAGGTGAGTGCGTGTTACAGGTCCACCTCTGTGCCTGATCCACAGGGAATATCAGACTGTTTCAGCCAGACTTAAGAGCCGTTACTGCTGTAGCCCTAGAGGAACCTGATCTGAACCCTAGTGTGTTAGTAAAGGTGGCAGCTGCCATAACAGACTTCTGTGTAGGCTACAAACTTGGGGCATAAAATGGGGGTGTTTTTATTGGTTCTAATGAGTTTCGTACCAAGCCTCCATTCTTCTGTCTTAAAGAATAAACCATTACAGAGAATTCATAAGCGAATTTGCTTTTTTCTTTCAAGGATTAAATAGGAGCAGATTGTAATTTCCTTTAAATGCATCTATTATTCATCAGTATTCAATAAGTTTTATTATGGGCTTAAAAACAACAGCATATATATCTTTATACTCAATTCCAATCTGCTCCCTACATGTGTCCTGAAACTCACATTTTATGTTTAGATGTGATTGACCATGAAAGTCACAGGGTAATACACGTTCTCTGAGTAAAGACACAGACAAGTATCTGGCCAATGTTCATTTTTCACATTAGTTTGCTGCAAATAATCTTACATGCAATTTTGCCACTTCCTTTCTGTAGGAATCTCTGCAAGTAGGTTAGCATACTGTGGCTTGCAGAAAGCTGACACATAGTATTTATGAACAGAGAGGAAGTAAATTAATTTCAGTGTTTGATTCAATATTGGAGAAAGGCTTTTGCAGTATTTATTCACCCACAGCAATAAGAGAAGGTACAGTCCCTCCTCTAGTCCAGCCTTATTACTAGACAAGGAAAATTCTGCTGAGTTAGGACTACAAACAAGGGGTCAAAGAAACAGACGCTTCATTTCTCAGTGTGCATCCCATACAGCCAGTCCTGTAATAGCTGTCATTATTTGTAACATGGGCAGTAGAGGAATAGGTGGAGAAATGAAGCCATGCACGTAAGGTAACACCCTTTTTTTAAGCAACCACCATTTTTCGCAATGACACGTACAAGGGTCATTTGGGGATTTCCTTCCCTTGAAGTCTCGGTTTCCTGAGAGGAAGGAGAGCTGAAATAGAGGAACAAGTGGCTGCACACCATTTCCAGCAGCGTAGTAGACCTTCCTCATTGACACAGGTTTAGGAACCACATCTGAATCTCCAAACTTCCTGATGTTCTCCCTTTGAAAGGAGGGAAGATGGGGGAAGGAGCTGGGTGGAGAAGGTGAAGAGGTGGTTCTGTCCTTTTAAAGCCTYGCAAACACAGCAAAACTGCTCCCATACCCTTAAATCTACCATCAAAAGTAGGTTGCGATACAAGTGGGAAATACAAGGAAATGTTTCAACTCATAAAATGCACTGGACTAGCACCAAACTTCTGCTTAAAAAGCTGTTTATAATAAACAACRATTACTTACAGTATCATTGCAAGATCATTAGAGGACTCAGAGATCGAAGACTACCTGGTTCATCTGGTTGAGACCTGGAAAACAGAGTGTCACATATCAGCAAACACCACCAGCAATCAACATATTTTTTATGAGGGCTGTTAGAACAGGAGGAAATGTTCAAACCCAGACTGCTGGGCCACTCTGTGACCTAATCCTGGCCAGAGAGAAGAAAATCTGCCATTCACTAGATCACCACTGATAAAAGAGAAAAACTTCAATTCACTAGATAAGAACATCAGTTTGTCTGGGTTGTATTGCAAATCACTTGTAAGCCTCTAAAAGGGTTAATGGGACCCCAGAGATAATAAATACATTATGCAGCTCTGTAGGTGCTAGGAAGATGAATATAGGTTGATTTTTACAAACTTAACCTATGCAGAGTGAGTCATAATTTGCAGCTTGCGTCATTCAATAAATGGGTCTTTTGAAAGTCAACCCACTGTGAATGGGCTGCCAGCTCTCAAAAAGCAAGAACCCTGCTCTCCTGCCCACAGGCTGCCTAGTTGTAGGATCAAAAAGCTATTCTCCCTGGGTTACAATGTGATGGCAATAACAGGATCCAAACAAACAACTACATGTTTGTGGGTTTGCTGCATCYCTTTTAAAAGGTCAAAAGGTTTTGACTGAAACAACTGTTTTTGTTTCATGAAAGAGTAATTCTTAATCATAAATGTGTGTTAATCTCACTGCTACTTCTGCTGTGCCTTGTGACATTGTTTCTTTATTCAATTATGCCTCACATCAACTTTTTAATTAATATCTTCATTAGGAAAACCTTGAAAGTTTAGATAAATAACATTTGCTTTTGTGCATTTCAACCGTAAGCTTCTGTGTGAAGGAAATTTTTCTGTTTTGTAGTCACCCAGGGGAAAGAAAAGCAACTAGAGAGGAGGTCTACATGTTCACAGGGATCTCAGCACTGAGGAGACAGAATAATCATCTTTTGTTGAATACAAAAATAACGAAAAACAAAGTAAACAATACCCTTTTGTTCTGCACAAGAAAGGCAGGGCTTTAATAGTCTTTAAACGAGATGATAGAAAATTTCCATCCAAATGGAACCATGGAGTAGGTAGACACATTGCAACGTTTTGGAGTTCAGTGATTAAATTTAATACTGTGCCAAACAGTGATTAGTTGATGAAGGGCGTTCATAAATAGAATGGAAACAAGGGAAGTGTGGCTCCAGTATAGCATTGGGCCTCCACTGCAGTTTGGTGTTAGGCTTTCTACTGTAATAACAGGCTCAAATGAAAAAAAGTTTAATTTGGTTTATTTCCCTAAGGAAATTCAGTGGAATTGTAAACACAGGCTGACTAGTACATATTACTAAAACTTCAGCATTCAGGGTCAGATCCAAGAAAAGGGCTTAGGTACTAACTGAAGCGCAGAAACATATCCTTTTCTTCAGCATTTTTCCAGCTCGCTAACTCATTCCCCCTGCTCAGAGAACTGGTACATGTGAATCCCATTACTAGACACTGAATTCTCCCAACTCACCGTGCAGGCAAAGCAGTATCCTAATTAAGGCTTCTGAATCCCAGCCTCAGAGCTGGGTACCTATGTCCTTTACGGATCTTTGCTTTAGGCATTAAAATCCCCTGTTGAGCCCAATGCAACACATTGTCCTTAACACCGTACATACATGACTAATGATCCAGGAGAATAGGAGCATAAATCCTTTTTAATTTAACTGTGGTCTCTCCTAAGACTATCCAGGCAGCAAGCATGTGGTGCACAGAGAAGTCAGCAGCAATACATGAGCCCCATGCATACAGATAGATCAGGTCAACTTCAGCAAATAGTCACTGGTTTTGCAAAGGAGGACAAGCAAGATTGTCCCCTGGTTTTATAAAATGAAAAGCTACCCCCTGAACTGTGAGAAGTGACCTTTGAAGGAAATAAAATTTTCACTTCAGTTTCTGCTAAATGAACTGCTCCAGCCCATCCCAGTATCTTAAGTGTCAGTATCTGAAGTCTCACATAATATAAGCCTCACATAATATAAAAGTCTCACAAAATATAAGCAAAATTGAACTGAGATATATGTGCAGTAGAAGACAAGACTCCTCTATAAGCAGTTCTTCTCTTCTTCCTTTTCTATCATCACCTATTCCTACAGCCCAAGCAAAGACCATCACCATTCTAATTTGAAGTAAGTCCTCTTACTTTAAAATCTATTTTGGACCAGACCTGCTCTTAGCTGCATTAGTATAAATCTGCTATCTTTTCATGGACTTTCTCCAACTATATTCTGGTGTAAGCAAGATCAGAGTCTTATTTTGGTGATAATTTGCAGAGTTATGCTAAAGGTCAACATTGGTGCAGGCCACAGATTTTGGTGAAATCCCATCTATTTATAGGGAAAAGAATTCACAGTTACGAATTATTATAATAGCAACATGATTTTTAAAAAAAATGATAACTTGTAGATAATGTTTCAAACATCTTGCTTAAAATTTTAAACCCATCCATCAATTAACGATAATTAATCACCAAGCATGTTATGTGTGCTAAGTTATCTGCAGCTTTCATTACAAGAAAATAAAACAAAAAAGTCTAGGAAAAACTGTCTTGGAGTCTCTATTTAACACTTCAAATGAATGGTTATGTAAAGCTCCTATTGGCATCCTCCGTCACAGGCAACTTCCCTGACTGCCAGAGGGCCTGGGAGCTTTTCTCATCAGTGGGAGAAGCAAGTGATTTACACCTTAAGAAAAATTTCAGATTCTTTGCGTATGATTTGTGTTCCAGGTGGTGGTAAGAGGTAAATCCTAGAGGCTTTCTCCACAATGATCGAATGCCAAGAAGTGAAGCAGTTTACTGGAACAGCACAGCTTCCAATGTCTTTGCAAATGACACCTTTAACTAGAAAGGTACAATATTTTATATTCTGCAAAGCTGAGCTAGACCATTTTGGCAAAGAGTCTGTCTGCCTACCAAGAGTTGGGTAGGTATTTACTATCTATATAATGACTTCCTACTGCAAGTGGGTCAGGTAATTCAAATAACTAGCCAAAACTGCCTTTGGTCAAGTCTGGTGGAAGTCTAGCCTGTAAGTAAATATGTCCCTCTGCTACAGAGTGCACATCCTCCGACATGTGATGTCTCAGCCATTTCCTGGTACTGCCACTCCAACAAATACTTCACTTTATCTCCCTCCGATTGTAACATCGGCAGTTTCACCACTGAGATTGCTGTTGCTGCACTTTCTGGTGTCAATGGCCTGCTGTGAACTGAAAAAATACCTGCTGAAAAAAACAGTCAAGCACTTGAATGATACCAGAGGCTCCTTCTTCCTCTGCCTTTGTTGTAGCACACTGGGCAATCATCCAGTTGGTCAGTTCTGCTTGTCCAGCTCCAAACCAAATGCTTCAGAATCCAGCCTGCACAAATAATCAGGTTTTAAACAAAAACTGCAGCAAAAGATCAGCTTGCTGCATGTGATCGGTGTACTGCTTGGCTTTCCCTCAACCTGAGCCTGGATGCCTTATGTTCAAACATGTGGATTGTGTTCATTCTGGCATTTGGAGTGGGGTAAAAGGTATTGTGTGTGTGTGGTGGGGTGGTAAATCCCAAACTCAGCAAGATTTCAGAGGTGCTGCCTTGCACAGTGGTTAAGAAATAACTCATTTCTGGTTGAAATGTTAAAAGAAAGGTATGAAGTAACTTGAATGGTAAGAAATAACTACCAGCTCCTACCCGGTTCCTGCAGGCACTATGGATAGAGCAGGCTGCCTTGTCCGGTGGCAAATCTTACTTATGTGCAAAGCAGCCTCCCCATCAGCCTGCACCGCAGCCCCTAAGAGAGCTACCGGGAAAGAACGCAGCGGTTATTGAAAAGATCCTGCAAGTATTCAGAATACAGCTGTTTGCCAAAAATATAGTGGTATGGCTTTGTTCACTGTAAACATTTTGGGCAATGCTGTTCATATTGTGCCAATTCACTAAATTGTCTAGCTCTGAAAGTGAGCGGAAATTTTGTCAAGCTTTGCAGTGAGTAACAACTCTTGCTAAGAAAGACGAAGTTTATTTCGGCAGACTACAGTTGAACCACAAAAAGAGAGGTCCTGAGGAGCGAGAAGATCCTACAGATACAAGTCAGCATGACCAAGAGGTGTCACCATGTTTCATAACTCAGTCCTTTACTGGAAACCAAGTCAGCAAAACAAAAAGATGTTCACAGACTCTAGTGGGCTCTGGATTAGACTGATGTCTTCTGGGGAACAGCTCCATGAATCCTGGCAGTTTAGAGTAGCTCTTTTAAAACAAAATTTCTGAAAATGAACAAGTTATTTCATAGATTAACTATGTTATCACAAAAAGTTTTTGCTGTCTATCTTTCAAAACAAGCACACTCCTGTAAAGAACAAATGAATGTCAATATTATTCCTAAGTGTATTTGAAAATTAATACTGTAACCGTGTGTCACTTAAAAGTACTCTGTTTTGATCTTCACAAGGTTATCCCAGTTGCTTCGCCCCATAAAATTAACCACAAACACAATAGTGAATGAGTCAGAACACAAAGCTGACTCTCAGAGAAGGGATAAATGCCTCCGGAGAGCACAGCAAACAGGAGGCACGGAGCAAAGTTAAGGGTGCAGCAGCGTGTGGTAACAGTTGAACGAACAGGGACTGGGATAAAGAGAGAACACTTTTCTGTAAAAATTCTCATTTATTTCAAGCTCCTCCACGTCCCGCCAAGGCAAATGACTCTTGCAGGGTCTGGAACACCTGATCTGATGGACCAAAATCTGAACTGGAAAGACGTGAGCTACAAGATGCAAGCTCTGAGCAGGAAGGTGGCCCACAGGCTCCGGCACTTCTGCACAGGGGCTTTGGAAAGAGTTTCCAAGGGGCTTACACAAAAAGTCCTTTCAAAAGTGCTCCATAAAATACACCTGAAGAAAGACCGTTAGGAGGAGACTCGGTTTAGCTCTGTTCTCTTCTGTTTCGCTCAGGTGCTGTTTTTTCAACACAGAAACACATGTACAGACTTAGTACACCATACAATGCCTCACTAAAGTCATCAAGTGGTGGTTATAACTTCATCCAAGATCAACAAGGTCTTTTTCCACAAGCAATCCTTTGTGTTTGGGAAGCCTTTGCCCTGAATTTTACTGTCTCCTAATCAACTAACAGGTGCTCTGCAGTCAAATGCGAGCTATTTAGGGGCAACCTGCATAACAACTTCCCAGGCTGGCAAGCAATCTTAAATAGTAGTTAGGTACTGGAATGGGTAAGTTTTACTCAGCCAAACAGAAACACTCCCAACAGGAAAAGAAAGGGGGGGGGGGGGRGGGGGGAAAGAGGGATAATGATATCTTTCTTGGTTTCCATCTAGTTTTCTCTTTCATATGTTGGCATAACAACTCTCAAAGAGGAGAATGAGGCTCCCAAAACCAGACACCGTGGTAATCTGACATTATACAGTGGTTGTTCTTAAAACTTTCCAGTTTTGTTTTGGTCAACAACATAATGTGCTGATTGTATATGTGATATTTTCTCCACTTTCACGGGGCACAGATAGCCATATACTGCTAATACTGAAAGCATGTTATTTTGGGCAATCTGACTTTTATTTTTTTCCCTGGAGAAAGCACTTTGGGGTAGGAAAAAAAAAGTGAAAAAGCTCTCTCAGCTAGATGCCAGATGTGTCATTTTGCAATGTAAAGCCACACCAGAATTTTATAAGCCATGCAACTGCTCATTTGTGTACCATTCCCATATCATATTTTTAAAGTTTCTAGCATCAGTGCATTGTATAGCATAAAATGTCATGTTTCTCATACAAAAGTCCCTGCTAAGAGCATTGTATATACACTGCCTTATGCTGCCACATGGGCAGAACCATACTGCTGGTTTCTTTGGTTTAATGTCACCCAGGAAAGGCTTCTGGATTCTTATAAATTCATGTGAACCAGAAGAGACTGCTGCTGTGCTCCACTACTGAAGGTCTTACAAAAGACATCAGAAAGGACATCAGAGGATGTGGGAAAGGTGTCAGTGCCTTGAAGTTCATTCAGATGAGGAAACAGAGAGGAGAATATCAAACAAAGACAAAAAATGCCTCAAAGTCTGGTGTATGCCTCCAGTAACTTGTTGAATTGCAAGGAGCAATGCAGTGCTTTCACTTAGTCTATACAAGAGTGAGCAATAGGCTCCCATCACAACCTCATCAGAGTCCCTCCACTCGCAGAGGCAGAGGGCACAGGGTGACACGTGGTCTAGAAGGTAAGTTGGTTCAAAGGTGCATGGGAAGGCCTATGCAAGTGGCATTGCTGGAAAGAAGTCTCGTGGTCAACAAATATGCATGAGCCCTCATGATCTCCTGGATGTATAAAGTAATACTCATTTGCTGAGATGCTATACAATTACTCAAGAGTGAAATACATCCCTGCGTAAGTGCTAAGTTTCCAGGCAATGATGGAATTATATTATTCAGGAGATCGTGACATTACTGTAAGTGCCACCGATTCTGCTACTGTAATGTTTCAGTCTCCATAAAAACAAAACTCTTACCTCTTCTCTGTTCTCTTCTTCCCCTGTGCCAATACACAAGTACTGGCACTGTGTCTCTTTTATATTTAATCATCATAACTATTGATATTTATGGGGCATGTGAATACATGGGCAGGAGAGACAAAGAAGAAAGATGTTCATAGGCACTGCTGGCTGTGAAACAAGAAAGGCTGTGTCACAGGGAGCATGTCAAACGTAAATAGCACCTATGGTGTTATAATAACGAAAAAGAACAGTATTTTTACTGTGTAGTCTTAAGACATGATATACCAGGCCTGATAACAGACACACATATGAACAGCCATACCAGTGAGAGCCAGCAGAGCTCCAGAAACTATTCCATAACAAAATCCACAAAGTGGCAGGTAGGCCACAGCATCACGGATGCAGCGGGAAGATAGACAGCATCTTCCCATGTACAATGGGACATTTACTAGGATATATAGATCTCTGCATGTGAACTGTCTCTGCTTGCACCAAAAAAAGGCATCTCTTGTGCACAACCAAGTAATGGCTAGAATTAGATACGCACAGGAGATGGCAGCTTACATCATTTAAACCTGGACAGGCCTGCTAGACAGACCGGAGGTCAGCAGGTGCAGAGACTTGCTCTTTGAAGACTCTTACTCAGTATCAGTTGTGCAACAGGTTATCAGCGTGGGTTGCTTCCGTATACGGTCATGACCTGTAAGAGTGGAAAAACTTGTTTTGTAGTAGTGGAGGGATTTTCCTGAACTAGGTTAAATAATATTTATTTAACTAACGCCTGCAGTTGCTGGAGCTGCTCTGGATTGTCATTAGCATAGCTGAGATCTTTAATCTTCTTTCATCTGCCACAATGCAGAAAATCAGTGTCTATTCATTTTTGTATTCATTCAACGTTCATACCAGAAACTCAGAACTGGTTTTCTGGATCCCTCGGTCCTTCAGGCAGAGAAATCTGACAATTTCTCAAACCACAGGAAACTTAAAAATAGCACTTGTTCCAGCACAGCTACACATTGTTGTTCTTGAAATCTGGGTTAGAAAATACTTAGAGAGTCTTTAAAAGAGAGAGGCCTGAAGCGAAGCGTCTCTATTACTGCATTCCTTTACTTAAACAATTAACCCTGTGAACAGAAGAGCTACTGAAGCCAGATTTGCTATTGATTTTGTTCCTTGAGACTAATTCCTACATGGATTCCCCAGTGTCTAGCAAGTGTTTCACCTCTACTGCAATCATCCCCTGGGGAGAGGGGGAGGCGCAAGAGTGGGAGACACAACTTGGGCTGCTGCACTGTATTCGACTTTTTATTTTCACTAAACATCCAGGATTTTATTTTCAAGACTTCTACCCTTCTAATTTGAAGAACAGGTTGAAAAGTTACTGGAGGAGAAATTCAGACATTTCTTTAGCAAACCATGGTAAATATTCTCTCTGCCCTGCAAGCTTTATCATCTAGGGAAGAAGGTGCTAGTGACAGTTTTGCAGAAATCCACTGGAGTACTCTACAAAGTACTTTTTAGGATTACTTTCAGGAAAGCAGAATACAGACCTCACCTGGCACAAATCGACAGCCTCTACTGAATGCAGCAATTTTGTATTTATTTACCCTTCACCCTCATACTTCAGGAGGGCTAACAATGCTGTTTCCTCTGGAGGAGAAGATCCTCACAGACTAATCTAAAGTCGATTAACAGCTCCAGATATGGACTCAGATGGACGCTACTATGGGGCGCTCCTCCCTGCCAAATATGCCCGCTGAAGTGTTTTATTAGCCCACACAGCAACTGCAGCTGCCTCCTTTCTCCCTGCCTGAGCACACTTGCATTTAAGGATCTTCCTGGCTAGCAAAATTAGAAACATTACATGTTCCAGAAGCTAGGGTTTGGTACAGTCTAATAAAACAATGAAAGTAGAGCAATAGATGTGTCACCTTAATCCAGTTTAGGGACCTACACTTACTTAATATGCATTTGCCTATTTTAAGCAGCATCTCAGTATTATACACTTCTTCTCTTGCCCCCTTTTTACACTTCAGCTGCAATATYTCAACAACTAAGCGGATAACTTTCACTGCAAAGATGCTTAACAGTATTTTCAATTATAGTCTGCTAGCCTACAGCGTCTTCTTCATAATTCTTTTTAAGTACAGACTATTAACAAAGGCCTGTAAGTGTCCGGACAGAATCTACASAGAGTGAAGATGTTATGATTTGCAAATGATATTTCTTTTCCACTGTAGGTGGATCAGTATGCGCTTGGGAGTAAATCTGCTATCTTTTGGGAATGTTTCCAGTTAACTCCATTCTAACCACATTTGCTTTGCTTGGTTCTGCTTCAGGAACTGAAACTAGCTTGGCTCCAGCATTAAATAACTGAGCAGGAAATAGCAGAAGGTTTACCATACACAGGCTGGCCAGGGGTGGAGCAATATATTGAACTAAAAATACAGCAAAGATTGGTTTTGGGAGATTCAGATTGGTTCCATTTTAATTAGGAAACATACAAGCTCCCAGTGCTGGTGATTAAGTTATCTTCATTGAAAACACATTCACATATTCAAATGTCACCATGCTTCAAAAAGGGAAGTGTTGAGACATAAAAGCTTCATGTCCCCAAAAGAGGATCTGGTCAAAAAAATGCATTCTGCACTTTGTCAGTTTGTCTCCATGCCCTTTAGCAGTTAGGGTGCCTCCCTCTGCCCCATCCCACACACAAGTAATAGGGTCAGAGGAAACTTTTAGCTGCCCATCAGAAAATTCAGTAGTAATGCTACCCTGATAGGAAGTTTAATCATGGGTGGGGATGGTGTTTATTTTGAAACTGAGGGAAAGATAGGAATAGCCTCAACCACTCAGATAAAAGGGGCAAGCAAAATACAATGCTGCAAATGCAATATAAAATTTGAGGAAATTTCGGCAAGGGAGTAGTTGCAAACCAAGTCCCAAGTCACTAGCAGGAGAGAATTAAGTACCAAAATATCCTTACAATCATCAGGACTTCAAATCCTTCAAACTACTGTCCAATCTTTTAATAAACTTGTTATAAAGATGGAATAAAAGAGAGTTTGTTTGTGCCCTTAGCTACCTCTGATATACACTAAGGTAGCGTCAGCGCAATCAGTGAATCAAGGCAAAACAAGCAGAAATGAAATCCAGTTCCAGACTTGGGTAGCAAACTCTAGGTTTGACCCTATGTTATTCTTTGAACAATAAATATTTTACTGCCTCCCAATCACATTCTGTAAGAATGAATCCTACTCCAGATCTTAACTGGACTGCAAAAATAAAACCTAGACAGCTCATTTATTGATACTGTGAAATATCCAAACAAGTAATTTTATTGCTATTAAGCAAAATATAACAGCTGGAAAAATAAACCTCAAGCTGTCATTGAGAGTTCAGCTACAGAGAAAGTGAAATGGTTGAAACAAACAGAAAAAGCACTTCCCGAGGAACCCTGAGAATGGGGTGAGCCCCAGTTGCTCTGATTACAGGCAGATCAGTGTGGCTGTTTGGTTTGATGGATGAAGAGATAGGAAGTCAGGTGGGAAAGTGCCCCCATGAAAGTAAATCTGCATTGTATCTAATCCACCAGGGAGGAAAACTGTGGGAAAAAAATATTGTTGGCAAAGCACGAGGCACGCAAGCCTGCTACACTATGCTTGCTGTACTTCAGAGGAAAACAGGAGCACAGATGTTAACACAGGGGTCTCCCTAGCCTGGAAAAAAAAGGCAAAGAAAAGAGTGCCTATCCAAGAAAGTTACTCCTATCATTATAAATCTTCCCAGTTCTATTTAAAGGAAGCAAAAGAGCCAACAGAAGAAGCTGTGTTTTGCAGCTCTGCGTAAACACCCGCAGATAAGGGTGGTACCAGGTGTTAGCTAGCCCTGCAAAGTCACTGAAATGTCAAGGATTGTTTTTCCTCTACTCCCTTTCTCTTTCCTTCAACTGGGAACTGCCAATGTTTATTTAAAAGATATCCCTTGTATTTGGCAAGAATGCCAGCGGGGCAGACGTTAATGGATTATTATTTGGAGCTGGAAGCCTGCCAAGGTGATAAGGATAGCCTGCCTACCCAAAGGCCCAAAGCCATGCCATAACAGTGGGAGTCAGAAATGAAATCGTCCTGCCAGATGCTTTGCTATACTGAGTACAGCAGAGACTTTAAAAGCGAGCTGCCTCCAACTTACATTTGATCTGACCTATAAAAATAATTAAATAAGTAAAGAGGCAGACACGGGCTATAATGGGGGACTAATCCATCTGTAAGACCCAGGTCTGATTCTTCTCTTTTGCAGCGGCGTGGAGAATTTGTTCAAACCACCGTGAAGTCACTGCGAATGTTTCTGTTCACTTCTCTGCCCTTGAACTAGATCTCAACCTGGAAGCCCTGAACTCAACTGCTAAAAGCAGAGCAAGTGAGAGACCTCATTGTACTGCTGCAGCTTCAACAGTAAAATGACAACAAAAACATACCTCATTTTTAGCTCTGCTCCGAACAGGAGGAGCATGTCTTTGTGTAGCTATCCCCACAGTAAAATGGTTAATGCCAGTCCCTCCTGAGAAAGGCAAGCCTGAAGGAATGTGGTATTTTGTGTCTGAGATATATTTAGATTAACATTGTTTACTATTAATCTTCTTCTCTGCAAAGCCCTTTCTTTCCCAACAGACGAAAAACGACCAGTATCTCTCCACCCTTGTTATCATATGTTCTTTGGAAGACGACCTTTTCCATGGCCCATCAGACAGCATGGACTATAATTAAGGTGCTTATAATACAATTTAGTAAAAGCAGGAGCTGGGGCACAGTAGCATTTACTGCTGTGATTGAAAGCCTTAAAGGTTATGTGGAATTTACCAAGTAGTAATTTTATCTGTTTGGAGCTGGCAAAAAAAAGAAACTTTGTGCTCATTTGAGATGTTGGTCTGCCACTAATGAAGTCGAAGTAAATAGAGCTGCTTTCCTACTTCTCATGAATGCATGCAATGAAGTATTACCCCAGACAGGTGTTCCCTCTGAAAAGAAAACACGCATAAAGATTTAGCTACTTTTTTTTTTCTGGATTTCTTTTTTCTCACCTTAAATATGCCTAAAACAAACCCACAGGCTCACATGCTGTTACCTCAGGGAGAACACACAGCCCACCTTTGCTGGTGACCTCTCCTGGCTCTGATGTAGACCACATTAAAGTCAGGTTCAGAACATGGTAACACCCTCATGTAGAGCAGTCAGTCATTTCATACCAAGGGTGATGGCTAATACTTCCAAAGGAAATTCAGTGCCGAAATAAAAAACTATTTCTTTACTTACTTCTGACATTTCATTGTGCCTTTGTACAACCGCTCCTGAGGTTTTTAAGCAGGATTGTTCTCTGAAACTGGCCACTACCAGCAGCACAAAATTCAGACATCTGGAGCTGTGGAGCCATCCTCAGTATCAAGGCAGTCATAAGGAAAGTGCCGAGTATACAAGTCAAGAGAGAACTAATCTAACAGCAAACCTGGGGTCTGGAAGTTGGTCTGACTTTTCTGTCTGCTTTTCATACTATGCTAGTATTGCAGACATTTGAGTTCTTGCCCTGTAGCTAGGGTAGTGTAGTACAGCTGATTCTGAACGGTTCTGTCCTCTCCCTACTAACTGTCTGGAAGAAGAATAAGGAAGGAAAAAAAACCCTCTTTTTCATCTGATATTCCTGTCCAGTTTCTTGATGGGAAGATATGTGAGGTTACAAAGACAAAGTCTTTTTGATGGATGTATCAAGAATTAAACGAGATTGAAGGTATTCTACTTTCTGAAGGTAATTTACATTTTTAGATTAATGCCTAAACTGGAATACACCATTTAACCAACTCTAGACTTATTTTACTCCATAGTCCTCAAGGAGAATCTTCACAACAGGAAGGTCTTAACTGCTGAAACTCTACTGGGTTGTCAACAGTGAAAGTTATTGAATTCTTGGATGTAGCTTTACATTAGCATCAATTCCTGGGGTGATTATTTAATGTGGAGGTTGTTTGGTATCTAAGTGCCTTGGTCACATAGCCATGAGTTACTGGAGCTTAAGAAAGGTAAGTCAAGTCACCCATGTCTGTAGTGCATGGGGTCTCCAGGCCGTGATGCCACAGGCAAAACAGTTTGTAGAGAAAAAGAGCGCTGCTGCAAAGAAGGATAAACAACTCAGGCCTGTAAACACCATTTATTATTGTTTCTTTATCATTCACTAGGAAACAAAGATTGTGTTTCTCAGCGGCAGTTTTACCATTACAAATAGCAATCTGATTCCATGGTATCACAGCTTATTCCTAGCACTAGGAGTGGGTGCACCAAGGAAGGACAGATGGAGGCTGTGCCACAATCAACATCAGCAGGGTGTCTGTCCTCACCCACTCATCTGCCTTCTCATTCCTCTCTGACTGCACTGGGACTGCTGTGACCCCACCCCGTAAGCTGTTTCTTCCATGCTGTCTCCTTAGTTGTTTTTCAAGAGCTTTCTTGCTGCCCACATGTGTCTCCTCCTCCTCTTGGATGCTGTGTTTTCTGCAGAAGCAACAGATTGCTGTGATGTTGTCCTTTTATCTAATGAGAAAAACTCCTACAACAATGATGTGCATGTGTTTCTTTCTTTGCACATTGTTTAGCAGTGGGTCTTCGAGGCACACGTCTCTCCCAGGATCCTACTTTTTCTGTAGGTCCCACCTTTACTGGCACTGATCTCTCAGCTTAATAAGCCTTTCTCCCCCGCCAGCCCCAAATCTGCATCATTGCCTTTTGCTCTCACTGTGCAGCCATCACAGCCCCCACACTTTACCTGCCCTCCCTGTGGACTGCTGCTACTACGCTCCAAGATAAAACCTTTTACACACAGCAAGTGCAGGAATGATCTCGATCTCASTATGCATAACCTGATGTGCGATGCTTACCAAGTTCTTAGTCATTGTGTATTTGTCCACAGCTTTAGCGTAACACAGGGTTTTCTGAAGTCAGACACAAAAGCCTAGCAGGCTTCAGTCGGGGCACAATGAGCTCCAGGGTCACCACCAAAACACCGTACAGCACTTATCCATTTTCTCTGCTATCCCACCTCTGACAATAGTTCATCAACAGGATGAGCTCTGTGTGGTTGAGCTTTAAAGGGATATCAGGTTTCTTTCTCAATTTTGGTCGTGATAATTTTATTTCTGAATCATGGACTCAAGGATGAATTTTAGAACTGTCAATGATCATTCCTTGTACTGATACTGTTCTAAGATCTCAAAAAGCTATATTYTCACACAAATAAATTTAGCCTTTCAAATCATCTGGGGAAGATAAGAAATAGTTGTACTCAACTTACTACAGGCAGTGAGGTAGTTACAGATCTGCCAAAGGACAAACGTGGGCATTGGTGGTAAGAGAACCCAGCTCCAAAACTTGCTCCCCAAATCGTTTTCTAAATCACTTGGAGCATCAGCTAACAAATCATCTGAGTCTTTGTGCCGTGGTTAATCTCAGTGCAGAAAGCAGCACTGCTTAGCACAAAAGCTAACCCTCACCGACCGAAAGAAGTATAAAAGTGCATTTTCTTAGTAATTAGAGTTGTATCTATCAAAGGGAACTTACCTCAATGGACAATATCAATTCTTTGCCTCTCACTCCCTTCACAATGTAACACACCTCGGGATTATCTTTTTAGAAAATTCTCCTTTACACATCTCACCTTCTTTCTCAGCACTTTATTCGATCGCTTATATTTCTCTGTAAATTCCACCTGCCTTCCAAAGTCTCGTGTCTCCCCCTGCAACAGCACTGGTGGGCTCTTTCTACCACTGGTACTGACTCAGCCTGGGACCATGTACAATTCGCAACAGCTCCCAGGGCTGCAGTTTGAACCCCATAAAACAGCTACTTCGCTTCTGGAGGCTTGAAAGACTAKGTATGCCAAGTGCTAGCTCAGCTCCTCCCATGCAGACACCTGATGAGAGTGTCACAAACTAATAAGGGACCAGCCAGCAAGGGTGCTATGCTCTCTTGAAGGAGACAGTCAGAAAAGCAGGTCTGATACAGTGTGGGAGATGGGCTTCACACACGAAGGCTGGCTGCTCGTACGCCTCTCCCCCAGAGCTCCACTATCAAGGCCACAGTATTAATGTATGTGACATGTCATGTGTACATGCGGGAACCTCATGGAAGTTAAGACATATCAGCTCCTGTGTGAAGCCACCTTGAAACATCTGGCAAGCCCTAGGCACAGCAAGGTTGCATACACAACTCGGAGTAAATTTGAGCTTACTCCATTCAGCATATGAAGYAGAGTCCTCTCTACATTTAGGGACCAAACAGCAGCAGGCCTCCTGTGTGCTGCTGCTGATACGGGGGAGGAGGTCGCCCAAATCGGGGAACCCAGCTTTAAGAGAGCTTCACACGTGGGATTCTTATCCAAGAATAAAGTGTCTTTCCATCACTGCCAAGTGGACTGAATCTCTCTGAGAGGATGTTGACAGACTACACAAGACAAGTCTCATGCATGTACATACCTGTACTCTTTTCAAACTTCAGAATGCCCATGTTTTTTCTGGTGTTAAAGCGTCTTTTTGGTCACAGCAAGGCAGGACTGTGAGCATCCATTCTGAACATACTCTCTGAGAGCCCAACCATGCACTCAAACTGCTCCCATGCACTTCATTAAAGTGGAAAGAAAAGAGCAATGCTCCTGGAGCTCAGTTAGGTCAAATTCGAGGTTTCATTTGCCTGTTTGCCTCATTTTGCCATCATCTTGAAGGTAAAAATAGGGGGTGGGAAGGCACCAGGAGAGAAAAGCATCATAAATCATTCACTGTATTAGCAGGAGGCTGGATCGGCAAGCCTTGCTCATTTAGCTACCTTAAACTTCATCCAACCTGCATATCCCCCAGCTGCAGGAATAACAGACCACTTGAAAGGTAATATTTTTGCTATTAGTGAAGAAAGGAAAAAATGTGATCTTTGCTGTAGCATGGGAATAATTTTTCCAGAGCTACACAGAATGAGCCTGAGTGAGTACTGCTATTTTTGGCAATAGCCCTCCTGCTTAGCTCACATCAATAATTTTAATGCTTTATTTGTGGTTTGGGCTGTAAGCAATGGTGAAAGCCTGCAGAGAAAAAAAAGTGGCAAAATTTGCTAAATAATTTTGAGTTCATGACATTCATAAAAATACACGAATGTTTTCAGAATTCTTAGAGTCCATACATGCTCATAAAGCTGAGCTATGAAAGCATTTTATTTTACATACGCAAACATCACCGAATTACTCTTTATGAGGTTTTAATTGGACCTTTAAGGTTTCAGTGGTTACAATGACAGACTGTCAAACACGTTCTTAGATTCCTGTGTCTTGCAATGTCATTAATACAGAGAATCTCATGTTTTGTCCCAGTAGCATTTTTCTCAGTATTTTTCACTTTTTATATCACAGCAGCACCCAGAAGCCCCACTCAGAGGTCAGAGCTCTGGTGTTTCAGGTGCTGCATAAACAAAGAACTAAACCAGACTTTCAAAGTCTCAAAGCATTTTACATTTTATGGGGAGATATTTCACTACAATAATTACAGCATATGTTGTATCATCTTCCTTGCACTCCTACAGTGGTTTTGACCCCTACGTAGGTGGCCTGCTTTTCAGWGCTACAGAGATCCCAGTGCTCCCTCTGAACATCAGTTCTCCTCCTACATGCCACTGCTTACTTTTTCTTTTCCCAAATCTGCTTTGGGAAAAAAAGCAGCACCACTGGACTATATTTGGAAAAAGATGTACCATAGGTGAGGACTGGTCCAGCCAAAAAATATGTTGTCTCCCAAAGCTCACTGCAGACTGGCCACAGGGTTTAAACCACTATTTATTTCAGAAGAAAAAGCTTGATTCTTGACTGGAGTAAATCAGCAAAGCTCAGTGAACCTACACTGATCAACCCTAAACAGAGTTGGCTCAAGTCACAGTAATATGCACTGAGCAAAACCATTTCATCACGGAAAACCAGATAAAAACTGCGGGCACATCTGAACACCTAGGACTGGACAGAAAAGGGCTCTCTTGCTCCTGAAACATGTTCCCTTCCTCTATTTACAGAACTTACCAAAAGTATCTTTAATTTGTCAAAAATACACAAAAAAAGTATACAGTTGACCATCCCTACAAAAACCACATTAAAGCATGAACTGGCTCATAACAGTCCCAACCCACCCAAATATTCACAATCTCTTAAGTACAAGAGGAATCATACTCTAGTTCGTCATACTACTCAGGTTACTGTAGTTAGGCATGCATTTAATTACTCAGTTGGATCAGTCAAAGAAAAGTATTAGCTGGGACAAATTTTGTCTTCAACAAAATCAAGTAATGAAGATACTATTAGCATTCATGAAAGAATAAAGATGTTCTCATATTTTTAACAGGCAAACAACTACACAGAAGCATCAATTCAGGCTCAGCAGATCTACTTTAGGACTGTTGCTAAGTGAGTAACTTAGGCTAGAAGAGGAATAATCATTTTTACTACTCCATAGCAACTCTGTTTTTTCCTAAAAATTACCTGTTTAAGTTCTGCAAATTCTGCAGCCAACGTCAAATTCAAAATGATCACATTAACAGAAAGAAGAGTAAAAGTGCAAGAAGGGAAATTCTAGTGCCTTCCTCCAGTCAACAAATACACATTAATGATGTCAGGCGGAGACTTACACATATAGGGTTAAGTGACCAGTAAATTTTATTTTATTTTTTTCTAATTGGAAGCTAACAGGGTAGCAAGGCCATCTGCATCATGTTTACAACACCATGTACTGGTTGCAATTAGAAGTTGTGGATTTGATCATTAGTTCACTGGTTTAAACACAAATGCATTGGCTAAAATACAGTCATGCTGGGTTTAATAACAGCAATTGCAGAGTGCATTATTTTCGTTCATGTTAATACTATGAAGACTTGGGGAAAAACTGCTTGGCAGACAAACCCATCTTTTAAATTCTGTGGAGCAAAAAACTGACACGCTGGCTCCTTGCCCCTTAATAAAAGTATACGCAGAAAGTATATCTGGACCAGTTTCCCAACTGGGCAGTACAGCGTATTCTGGGCTATAGCCCCAATAAGCCCCTTCTACTGGTACTCCTTCCTTGTTTGAAGAACCTCAAAAAGCATCAAGCCAGACAGTGAGAATGAGAATGACCTATAAATCAGCAGCCCTGTGGACTTGACACGCACCTCGAGGGCAAGAGACCAATTCCAGTGAGTGATCCAGAAAACATAATGTTCTCTCTTCAAAATGAAAACCCAATCCTAAAACGTAGTGATTAAGACCATTCCTGGAAGCTGGAGATAGAGGTTCAAGTCCCTCTGGAGAAAAGGGACTAGAACTCAGCTTTCCTACAGCCTGGGTAAGAATTCCCTTTATTAGACTCACTATTTTTAAATTCTATAAATCTAATTATTAGTATTTGATAAAACAGCGATGCATTCACAACAAAGAAAATATTATCAATTATCAGAAAATTAAAGATGAAACTAACTGGGAGCAGTAACAGCTGCATTTTCTAGCAACATTACAGTCCTGAAAAATAAGCCATAATTATAAAATATTAATGCACAACCACCTCGACCAATTGAGTGTGCCTCCTCAAATGTTCATAACCAATAACTGCAATTGCAGCAGGATCTTCACTTAGAAGATACGAGTTTTCACAATGTCTCTCTGCAAGATGATGGGTTATCTTTCACCATATTGCAACATGTTCAAGTTCTGTAGACTATCCTCAGCCCAAGAACACTCCTCCCTTTTCACGCATCTCTTTAAAACCAAAAYTGATATTTTCAAGTATTGTAGCTTTGCTGCATAACCTTCTAGCTCAAGCCACTGCCTGAGGCACAGTTACTGTGAATCATTATGTAGAAAAATATTACCCAGCATAAGGCAGCAGAATTACATTAGAAAGAATATCAGTATCTATATACCTAGAGCCTGACACACTAGAGAATCACTCCCATATAACTTGATGAGAACGAGCGAATTTACAATAGCATAAAGCTGGAATAACAGTGGTTGAAAGGAACTAAATAGGAATCAGCCTCAAACTGATTAGGGGCCATAAGGGAACATGTGGCCTCAATCATGACAACGCTGGGTTTTGAGAACAAAAGCTACTTCTCCCTTTCATAGGGACACTTCTTGAATTACATACTCCTTTGAGACAGGAGACATGCTAGGCCATGATACGCAGATAACTGCTAGCCTAGGCAAAAGACTTCCTTCTGCTCTACACTACTTTAATTATCTTAAGCAGGATTTTACAAATAAAAAGCACTACTTCCTAGCCCCTCATTTCAGTATATTCCACCCGTCACAATATATTCCAGGGACCACAAACCACATGCTAAATATGCCCTCTGACTTCAGTTCAAATAGCATATGGCCGAGGGTTTCCGAGTTATTATTTGATAATAGTGAAAGGTATTATAGTGTGTGGTCCATCAAAGGCATCTGAACAGTTCATTCACCCTACAGCGAAGGAAGGTTTTCCCATGCTGGTATATTTTAGCCTGCCTGTAATTTGAAAAGGATGATTTTTAGAGCTGGTTACAACTTAAACCTTCCAACTTTGAGCAGTTTTTGGACTATAATGTCAACGTTCATTAGGGAAGGAAAGATGAGAAAAATTCCATTAAAATTTAGAAAGTTTTAGACAACTGTATTTGTTTTACTTCACATTCGAAGGGCTTCAGCATCCTTGTACAAGCGGTATTACACAGAGTAAATGCAGCATAACAAACTCTAGTTCAGAAGGGGAGCACAATTTTATAGTCAAAATCATCGTGATGTCTCCTCACACATCAGAAATTTACATTTTAGCCTAATACCCTCCCATCCTTAATAACTTTCAAACCAACTAGCAGATTACAAAGACATTTAACAGAGCAGAAGAGATTTCTAAGATATTAAACTTCTACGAACTGTGTGAAAATAGGTATGTGGGTAGACAAGAAAAAGGTGATTAGTGCTTCCAGCAAGGGAAAGGTTGCAAAATGGGCTTGCACTTAATGAGACATCGCCAACTATTTTCCACACTGGAAATGAGAAGTATGATGCTTTTCCCAGTGGTGAGATATTTAATTACAGTTTTGACCTTATATTCACTAAAAAAATCCAACACACAAAACCAGAGTCAATGTATTTTACTACCCCTTGTTTGGACTAAACTCCCTTGTTTGGAAAACAAAGTAACAAGAAAACTTTCTGGTTAAAATGTGATGGTTGACCTGCAAGTGAAAGCAAGTGTGCAGACAAAGAGAAGACAATAGCAGCATTTTAATTTAAAAAAAAAAAAAAAAAAAAAAAAAAAAAGGAGCACCTACTACATTTGATCAGATTTCCTCCTCGCACCCCAACCTGCAAATATAAACAGATGGGGTGCCTCAGGTAAAAGATATCTGGCAGCATGGAAAGATCTCTTCCCACTGGTAAYGAGTAGATGGATCATATTATCTTAGTAAAGTAAATATGATTTTTAGTCAAAATGTCAGTTGTATTTCATGGGGCTTTTTCCTTCCATTTCTAAACAGATCATGCTGGGTTCAAGGTGAAATCATCTGGCGTGTTGCTAGGATTGATCTGTAGAAAATTATGGATTTAAAAAACCCCACCCAAACCAATAGCAAATGACCAAATGCCGCCGCTGTCACACATTTCATTTGGGTCACTGCTGCAGCCTCAAACTTATAATTTGTACTGGGCAAAGACCTCCTGATGCAATTAATTCCTTTTAAAAATTGTAAAGACAAGTAATGTTCATGAGGTTGAGTGCGGAGTTTCACCTTGTCGCCTGTGCAGGAGTCCAGGAAGGCTGCACAAAGCAGTCATTCAGAGAACAGGAGGGCTCTCATTGACAGGAACACTTTCCAAAACATTCTTAACTGGAATTTTGGTGGAAGGTGTTACACAGCTCCAAATATTTGTTTCTTTGTTTCCATGGGAACAACAGCACAGTGGTTTAATAATAAAACAACATCGATCCTCTGAGTTTGAGAGAGTTCCTTGATTTTTGTTTTGAGTTAAAGATTTATTTTTCCATGGGTTTCCCCTCTCCCCAACAACCAACAAGTTGCACAGTTTAATGCCCTTTCAGTACTTTGGCGGGGGGCGGGGGGGGGGATGGATCCAAAACATTAAAGACAAGTCTTGCAAAACCCATATTATCCTGCTGCATATTATAAGCCAAGCACTGCATTAAACACATTCTAAGAAGCCCATATTTTGCAGACATAGGTTATTTCATATCAGATCCTTAATATACGCAATTCTTCAATCACCCTCTCTCTGTATTATGGAGACTTGACATAATGTCATTGGAAGGAACAGAGTCCAGAAGTTAGGGCGTAAAACGTTGTCAGCACTTGAACTTCTAATCCTAGTTGCAAAAAGGAGGAAGTAAAAAGTTGGTTATTCACACAGCTTTATTTTAAAATCTTATTCTACCTAATTCAGACCTCCTCTCCAGTCCATAGGAAGAGGAAAACTCTTCCAGAGGGTGATTCAGAACAGAAGTTTACTTGAAAAGCTTCTGCAAAAGGCAGCTTAGAGTCATCTGTTCATTAACTACACAGAGAAGCCAGAGACAGTGCCCTCTTACGTTAGGCACCTAAATTAATGTTTAAAGTTGGGCTGCATTTACATTCCCCAGGGATTGTGTGTAATTTTGCTCAAGTTACTGTACCTGAAAGTGCTAGGTTTGTTGTGTAAAAAACTGGAATTGTGACACTCATTTCATTGGTGGTTTTGAGACTGAAGGCATTTTTTCCTAATGTGACAGCAATCTATGCTCATACCTTATTCCCAAACCTGATGCACATACTTGAATATGTACAATTCTTATTAAAACATCTGATGCTCTTGGGCCATCAGCTGGAAGTGGAGATTCTCAAAATACACAAAGGATGTTCTTGCCTCTCAGTGGGATGTGGATGTTTAGGTACATTCTATGCCCTTCCTTCTCCTAAGCATTAGTATCACTAATATTACTAAAAAAACCACAGAAATTGTGGCCTAGGTAGCCGCTCTGCTGGAAGTGAATCTTGTATGATAAACCATGGAAGAGTATAAGGAGAATCTCAGCACTAGTAAATACTAACCATGCCACTGGAAAATAAATAGACTGACAAATTATTGTTGACGTAATCCCTGTGAGAGTGTCTAGACTAAGGGAGTCAAACCTACTGTCCGTAGGCTGAAGCTGGCTCCCTGGAGTCTTTCCACCAGCCTACAGTTTCTTGTGCAATATCCACTGCAATTCAGCCGACAGGCACCTGCTTGCTCGTCGTCCGAGAAGGCCAGAGAGTGTAGACAGAGAGACGGGGAATGAATTCTGCTCCCCCCCCCCCAGCTGTCTTGTCTTTCACTTCTGCTCCTCCAGCCCAGAAGCAATGCAGGAATCCCCCAAACATCTACTATCTCTCCATCTCTCCATCAGGCAGGCACAGCATCTCCAGATCTGGAGAGCATCTGATTCTCTCAGCCTCACTTCGTGTTCACAGGTCTGAAAGCGGTTACTTTTCCACAAGCAGTGCCTCCCTTTTGTCTCCTGCCAAGGGAAAAGAGAGTCAAGATGCAAAGGAAAGATTTTTTTTTTTTTCAAGCGGAGATGAAGAGAAGGGTACTGGAAGAAACCCAAGCAAGAGCCAGAAATTATTAACATGGAGAGAAAGGCCCAGAACAATCAGAAGTTGGAGGAAAAGCTGGGACAGAGATTCCTTGAGGAAGCAACCCCCAAGGAGTGAGAAGTAAAGAGACACAGAAATGTTTCATCAAGGCATTTTCTTCTTTAGGCAAAAAAAAGTCTTTTTTTACTTCAAATGAAATCTGTAACATTCAAAAATAAATAAATCTCTCAGCAGTGTGACAGGAGTGCAAAATGTGTCTCTTCACTCATCACCCACAGACTTGAACTGAAATAGTAATTTGGCCCTTGCCAAGGTGTACAACCACTTAAATAGCAGTGCTGTAAATCAAAAGGTCCCCACAGTCTTCACATAAGCAAGAGTTTGAAGGTCACTTAGCATGATGCAACAGTCAGGCATGAAACATCTCTAACCAGACCTGGTACTTGTACCTTATCATCCATACTGGGGGAAAAAAATCTTCTGTGATTCACCTGCACTCCTTCACATCTGTCAGGATGGGGCAAGATAAGGCAAGCAGAAGCTAACAAATGGCTTCAGTGTACAGTCAGGTAGACAATACAGTACAGCCACCCTGCTGAAACGCAACAAAAACAGCTTCCCCAAGCAGGGTGGAAATGATAACTTCCCTGAGATTTGGCAGATCAAATACTTGTGGGCAGTTTTGACATTTCCCTAACATTTAAATCTCTCATCAGGCAGGTGACTTCATTCTTTATGCCAAATAAACAATCCAACGCTTGCTCACGGTAAGGAGGCTCTTGTAGTTATCTCCATGCCATCACATCACCAACATCAAAGAGTAAGAACACCCCCTTCCCAGTAATGAAAACACCCCAGTACCTGTGGTAATTCAAGGCCTGATCCACCTCCCATTTTGTGAGCGGTGGCACAACATGAACATTGACTGATGCGTGAGCTGCTAGAGACAGTGATTCCCAAGACAATCTGCTTTGCCCTCAGCAACTGCACGTGGCCTCGATGACCAGCTGTGTACACCACTACCGTGGGATGAACGGTCTTGCTGTTTTCCAGGCAAGTGACTATCGCTGCCAGTTTGATTAAATTACAGATGCTTTGAGAGACTTAAGCAAATTACCAAAATGAGCAGAGCAATCAAAACTATCAAACACAAGAAATCAGTAGTTGGGCTTCAGCTCAGGAGGGAAGAGGCTCAGCAGCTACTTTGAGTCTTGGGAGAAAAGCGCTCGACTACTCAGAGAGAGAATCCAAATAAATCCTGTTTCCTTGGGGAACTTACGTCTTGCTCTCAGCCCGCCTTTCAGATCAGTCTCTATTTAAGCTTTTTCACTGGACTTTTGGCTGAAGCCCACCACCTATGTGTTGTTTTCCCAACACAGAAAAAGCAGCTGCTTTCCCAAGGCCTGAGAAGACCCGTCTGACACGCTATACTCAGGGCAGAACAGGCAGCCTACAAAACAGGCAGGGAACCCTCCGGACTCTCAGTGACATTACAACCGATCTACACAAACAGACCTAATCTTCTGGGTTTCTTCCAGCCAAACAGTGCTTTTATTTTTTTAGTTGCTTCCACCATCTCTATGTTACCAATGACTAAGACCAAAGGGAAAAATAGAGTACAGAGAAGGAAAACAAAAAACAAAAAAAAAGAAAACCCTCTGTCAAAAAACTTTCCCTATGCCAGAAGTATTAGTTAACAGGTCTGATTACTGGAAGGCAGTCTAAAGCCCTGCTTAACCAGAAAATAAAAAAACCAAAACCTAACAACAAGATGTGAATTAACTCCTCCCCAACCTTTATTGGGGGCTGTAACCTTTCTGCAGAGGGAAGCATCCTCTTGGTTAATGTATCCCCATTACACGCACTGCATGCATCTCCCCTGGCCCCACCAAGGACTAACCATGCTCTGAGGCACAGACAGAAGACCCATGAGACTGCCGAGGTAAAGGTGCTTTTTCTTTTTTTAAATAGATGTCACTCAACAAGGAAATTCAGACCTTTTGAGCCATTCTGAGGTTTTGTCTCCTGTTTACCTACATCTCAAACAGCTCCAAAAACATCTCAAATTCTCCCAATTCCAAGAAGACGCAGTGAGGCTCCAACTTTTTGCTTTGAGATCTCCAGATGAAAGGCAATATTCAAGTGCCAAATACCACAGGTTTCTAGTGGTCTCCAATATCCTGAAAATATGTTATTTTTAGTATGTGGTTGGCAGAGAAAGGAAGTGTTAAATCTTGGACCAGTATCAAATCTGACTGAAAATTAGCAGCTAGGAACATCCTCTTTGATTATTTATTCCACTTTCCCATATCCGAATAGCCCCAGAGGAGTAGTAACAATGACAATCACTAGGAAAACACCTGATGATAGCAGGTTAGTACAGAGCATTTGCCTGGCTCTCCCCATGAAAACATCCTAGAGTTTGTTTCCTCATTTTTGGTGAGCAGACTCCTGGCGCAAGTGGGACGGTCTGTCAGAAAAGGGCCCCTCGTGCTTCGCTGCAACTCCTCCACTGCAACACTTGTAAAAGAGCAGAAGGAGACAAGAAGAAAACCCCAGACAATCCACTTCCAGATGCCTTTATTATTTTCTCAGAGGTCCTTATGGTGAGAGAACAGCCTGCAGAGCGCCGAGTCAAGTTGCTTGTATTTACAAACACAGCACAAGAAGCGCATTACAATTTGTCAGTGCTCGTAGAGGCTTCAAGGCTTTTCCTCTCAATATCTGCTAGCTTCTTTCTAAATTAAGAAACATGATCTGCTGCAGTTTTAACAGCATTTTGATCTCGATTACATTTGGCATGGTGCTGGGCCAGCCCCGTTTAAATCACTGGAGTGTCTATGGGCACCAGTCAGCATAAAATCGGAATTCACACCACTTGCCCCCGGGGTGGACACAGCCTAAGAGAGGGATGGTTGAGCAGGACACAGCTCTAGCATCATATTTCTCATTTATTCAATACTAAGTCAAAATTCAGATGTCAACACCGCTCTTGCAGCACTGCGTTTGCCCACACTGTCAGGCAGTAGCTGAGTGGGAAGGCTGTGAGCTCTTCAGCACCATCCTCAACAACCAGCACATCTCCTGCACCGCAGGACATTCTCACTCATCCGCTTCTTGCCCACTGTGTCCAAATCTCGCCCGCCCGCAGCGCCACACTGGGGTCTCTCTCTGTCATGCTCCCTGCCCATTAAAGGCAGCAGGCAAGCTTGATCTGTGAGACATCAACCAGCTGCATCTGCACAGGGAGTTGCAGAGCAGGAGGGGATCCATGGTGCTGCACTGCAGCTAGCGTAGGCATGTTTGCTCCTGAGGTGCAGAATATACGATGACATCCTTTAAAGAAGTTGTTTTCTTAGTGGCAGCCAGTGCAAAGCTATTGGGAACCTTTTCCCTTGGCAAGCTATGAGGCTTGGCTGCCATCTCCTCTCACCTACTGAACCAGCCAGGCTTATCATTCCCATCAACCCGCTCCTAGCAGCGGAGGTCTGGGTTTTGATTCTGATTTTGGCTGCCTTGCTGTAGCAGAGATGAAGACTTAGCTCCAATATGCACAGAACAGCCTCTACTGAACTACAAAGCAGCATTCAAACACTGCTCCTCATCCCCCCAACTCCTGGCGTGACCCCAGAGCATACTATGAGGTCTCAAAAGGGCAGACGCGCCAGGGCAGGGCATTTCCTCCAGTCAAGGACAACACAGACAACTGTCACACATGCACTGCACCAGAGGCAGTACGCAAATAGCTACAAAATGCAAGGGGAAGCCTGCAGTGTTGCTAACTAATAAGGTCAATACAAACGACATCAACTCCTTTAGGTCAGAATGAATGACAACCGGGACATGCCACAGAAGGCTGCATGGAGAATTCACAGATGGACAGGCAATCTCAATTAAACTGTCCTCCCCTTCCATTCTCCTCTGAATTACTGCTCTAAAACCCCTTAATTATCTAAACTCAATTAGTCTTAGAATATTTGAAGCTTCCTGTTCAGACTAATTTCTCTCTCTTTCCTCATTTGGAGTGCTTGACTTGCATTAAAGAACACTTAGTGCCTGTGGTAAGGAGAACTTTACAAAGGCAGGTCAGGACTTCGGGGTATTCACAATCTCCCCTCTATCCTTCCAGTGCCTGAGAAGACCATGCACTCAGTCTATGCATATATCTATCCAGATGAAATTTCAGCATCTCTGACGTGTTTTTTTTTTTATACCTTAAGCCAAACATTTTCATCGCTAGTAGCAACTATCATCCATTGCAGCTATTTTCACTCCTAAAGATTTCCGTATGTACTTTCCAMAATTATTTGCAAAGTAGTAACCTTCTATTATTGTTATTATTATTCCTGGGAACAAAAAACAAGGTGTTAATTCCAACAAAAAAGAACATCGGTGGCAAAGCAGATAGTAAGACAAGACAATAGAAGGAAGCAGTTAAAAGATTCCCTTTCGTTTCAGTGATGCAACTTCTTTGTGCAGACTGAACCTGCACATTTTCATTCAAAGGGCAGCAATAAAATCACTGAATTCGGAGCCTCCTGCTGTTTTAGCCTCTGCAATGATGGAGACCAATGTCAAGACTTCTCTCACTGTATTTCCTTCACTTTCTATTAGAGTCTTGTAAGAACCCTCGATCATAAGGTTTTTTGCCCCTCCTGAAGTCTCAGTATCTCATTCTCCCTACAAAACATATATGAATATAGGGCCTTTTCAGGTGGGGGAGCCCACAGGATAAGGGCCCCAACTAATAGCATTGTTGGTAGACTCACACCTCCAGCACTGCCTAGAAATTATTTCATCATTTGTGTAGGGAGCCAGAGAAAAGGTAGTTTCTGTCCCTCCAGACAAGGTATAGAGAGAAAAATATTTTTTAGCTGCAAGCACGTGTGTGCATGGACCTGTCAGCTTCATTATCTTGATTCGATCAGATTTTTAGATGCACCTGTGCAAAATATGTACTCTCAAGTTGAAAATTAGCCACTTTAGTTTAGCTTAAACCTATTACAAAAAAGCTTAAGCTAACCTTAAAATGGTTAGCTTGCTTAACAGGTTGTACTAAATTAATATCACATCTGCACTTAAAGCACTTCACTGATTCCTCATGCAGGCAAACTCTCACGGATAGGAAACTGAAGCACAGACAGATTAAATGCATTGCTCAAGATTAAATAAGAAATCTCTGGGCAAGCCAGAACTGAACCTAGTCTGAGTCCCGATTCAGCACATTAACCACAAAGCTGTCTCCATTAGTGTACTTACTGCCTATGCTATGGTTGCTGTGTGGGATCGAATGCAAACTGCTTCACGGCGAGCTCTATCGGGGAACCAGACATCTCCTCTGACTAAGATGCATAGCAGGATTACACTTTTCCTGTTTAAGAGGAAACCTCTCTCTCCAGCCCTCCACAAACATAGAATTGTTCTGGCCCAGAACTGACTGGAAAACAAGAACTCCATTTTGCAACCATTTTTGAGGTTTTAGTTTTATTCTTGCATTGGGATAATACTGAAATTGAAAAGTAGACTTTTTTTCACCAAAGCCAAAGAGAAAAGTCAGGTTAAAAAAAAAAAAAGCAGACACAAACCTTTCTCTCCCACGTCCCTTCGAAGTGCTCTTATTGAAAATACCACCCATCCCCTGTACTCTCAGATCCTCATATCCTGCAGTCTCTTTCCTCCAGAATTTTCATCTCTGAGTGAAGAAGGTTTCCAAGAAACCAGTTTCTTTGACACTAATACATTTCCACCTAAAGTTCTGTTATTAGCAAGGCATTTTTTCCCAGCATTAGAGTGACATTTTCTTTAAGCATATAACTACAGGAGGAGGAGGAGGCCATAAACCACATGTTAGTCCTGGGCCTCAAGATGCAGATTATAATGCAAAGAATCATTTTGCGCAGTCTATAGTTGAAAATGTCTGGCAGGCTTGTTATTGCGGAATGGCCCATTTATCTTTTCAGGTCACGTTTTGGGTTTTTGTTGGGTTTTTTGGTTTTGTTTTGGTTTTTTTTTTTCCTCTTTATAGCTGTTGATACACAGGGAAATGATTAAGCTTTTAATTTGTTTTATAAGTTTTCAGGCTTCAATCTAAAATACACTCTTCATATGAACCAGGCAATAGTGTAACCCGTCTTTCAGATGAGCATCAATTTGTTGTTGTGCCTATTTCACCTTTTACACGGAATCCGTGTACAGAGTTTGGAAGAATGTAACTTAGGTTCACAGCACAGGTATGTTCCCACCTTCCAAAAGCCCAGTTGGGCTCCAACAGCTAATGCTGAAAATGCCAGGTTGTCATTTTATCAGAGAAATTTCTGCAGTGTCAAATTTGTATAAACTTAAAGACTGGCCCTACAGGTATGAGAAACACTTTAGCTAAAATGCTATCATTTATGCAAATTATAAAAACCTGTGAATACTGATTATTTCAGGACCCAGACAGGGATAAGAAAGCTTTTGGCTTTGACTTGGGCAAGAGCCTCCTTCTTTCACCAATAAAACATTGTGGAAAAGACTAAAGTAAAGCTAAAACTATATAAACCAAAGTTATTCTAACAGCTTGTAAAGACAGATGAGAGTCATTACATTATTTATGCACACGAGGGTACTGGGATAGACAGGATTAGATGATTTACCCAAGATCAAACAATGAGTCAGTGACACAGTTTTCTGCTGTCCAGTGAAAACACGGATGTACAGTAAGCTGAAAAGAATTCATTTATTCCCCATATCAAAAGGATAAAGGAGAGAGCATTCCCTCTGCTATCCGAGCTCGTGGTTCCAATAAGTGTTGATAGAACTGAATTTGGCAAGCAGGAAATTAGCTGCACTAGTCACATATGCAAAGCATTTGCTGAAAACAAAAATCTTGAGTTACTCAATTAACAACAGTTTTCACTTGCTGAAGCCACAGGCCTATCTATCACACCAGCAATTTACTCCTTGCTGCTTTCTTGAGAAGTTAGAAGGATACAACCCATTCAGTGTCCTAGGCACAGCATAATCAGTCAGGACATTGTGCAATGCCAGAGTCTTGCCTCATGTCTGCGTTCAAATTGCACGAGCTGAGTTACTTGGTTTCAGTCAACACCAACTTGGATGGTGGGATTTTGGATTGTTCATGGATCAGATTTTAGTGGGCTGATAGGATCAACATGAAGAAGGAACAATTCAGTTGAAGGCTTGTCAACCCTCAGAATGCCCTGAAGTGGGCCATATCCTGCCATAAATATTTGCACAAAAATCCTGCTGACCTCAGTGGTGGTTCTCAGTACAAAATGATGGCAGGATGTGGTCACAGTGATCTTTCTAATAATAGGTTTTCCATTGAGATCAATGGACATTGGGCCTCATTTCATTGCCAAAACTTGGTTCTGAGCTCTAAAGAGAGACATTGTTTTCCTGCAGCAGGGAGCACACAATTGCCAAATTTATTTCTGGCAAAGGCAGAGGTTTATTTTTAATGCTGAATAACACCAAAAATGTCTGATATTAATTAAGAGAGTGTCTTCCTTCTGCATATCTCAAAAAAAAAAAAAAAAAATCTTCCAATGTTGCTGTTGGAAAGACACACAGAAAACATGAATATATCCATATTTAAAGTCAGACATAAAATAAGCGAAAACCACTTTTCTGTTACCTGAATGCAATTCTAAGGTGAGTTTCACATGCATGGAAGTAGCAGATGCTCAGCTCTTCAGGAAAGCCAAGTCAACTTAATATAGGTGTTGAAGACTCAGGCCCCCAAATGAGCTCCTCACAGGCACATTCCTAAGTCTGTAGGCAGCACCCTTCATTCCATTTTTCCTGAGCCTATCCCTCCTTTGGTGTTCATTACAGCTTTGATGCCTATATGTAGAAATCCTTATCTTCAGGATGCTAAAGGATGACTAAACGTTTTGCAGTGTTTTATCCATTATCTCAGTTCAACTTTAACTGATTTTAATCTTGTGGTTCTGCTATAAAGATAAGAAGCAGCCTGCCAGGGAAATAAGCATTTCACAGGTTAACAGCACAACTCTTCTAAAGAGGAAGCAGGTTTGTTTTCTGCCTTATTTTCTGGAAAATGTTAAAACAATAAAATGAATGAGAAGCAGTGGAGAACAAGTTGTAAAGGAGCTAATTTCCTGCTCGCAGCAGCTCTGATAAATTTCAATCTTGGATGACAGGGGCTGTGGAGAGCGAGGGGAGGGGCAGCTCTCTTCCTGGAAAGCCAGACAGGATAGGATTGATTTGAGACATCTTCATTGCCAGAACAGCCGGTATTGGCTAATCATCAGAAAACAGAGACTTTAACCTACAGGATGCAGAGAGCAAGGAAGACGTCTGAATCAAACCTTCAGGTTCCAAATGTGTAAACGAACAAAATAATAACAAAACAAAACAAAACAAAAAAAAGCCCCTACTCACACACAAGCCTTCCTGGAGACTGACAAATGCCAAAGGAAGTGCCAGTGCCCTGACTAACAAAAGAATCCTGAAACGCTGCAGGCTCCGGTGCCAGCAGCGGCAGAGCCGGCACCCAGTTAAAAGTGGGTGGCTGCCTGACACGGCTGCTGCCGGATGGAGCGGACAGCTCAGCATGAATCATGGGGCAAAGATTCCTTCAGTCCGGGAGGAATCGGTACAATACACAGGCTGCCTGCTGTTTGCTGCTTTCCCCCCC